>JAHUUD020000034.1:522500-1122500 GCA_020010945.3 Muscidifurax raptorellus
ATTAGACAATCACATTTCGCACTTATCTCTAAAGGCTATTGATTATTCTAGAGATAATGAAAGTTGTATGTTATCTTTTCCACCGCACTGTACGCATAAATTGCAGCCACTAGATAGGAGTGTTTATGGCCCATTGAAAAAATATTACAATAATTTCTGCGGTGACTGGATGACAAATAATCCTGGCAAAACTATGACAATCTATGACGTTCCTAAGATTGTGAAATCAGCCCTGCCGTTAGCACTGACTCCTACTAATATTACAGAAGGCTTTCAGGCTACAGGAATATGCCCATTCAATACTCAAGTATTTAACGAGCAGGATTATTTCAGTACAGATTATTCAGTACAGATCGTCCTATCTCTCAAAAATAACCAGCTGCAATAAATATTAATGCAAATGAACCAAACGAAAATGTGTTTAATGAACCTGGGGCTTCGTGTTCGAATGTTAATGATGTCGAACTTTTGAGGCCATTGCCAAAAGCTCCACAGAGAGAGTCTAATCGAAAAAAAGGGAATCAGCTGTTTTAACTGATTCTCCTGTGAGAAATGCATTAGCCGGAGAACAGCTCAATAAACAAAATAAAAGAAGAAAAGTAGGCGTTAAACAGACAAAGCCAAACGGTAAAAATAAAAGTAAAAAAAGGAAACATCCAGAGGAAGCTAGCAGTAAGAAGGAGTCGAACACATCAACTAAGAAGCTAAAAAAGACTGGTTCTATATGTACTAAAAATGATGAATGGTTCTGTTTAGTTTGTGAAGAACGTTACATACCGCAATCTCAACATTTGTAAAATGCATTATAAACAGCGTTTATTTGTTTCAGATTGAAGAGAACAACTAGAACTCCAACTGTATTTAAAAACTAAAAATATATTACACTAATTGTTACAAATAAGCTTTATTATTATCCTTTCCCCTTTCGAATCCTGGTTCCCGGCTGAGATCCCGGCACAAGAAGAACGCAACCGTTACAATTATATCCTGCTTTTTCAAAAATTCCCACGCTTCTTTAACCTTATTAATCCCTGCTATATTTCAAGTTAGTACCTTAATTATCTTCTCTGCTTCTGGTTCCTACCCTCTTCTAAAATAACCCCTTCTTCTTTACCAATTCTCCCTTCGTCTGGCTCCAGAAGTACCATTCACCTTGCACCTTGATCTTCATATATCCTGTCCTTGCTTCCAAGCCATTTCTTAATTCGCTCTCTCTTATTTTTTCAGCCATCCTTTCACTTCTTGTTCTTTGTGCGTGAAGTCATCTTCTATTCATATTCCTGTCCCTTTCAGCAGTTGCTTCTTCTTCATAAGTTCTAATTTATTTTTAAACGATTTCAGCTCTATCATTATTCCTCCTCCTATCACTCTTATACTCGTACTATTTATATATATTTCCATATCTAGATGCTTCCTTATTATTTCTTTCATTTCTTTTTTTATTTTTTTCCCAAATGTACTTACTCCTTTAACGATAATATTTTTCTTTCGGTTTTTTCTTTCCGTTAGTTCCCATTCTAATTCTTGTTCTTCCATTTCTTCTGATATCTCTAGTATACTCTCTGTTGGTCATATCTATTTTATACAGCCAGATTCCTTCATTTCCCTCTTCTTTTGTTGACTCACCTTCTTCCTCTTCCTCCGCGCTATCCGATTCGCATCTCTTGCTGTTTCCCTCATCATGGTCTCCGACATCCTCTCCGTTGCTCTCATGACAATGCAATGTCTATCTTTCATAACTCCCCTCTTTCTTTCGCTTCTTTTACTTCGTTTTTTAACAGTAGCATCTGTATTTTCCCTTTTACTTCGTTAATTTCCTCTTATTGCTACTTTGCCTTTTATCCCCTGCTTCCCTTATTAGTTTAATGCTATTTTTATCCCTTTATCTTATCCCTTTATATCTTATCCCTTTCATTTTTCTTTCCAGTTCTTCCAGTCTTTTCTCCAGTATTTTCCACCTATTTTCCTTCCCCTCTTCTTTTTTTCTGCTGCTCCTTCACTCTCTGTTGTATCTTCATCATCATCTCTTATCTTTGACCTATCCTCGTCTTCCTTGTTACTCACTTCGTTTTCATTTATTACTTTCGCTTCGTTCACACTCACCTTTACACTTGCCTCCACAGGTGATCTTGTTATTTTGTCTCTTTTTCCAAATATCATTTCTGTCGATGAACTCCCTTTTTGTAGATATTTTTACATGCTTCTTTTTTCCTCCTGGGTATCTTGGATTTTCCAGGGCCTTCCTCTTTTCCTTTTCCGCGGTTTCTACCACCTCTTCACTACTCTTTTCCTCGTCCATTTTGCCCAACCTATCCAGAGAATATAGATTACTAGTGTACATATAAAAGGCCGGATCCCGGAGTTTCGCTGAAGCTGAAGTTCGGGGGGCCGACTGTTTAGTTCGGCCCCCCATAGGGTAGATGGCGCGCTCAACGGAGCTGAAATAAATCGCATGGGTTTAGCGTATTTCGAATGTAAAATATACTTACAGCTGAATATTCCACGTAGAAAAGTATTGTAAAAAACTATTATAAATATATATTAAATACCCTAAACTTTTAAAGCGAAATACCCCACGTATTTTAGTTTAATAAACAAATAGCTTTTACTTAAACTGTAGCACTTAAAGCTAAATAACCCATGTATAAATTTGTTGTTATAAAATAAAATGCGTTAATCACAAACTTCAATTGTTAAAACAAAATACCCCACCAATGCCACTTTTAATAAACGAATTGGTTAAACCAAAATCCTAACAGTTTTAATAAAAAAACTGCTCTATCTATATAACTAAATAAAAAATGTTCTTCAATTGAAATTTAAGATCCGTTAAAGCAAAATATTCATTGTTACATTTTATTATATGAAGAGAATATTTTATTATTGTTAAAGGTAAGTATATATATATTGCATGTTTTACGTTTTACTTTCTAATATGAATTTAAGTCATATTACGCAAATATGGAAACTATTCTGTTGTCTATAATGCAATTATATGCAATTAATATTAATCTACTAAGCTAAAACTTTAAATGTATGACGTATCTTAAATTACAATTAAGTAAATTGCATTATAAAGTTTTTAAATATTAAAAAACCCGGTTTTCCGCGTGCATGTACATGCGTGCGCTCAAACCAAAAGACGCGAAAAGCTACCGGTCTTCGCCTGTCACTTTTTTCATTAAGCGCATGGAAAACCGTTTGCATATACTATAACTTAGTAACTGATTGTATTGAGTATTTAATTAGTTATTGTATTGAGTGTTTCATTACTTTATTAAAAGCATTAGCTGGTGTTGGTTAATATTAGTGTAAATATTAGTAGGATTGCTGGCAAAAAAAAAACAATTTTTGTAGCTAATAATCTACGTTTGTTGGACAATTCTTTTGTGCATGCAAAGAACTGTATGTGTTTCAATTGTTAGTTTGTAACAATCAATATTAGATAGTAGCTCTTATAAACTGTTTGTTGATGCTACTGCATTTTCAATATGCTGAAAGACGTATGTGCCTACAAAAATTGTAGGAACACAAAAGCCAAAAATGGGGACTTGACTTTCCATAGATTTCCTTCGCATAATATTGACGTGTAAGTACAAAACGTTTATAATTATACTGATTTTAGATAGTACAATAAAAGTCGTTTTTTTAAAGAGCGAATCAGCAGCATACGAGTTTGTTTACATACGGTATGTAAGTATTCATTACCATAAAACATGAACGTAAGCGTCTATGTAGTGATAATTTCTTACCAACAGATTTTTTAATGCATGGTATTAATAAACGAGTAGTTAAAAAAGGTAGTTATCCTATTGACATCCGTGATAATATTGCAAGCGAATCTAGTACATCTCATATTTCCAATAACAGTTTAGCACATAATAATGATCGTTTAAATATTAGCACAGATGACAATGAACGTTGTAGTAGTAGTAACAGTTTCCCCCTTTAATATTAGTGTAGAACGCGTTGAGGATAGTAGGATAGTACACAAAGTAGTTTAGATTCTAATGTAGCTTCTGGCTCAGAAAATCAAATTGATTCTGATGCGACGCCTGCTTTACATACATCTGTACCTACAGTCAAACCTGCTAAAAGAAAAAGAATATCGAGACCAAAAAAAGTAAAATCAAATGTCGATAGATTAATATAACGTAACATTGCGCTATTAAAAAAATAAATAGCTTGTACATAAAAATAAAATTCTAAATCAAAAAGTAAAGAGAAAATCGTTACAAAAGGATAAACCCTTGACAAAAATTGATATTCTCAAAGCTGCTAGTCAGTATAAGTAAATGAAGTACAAGTAAATGAAAATGCAATGGCTTTTTAAAGATGCAACTTTTTCACGATAAAAAAAAGAAATGGGATGAAGATGAAAAATATTTTTCTTTGGAGTTGTATTATAAGTCGCCTAAAATTTTTAAATATTTAAGACTAGAAAAAAAATTCGCATTGCCTTGTATGACATTAATGAAAGAGTGGGTTAACGAATTAACTTTACGACCAGGAATTAACGCAAATTTATTAAAATTAATTAAAATAAAAGCAGCTTCAATGGATGATTTAGAAAAGGAATGCGAATTAATGTAGGACGAGATGTTAATTAGACCTTTTTTGCAATATAATGAAAGAGATGATTATATCGAAGGATTTTCTGATTTGGGAGAATACGGTCGCGCTCCAAAATTTGCTAATATAGCTTTAGTCGCGATGTTGCCAGGGTTATCGTATAACTGGAAACAAGTAGTTTATTTTGTGTTCTCAACCGGACCTGTGCCAGGAATGACTTTAAAATCTATCATTACCGATGTAATCGATAACGTTGAGGAAACAGGGCTTAAAATAACAATAATGATTTACAATCAAGGGGCTTCAAATCAGAAAGCAGTAGCACAATTGGGAATCACACATGATAAACCATGTATTGAACGTCATAGTCGTTAAATCTTCTTTAACTTTGATACACCACATCTTTTTAAATGCTATGGAAATAATCTACTTAATAATGATTTTGATCACGATGACGAAACTATTACTTGGGAGGCAATTCGGGAATCAAGAGAATTTGAACAGTATAAATCAAGTAGGACCGCCCCAAAACAAACTAGCCAACATTTAGATCCACATAATATTCAAAAAATGAACGTTAAACTAGCTGTACAAGTTTTAAGCGGATCGGTTGCACGTGCGATGATGGCAGACTGGGATACTTACGATTTAAAACATCCCGCGTGCGTGTCAACGGCTAACTTTCTTTTTGGAATTAATAATATTTTCGATTGTTTAAATGCAAGACATCCCAATAATTCAACTCCGTTAAGACGTGGTTTATCTAATAATCATCCGCAGGTCAAACAAACTTTACGCAACTCAATAGAATGGCTTGAAAAGCTTAAAATGTTTAATGGTAAAACGTTTAAATATCCGGACTGCTTTACAAACTTAGTTTTGACTATTAAAAATATTTTAATGTTTTGGGATGTTTTGAAAAATGAAGGTCGATCGTATTTTTTAACTGGTGAAGTCAATCAAGATCCGAATGAGAATTTCTTTTCATTGATGAGGGCGCTATCGGGCTTCAATACTAATCCAACTACTATTCAAATTAGGAAAAACTTTCAACACGGAACTGTAACAACATTGCTATTTCCTTCTGTCGGAAGTAATTGTAAACCGGACGAATGTATAAATTTATTATCTAGTTATTCTGGCGTTAAACCCGATAAAAATGAAACGTTAAAAATGCAGGAGGAAATGTAAAACCAAATTCGTTTGAGCGTACAATCATGGGCAAAATTTGAAGCAGGTAACGCAGATGATGATTTTGATGAAACTGATGCAGTTGTAACACTAGATAGGTGTGCAATGAAATATGTTGGAAGTTACTTAGTTTATAAATGTTTAAATAAATTTGGCTGTGAATATTGCAAAGAAACTTTGACTAGAGAAATTCAAAATTTAGAGTACAAAAGTGATTCGTTGAGTTTTTGAAAAGTTTATCGAGTTTCCGATCTTGAACTTGGCAATTTAAAAGTTCCATCAGAACAATTTTATTTAATTATTTTAAAAGCTTATCAAGTTTTTGAGAAAGAATTTTATTTACTTTACACAGAAAACAATATTGCCATGAAATTAATTGAATGTATTGAAAAAGTTATTATGAGTAAGTTTACAGATTTTTGGTTTAAAAATGAATGTGTACAACATAGAAAATATATCATAAAGCAATTTGTTAGAGTTCATATTTTTTATTTTTTGAAATGGTTATCTGTAGATTATCGTGATTCTACTAATAAAAAGCGCAATGTCCCTATAGATTCATTAACGAACAAACATTGTGCCAAGTTACAAAAATTGATGAGGTAAATTCTTTTTTATGCAATATGTTCCGACAGTACGAGTATTATAGTCTAAAGTCCTGCGATGTATTTCAATATAAAATTGTTTTTCAAGTTCTTTTTCGCGCGTAATAAGGCGCATAGTTAGTTTAGGTCTTTTTCAGATGCAGTATGCAGACCAAGGCAGCGAGTGACCAGTCTATCATCGCATGTAAATAGTTGTAACTAACTGTCTATATTCCTACTTTACTAATTTGTACATACTCCTTTTCTTCATCCTCTCCCCATGGAAGAAAACCTGCCGCCTTCCCGTTGGTTTCCATTGAGTAGTGTCAATAAATTGTCAATACATAGCATCATACAAGTTTTTAATATATTATTAAATATTTGTATTTCAATACTAAAAAAAATTAATCATAAGTTACACTCTATGTATTTACGACAATATTATTAACATTAGCCATGAACAGGACACATTAATGTTTTTTAATTTGTAAAATTTATTAATTAATTGTAATTTATATACTTAATTAATTAAAATATTTGTCTTAATCTATTCAATAATTTTAGATATTTATACATATTGCAATTTTCCGAAGGGTACTTTGCTTTACACCTGTATATTTCAGTTAAAGTCCTGAATTAGCATTTATAGTTAAACCAATTTATTTATTAAAAGTGGCATTGGTGGGGTATTTTGTTTTAACAATCGAAGTTTGTAATTAACGCATTTTATTTTATAAGAACAAATTTATACATGGGTTATTTAGCTTTAAGTGCTACAGTTTAAGTAAAAGCTATTTGTTTATTAAACTAAAATACGTGGGGTATTTCGCTTTAAAAGTTTAGGGTATTTAGTATAAATTTATAATAGTTTTTTACAATACTTTTCTACGTGGAATATTCAGCTGTAAGTATATTTTACATTCGAAATACGCTAAACCCGCGCGATTTATTTCTTATCTACCTTATGCGGGGCCGAACTAAACAGTCGGCCCGCCGAGCTTCAGCTTCAGCAAAACTCCGGGATCCGGCCTTCTACATGTACACTAGTATTCTATATTCTCTGACCTTTCCAACTTTTGTTTTCTGCCCGGTTTCCTAACCTCTTCTTTTCTTGCTTTTTTCCACTTTCTTTTTTTTTATCTTTCCCCTTCTTTCTGTTACCTGGATTACACTTCCTGGGGTTCCTTTCACCCTTCTTTTCCTTCTCTTTTAGGTTATTACTTCATTTTCTTTCCTATATTTCTTTTCTATTGTATTTTACCCGGCGCTATTACTCTCGCGTGTATCATGCGCTAGCCTCCGGTCTCTTGTTATCATTTATATATTTTTGTGTTTAAATTAGAAATATTTTTTTAAATTATTCATATATTTAGATATAACATTAATCTATGGCGTATTCTTTGAATTTTAATTAAATTAAGAAAAATATTATTATATTTTTAGGACTAGTTGTACCTTCAATAACTTTGAGATTATATTAGCTTAAACAACTTTTCATGATTATATTGGTTTTACAATTTACAACAATGGCATATCGTAAGAATGACAGTTTCAATCCTGTTAAACGCAGAGTATGTTATAAATAAATATGTAACATAATATATTTTTTCACAGTATAACCTTAAACCTACACATATGGACACATGCAGAGACGTGCACACGCGCGTGGATACACACACACTTACATAAGAAATCCAGCCATCCACCGACCCATCCACGCAAAATTGAAAAGAATCTGAGTTTGTCCCCTTATTACTATACAGTATAGTAATTTTTGTTGGAATTTACTTCAATTTCTATTTAAAAATTTCTTTTCGTGTAGTGGGGGAGCTGAAAGTTTGGAACACAATATTAAAATTAAATAAAGGAGATATTATAATATCAGCAATTTATAGACCACATGACATTTCGAAGACAGAATTTTTACTATAGCTAAGATAATATAATTTTAATAAAAATCATTCCATAATTGGCGATATTAACATAGACATATCTGAAAACAATATACTGAGTCAGGAATTTTTAGAAAATTTTTTGGATAAAGCCTATTACCACGTTTTATGGGCATTACAAGAACAGCAGTAAATAATCCAATTGAAGGATCTTGCATTGATAATGTTTTTGCCAAAATTAACACTTTACATTTCCAGGTTTATAAAGAATCTCTGAATCCAGAAACCACTTTTTAAAAATTACTGGAAAAAGTCCATAAGACTGATATCAATAGCAAATTAAATTATATAAAATTAAATATCTTAGCTGTAATACAGGACAGGTTTAATTTTTTAATTATAAGTGATCACACCAAAACTATAAAAAAATTAATCAACATAATAAATAACTGTATCAAACATTCTACAGGTAAAAATATTGTCAATAATAGTAACAAGAATTTAAAACAACGAAAAACTTGGATTACGAATGCCAGTGTGATATCTTTTAAAGGAAAAGAACAGCTCTCTAAAGCCTAGAAAAGTGAACTAACAATTATATTAAATTAGCGATTTTAGACACTTTTCGAGTATTGTCTTTATCACATCCTATTTACTCAATTTTAACATTTTGAGGTAAGGAATTAATGCTTATGTAGAGATTGCACTCGAAAGCAAATAGCCAATCAAAGAAAAAATATAATTCTTTTATAGATACTGGCTATATAAGACTGGTCTGATCGGACAAGTAAGCGATCAATAGGAGAACGAATAACATAATAATTTCTCTCCTTTTTAGACAAGGATATAAAAAAGGATTGAATAAAACAATTAAAACTGCTACATTAAAATATGAACAAAACAAATTTTATAGTAATAGAAACAATCCCATAATCTTATTGAACTTAATAAATGAAAAGCTAGGCAAAAAAGTTAAAAAAAGTAATAATGAACTAGATTAATTGAAGACTCCATAAAAGAGATTGTTGACATAACTTCAATAGTGAACATGACGAATAACTTCTTCTGGAATATTGGTAATAAACTAAGTGGAAAAGTTACCAAATGGTCTACTCAATGAAAATTCCTTTTGACAATCAATTCATTTATATTCGACCAACCAATATGCACGAAATTAAAAATATAATCTCAAATATGAAATATAAAGTGGGTGACGGAATTTCTCAAATATATGAAAGACAAAGTTGCATTGACAGAATTGGCACAAAAGTCTTAAAAACAATATCTAACTTAATGGCTGAACCACTGTCTTATGCTTGAAACTAATTTGGTTTCATAAAAAACTTAGGTACCAAGGATACATTAAATCACTTAACTAATATGATTTATAATAACCTAGAAAAAAGCAAACTAACAATTGTTACGTTTCTTGATCTAGCCAAATCCCTGTACATAGTAAACCATACAATACTTCTACACAAACTGTATGATTATGGGATAAGGGGATTTATGAATACTATGCATATAATATGGAAGGCAGTGTCTAGGTGCACCCAACCGTGCACCGTACACGGTGCACGATACACGGTAGACGGTAGACGATACACGGATTTTTCTAAAAAATTGTTTACTGTGCACCGTTTACGCAAATCCCTGCAACCAAAAAATACCGTGCGCCGTGTATTGTGTACGCAAATTTCTTTGCAACCGTGTGCCTTGTGCCGTTTACTGTGTACTCAAATATTTGTGCAAATCGTTTTATTTAGATTAGACAACGTAGGCAATCTTTGCTGACTGGAGATATGTTACTCAGTCACAAAATATACAAATTAAATGGATCGATACATGGCTATTAGCACAATCCTAGTCACCTCACGTATTAGAATGGTCCACAGTCATCATCATCTACCAAGAAAATCAGTCAGAACAGGTAATCAAAAGTAGTAAGTTTTATTAAAAAAGTTATGACATATTTTATTTTTTCTTTATCAAGGGCGTAGTCGCCAAAAATCTTGATGGCCTTCCTCGAATTTTAGGTGTTACAGGCATACAAATATCGGCAACTTTTGCATTACTATTTACATTTAGATTGGTGAATGACTCCTTTAATTCATCAATGTTGTTTGCCATATTATCAGTAACGAGCTGTATTCTATAGTCTTTTGTCAAACTTTCGCTAAATTGTTTTAGCAACAAATACTTTTCTTCGAATTTAGAACTACATGATGTACTGATAATATGTGCAATATTATTTAAAAGTGGTTTGATTTTGCGTTCTTTCTCAGGAACAGTTAAACATTTCTTATTATTTGATACTTTTTTAACTATGATTGGTCCCTTTTCAGAAACTTGAGATGTATTGAAATTATTTTTAGTAATATCGTTAAATGTCCTATGGTTAATCTTAATTAACCATTACCAATAATCTTTGTCCATCTAGGTGCACATAGTTTAGCATCATATAATGGTAAGTTCATTTGTTTTCGTACACCAAGAATATGATGACATGGTAACGAAAATCTACTCCAAAAAGCACATTTACAGTTACTTGATGATTCTGTTATTTTTGACGATTTTGAGTTAAAAGTAAACTTATCATCTTCTTTGTTGATTTCACAGAAAGTTAATGGATGGTGTCTTTCGATATTTTGTATAACTAGTTCATACGCATAAGTCGTCAACAAATTTTCAAATTGTTTCTTAGTAAACGTAATATTATCTTTATTATTCGATAAAGTCGGATCTTCAAGGTTAACTGGCTGTGTTGTAAAACATTTAGATAATTTAGCATCATTTTGTAAACTATGTGAGTATAACCATTTAAAAAATTTTATAAAAAAGTTCAGTAAAGAATTTCTTTTTTCAATTACGTTCTTCAGCTTTTGATTGATTGATTCTACTCTATTGTTTGTGCAATTTCCTATAAAAGAAAAATTAAATTTAAAATATTATTGACAAATTTATTGGACTATTCAAATTAATAATTGGTAATCAATTTTTACCCATATTTCCATGAATCATGCCGTATTCTGTCCATTGAATACGGATCTTATGCCATTTTTCATCAAAATATTTTAAAAAAGATGTACCTGAAGCTGCACAGCACAATTTGTTGTAGTGATAATCATAATTTTCTGCTGATTCACTGTATACGAGAGCTTGTAGTATTTCAAAACATTCTGTTTTATTTTTCAAATTTGAAGTTCTTCTTTTAAAAATTTGCATTGTAGGAAATCTGCATATATACAGTGGAACGTCTACAAAAATTTTCTCTAAGACTCCTCTTTCTGTTGTGTCTTTATCACTCATAATGTATTTTATATTTTTGCAGGACTCAGGATGGTACTTACAAAATGTATTTAGAAACCATTCATAATTTTCAGCGTCTTCGTAACTAGCAAGCCTACAGTTACAACTTCACTTGTACTATTGGAATCCTCTACCATTAAAATAACTACTGTAAAATCCAGTTGGAGTAATTTGTAAGTACCATCGATGTACAACATCTCTGGGTAACTTTCAAAAGATTTTTTTATTTCCTTAGTACAAAAGAATAACCCTCTAAAGTGGTTGTCTTCGGTGTGAATATCGACATCCGCACCTGTGATGTAGACAATTTTTTTTATTTATAAGTTTTTTTTGTTGGGTTTTATTAGTTTCATAATCATAAATATTTTTACTTTCTGAAATTAAATAATCAACTGCTTTTTTTAAGTTATCTCCATCAACAGATTTTGTTGAAGCTTTCATATTTGTAAGGTCCTTTAGAGTTATGTAAATTTGATCTTTGGCAAGCTCATTCTGTATTAATTTTTTATAACCATACATGTTTAACATTTCTTTGATTTTAATCTTTTTTTCTTCTGGAATTTTTTTATACGGTTTTCAGGTAATAAGTGATAAAAAGCCTATAACAAAATTAATTAAAATATATTAAATAGAATATTTATATTTTTTGCAATTACTTTAATTTTGTACTATAATTTTGTATTAGACTTACTGTTGTTTCATTGTGATTCGTGTGTGATAATTCACAATTTGTGACAATTAAATTTTGTCGATCCTTTGAAATATTCAATTGGATGAATGCTTCACATCCAAGTCGACTAGTTCTAAATGTTTTAAAAGAAAAATAATAGAAATTCACAATTACAATTTTATATTATAAATAACTATAATTAGTTTACCTAGTTTTTCTCAAGCCTGTCCCACGAATTCGGGATTCATTACCAAATTTGCACTTATACAATACTCGTTTATATTTCAGTTCCTTGTTTGCATCACCGTTTTTGTAGGTTTCATCTTTCAGTAAAGCACTTTTTGCTTTTCGAAAAATTTGGCGTTCCTGAGCACAGTACTTGTTTAATCTGTCCTCCCACTCCAGAAAAGTAGAAAAACTATCGTCTTTTGTAATAAAAATTTTGGTAGTCTTCGTCATTTTTCAAATTTTACATATTAAAATTGATTTATTAAAAGCTCTGTATTAGTCGGTGGCAGTAAGTAACATATCATGACTACAACGGTGAAAACAGAATTAAACGAACGCCATGAAATTCGCTTCTTTGTAATCTTTCTTTCCTTCTCTATCTATCTTACGCGTATTCCTATGTATGACGGTATTCTTAACCTTAATGTGATATGGCCATGGGTGTGTTCCGGATTGGAGTACGGTAGTTTATAGTAATTTAAGTTGGTAACAATTGACTAACGGAGAATCCTTCCGAATATCGACGGCAGTCAAATGTGGCAGAATTGGCAGAGAGCTGATGACTACTGCGAAAGTTCAAACGTGGGCTAGACGATTTTAGCTAACATTATTTTGTTATTTAGAGGAAAAAGTTTCACTGTTCATTCAGTGCTAACTTCCTAATTATGAAAAGGTTAAGTGTTTCACTCACAATTTTTAATCTTCAATAAAAAGTGTTTATTAATTTCTGCATCATCCATTTCGAAACAGTTAACTCTGCCATTATTTGACTGTCGCCGATATTCGGAACGATTCTCCGTTAGTCAATAGGTGCCAACTTAAATTACTATAAACTGACGTATCCGATCCGGAACACACCCCATAACAGTGTGCACGAAACGTAGAAATCAAAGTATGTTGCTACCATTGGATTTTTCGTTGTACCGCGATACTTGCGATTCCACGAATCGAATAAGTCAGGTTTCGACAAGAACATGTAGGAGCAAGTTTCTAGTGCATTTCGTATAGATAAAAGTAAATTACATATAATAGTTACTGGCGGTCACTAAGACTCTTTGTTCTCGGGACGCAGCAACATCTCTCTGATAAGAGATCTTCGCCGTGAACTCGTGATCGCAGAACAATGTCAGATAAAGAATTGATTGTTAATCAAGAATTTGATAATATCGAAACAGTTAAAACAAAAATTCATGAATATGAGGAAAAAAGTGGATTCACCTTCATAACAGGCCATAGTTAAAGCAGCTTGAAGCCAACTGATGATCATCCAGTTTCTTCAATAAGTTTTGCATGTGAAAAATTCGGCAAACCGAGATTTAGAGGCACAGACATTCGTAAAACTCAGTACGTGTACATACATACATATTTTTCATATTTTTGAACTATTTACAGAATGTTTAAATACATTTATCAATATAAAGCATTAAAACTCAACCTTAAGGATTTATTTATGAAATTACTGAAATCCGATTGTCTAGTTCACTTCCAAATAGAAGTGAACTGAACTAAGAGCCTTGAAATACATTTGTTCTTGGTTACTTTAAGGATTTCTGTGCATTTATTCTTAGATTTCTACCTGGATCTCTGTTGGATTTTACCCCTGATTTCCAGGTGAATTTTACGTCGAAAACATAACAAGAGCAATTTAATTCTCATGACTTTATTTCTTTTATTAACTAACTAAAAGCAAAAGTAATTAGTAAAATATTATTAAATTCAAAAAAAAAGTTAATGTTTGAAAATACTTCTTAAATTATTATTTTTATTTCTGGTTGAATGAGACTAAAGTAACTGTAGTCTTTATTTCAACATTTCACTTCAGTTTTGTTCTGCTCAGAACTGAACTAGACAGTCGAAATGAATAATAAAACAAACCTGTTGTATGCCGAAAAAAATATTAGTATCAGCTTCATTTTCTCAGTTAATTCAGGCTCATTATTCTTCTTTGATCTTGTATAAAATTTAAATTTTTCCTCAGTTTCCCTCTTAGGTGGATCAAAGTATACATCAAACTTATTCATCAAAATGTCACCCTTTTTCCTCGTCGCTTTCTAACTGCATCTCCTGCATTGCTGCCCAACCTACCCTTCCTGTTTGATTCATTAAACAGAATGCCTTCTCCTCGTTTGTTTACTTGTCAAAACTAGCTAGCTGCTTTGAGAAAAATGATAAATTTTTGTTTCCACATTTTCCAAGTTTTATCCATTGGTTTTGTATCAGGCAAAGCTACAGGTGCTCATGCAAAACCCTCTATTCTTTCTTACAGCTAATATGTACTGTAAAATATTGCAAACATCATTCATTGTAAATATAAGCTTGTTCTTCAGAGCTGAACTAGACCGTTGAAATCAATAACCAAACAAACCTGTTGTATGCCCGAAAAATCCATAAGTCATAAAAAAAGTAAAAATAATACTCTCAATCATTATCAAATATTAACACAGAGTATGACAGTTTGGCCTAATTCGATAACGTAGTGTTTATAGAATTTTATTGTACTAAGAGTTTCAAAATTTGTACTATACTATGTTACACTGTGCTATTATAATATAGGAAATATTAACATACGTTGTCTGATCTGAATAAAACGATTTGCGTACATGGTACGCGGTACACGTTTGCACAAATATTTGAGTACATGGTACACGGTACAAGGCACACGGTTGCAAAGAAATTTGCATACACAGTACACGTTGCACGGTTTTTTGTTGCAAGGATTTGTGTACACGGTGCACAGTTTTTTTTTTGTTGCAGGGATTTGCGTACACGGTGCACGGTAAACAATTTGTTAGAAAAAACCTGTGTACCGTGTACTGTGCACCGTGCACTGTGTACGGTTCATGATTGGGTGCACCTAGACACTGCCAATATGAAATGGAACTGTCATTTACATTATATTATTAATACAAATAAATATCTAGCTTAAGTCTTTGCTACATAGACAACGCTTATAAATACTAATATTTTGATGACTAATATTATGCTATTGCTTGACTAATATTATACTATGCCTTGTTTCAAAGCATATTATCTACAGTATTATCACTTGAGGAGTAGCTTCAAAGACTGCATAATAGATTAATTAAACTTATCAGTAAAAAATTCTATATTATAAGTAATCGTCCTTTTAATATACAATAATTTTTTACTCCAGAGGCACTAATATATCACTATAATAAACTAAGTGCAATATATAATCTAAGATCAACTAGTATTAAAAATAAGGGCATTCCAATACCAAAAATAATAATAACTATAAGCAACAAAAATGGCTATGTCCTAGCAATCACAATTTTTAACACAATTCCTAATAAATTTATTAAGTTGTAAATCAATTATATATCTAGTAACAATCTGACATGTTCGCACATTATTATATACGTTATTGTCTAAATTTATAATAATGATCTTTAAACACTGTTTGAATATTTTAAAAAACTAGTGACTTCAGACACACTATGTGTTTTTTATATTTCTGTTATATGTGTTTTTTATATGACTGTTCACTTTTTGAGGTTAGGATTTCAATTTAATAGATTAATTATAATGTCTTTTTTAAAGTAGGATAATAGGATGATAGAATAAATCGTTTGAGATTGCTTAATATTTAAGAGTGCTCCACACCACGAGTGACCCGCCACCTAGCGTAGAAAACGTTTTTTGTTTACTATAATTAATTGATTAACTTTATCACCATAAATCGAGTTTCATCACATGAAATAAGTGTTAAGGAATGTTTTTAAAAAGAATTAAGCAATTAAAATTAAATAATAACGACGTATTTCGTCGGACAAAGTCAAAGTGTAGTTAGTATAACGGCCAATGCTTCTTAAAATTTGTCCGACAAAATAAAATGTAAATTTTAACTTTTATCTTATAAACTTAATTTTGTACTATTCTTTGATACCTACTACACGTGCTGAAACTCAGTAATACCCACTTTTCAACTGTTAAATTTGTTTAAATCATTAGTGGTTATTGAGGAGTAACGTGGGGGCGTTGCTAAAAATTCAGACTTCTAGCATAAATGGGGAGCACTCTTAAGTATTTTGGTTTAGGATATATTTTTAGTCATATTTTTGTATCAGCTCTATGTATAAGCAAACTAGTTTTGCCTTTATAGGATTTTACAACAAAGTATTCCATTGTTTGTAATTTTATACTAGTTAATAAATGAAAATAAAATATATAAATATATATTTTTGCAATATTTTATGTACATAAACAATCAAAATCATGTATGAAATGCTTCACAATAAGGCAATCACTTTTTTAAGAAAGAGAAAGACTTCCACAAAGCTAAAATGAGTAGCATGTATCTATTTTTGCACCAAATTAATTTTTTCCTTAAATTTATCGTAACTACATGAATGCCTAATTATTTAAGGCCTACCTATCAAAATTATAGTTATTGGATTTGATTTTGACACATCAGCCATGATAGCAATTGGAAAATAAAACCGACTAAATTATTAAAAAGAATTGATATTTACCCATAGCACAAATACTGATTGAAATATTTTAATAAGTTCTAATCTCCAACTGTTAGAAGAAATGTACCAGAATGAAGAATTATTTAATTAATATTCAAAATTAATTAAGTTATAAACTTAAAAAGCTTTGAAAGGGCATTTAAAAATCACACCATATACTGTCTAAAAAAACTGTCCATATAATATTGGTTATATATTCTTTCATGTTGAAAGCAAACATAGATTTACAAAGTGTCTATTCGCACCAAAATCAGCTTCGTGAAGTCCGAAAATAACTTGCATATATCAAATTTAAAAAAATAACATTAATTGCGGAATTGATAGCAACGTTAACAACTGCAAGTAAAAAATTGCGGGTGGTTTCGTTTTTTTGTAAAAAATAAAAAACTGTATGCTTTGGAAAAAACTTCGAAAATACGGTTTTCTAAGCTAATACGCGTTATACCCACATGAATTTAACGTAAATCGTTTCCAATTTAATTGCGGATTATATAAATAATTGCGTTATTGGAGAATTCGCAATAATTATTAAGTTATTAATCAATTTATTTTGTGTTCGTTGAGACGAGAAATTACTCCGTTCCATAATTCGCGTTTCATCTGTCCAGGTAGTTCTGCGCATGACCGTAGAAACAGACGATGTTTAAATATATATATATATATATATATATATATACGCATTATAAATGAAAACCGTAAGCAGTATCAGAACCTCAAATTGTAATTTTACATACAAAAACTGACAACTGAACAAAATAAATTAGTCGATTACCTATTTTATAACAACCGAAGAATTATTATACGCATTGAAGAATAAAAGTGAAAGTAATATAATTGAAGAATAAAAACACTATCGCTCAAAATATCATGGGAAGTGGAAGAGTTATCGCTACTGTTCTCAGCAATATAATCTTCACTATCATCATTTTGTTCATTATCTTCATCATCCTCCATGTCGTTACTTGATGGACCTGCACAAAGTCTTTTATATGTTTGTATTGATATATCGACTTTGATGTGCTTATTAATTGTGACATGGAATACTAAGCTCAAAGTCATCTCTTAGACAATACTTTATTGTATGCCAATTTAGCATTAACTAATGTGAGGTCATTCTTTTTTGACAGAAAAAGAAGCAAGCAATACAGGACCTGAGTAGCTTGAGGTAAAAAAGAAAAGATGTCATAGCGCATGTAGATAAGGGAAATTCCAGTTAAGCCAAGTATCATAAAAATCAACCAGCATGTGACTGCTAATAGCCATAGTTATTGGAGCTATAAAGTCTTCGAAAATCAAGCCTAGAGTTACAAGTGACAATTTTGTAGCCAAATCAATTAAAATAGCTGTCCAAAGTACTGAAACAACATTTTTATAATTGAATACAAAAAAAACAAATTCAGCAATTTATTCTTCTTAAAATTATCTTAAAAATTGTTATTTACCGTCTGTACACATTTTTTCTTGCATAAAACAAGATAGCTGGTTTAATTTTTATTTCACTTTGTTTCGAATGACCAAAAATAGCATCTTGGATGTTATCTCGTTGTTCCCATTGTCTATTATTTGGCAATTTAATAAATGCATAATAATGCATTAAAGCATTTTCAGTAAGTGGCATTTTAAATGCTATTATACATGTGAAAATATCAATAAATTTGTTTATTGTGTCAAGCTGAGTTAAATACCCAACTGCTCTAAGGTAAAACTCTCGAACCACACCATTTACTGTTTTGAAATACTTCCATTCTGCTATAGCTTTTAGTAGATGGGCAACGTCATGTCTGTAATAACAAGCAGGAAGTTCAACCGATTTTTCATTAATGAGAACTTCAAAACATTTATTATTATATTGCTTGAATGCCATGTTATTAAATGATAAACAAATAGCATTTTGTAATGCCAAAGAACCGTCAGTTGATATTTCTTTTGGCACGTTTGCTCCAGCTTGCAACCATCTATCTAGAATTTCTTGGATAACTGAGACATGATGGATAGATAAAATAGCTTGCACTAGTGGTATGATTTTGCCTCTGTAACCAACTACCATTGCATAATAAAACATGGTTTTTTATGTTATATTTGGATAGAAGTTATACTTTTTAATCAAGCTGCCTGTTAAGTCAAATGATAAGAGCAGTACTTTATTTTGAATTTTATTCCAAAAATTCAGCTGATCATCAGAAAAATTTATGGTATAAAAAGGATTGACAGATAATTTTCTGATACCACAGTGGTTTATAAATTTTGTATTGCTCGCAGATAAATCCTTAAATTCCTTATACCCGATAAATTCATCCAATCCTTCCTCTCTAGCTTTCCTTCAAACGAGAGTTGAATTCAAATGTGGTGGTTCATATCCGATAATAATTTTTTCTAGTTCCCTCTCCCGATAATTGTTTGCAGTTTGGTGATGAAGAATTTTTTTCACATTGCATCTTCTAGGTTCTTGGAGCCTGAGTTTTTTAGAGTGGGGAATTTCGTAAGTTTCAAAACTTTTTACATCTATTGTCAAAGTATCTTCTAGCTTTGCACTTTCACCAATAATTCCTGTCGTACAATCACTGCGCATTGACCAAAAAATTTGAATTTCTCATTAGTAAGATAGCCTTTTAAGGCGGAACGGCATGGTAAAGCTTTCAAATTCCAAATTTCATCGCGAACTTTATCTGTCCATCCTTTCTTCTTCTTTTTAGTAGTTAAACTTTCTATGACATCATAATTTGGCAATTTTATTTGAAATCCCAATTTCTCAGAATTGTAAGGATTTCTTATGTAATTATTCGGTATGTAGTTTGGGTCCAAATCTAATGATTTTCTTTTTCCATCCAACTTTTCTTCTTCCTTATTATTTTTTTTAAAGTGTTGTCTTAATTCATCAATTAATGACTTATTTTTATAGATCAATAAATACAAAGACTGAGGCAGCATATGTAACCCCAAGGATTTTTGTAAATCTTTCCAGATTCCGCATGTTTTTCCTTTGAGACATCCACCTTCATCAAAAGGTCTACTGTCCTCTTCTTGAACTCAGATGTGAGAAATGTTGTAGATACTTTTAGTTTTTTAGACATTTTATAGTATTTTAAAGCAAAATCGATATAGTATTTTGGAAAAATTGTGATCGGCAAATTTATGCCGTCTTACTTGAAGCGCGCGTGATCGCATATTTATAGCAGACATTTGTATGAAGCGCTCACCGGCTACATGTTTCAATTGTTTTGTCATAATAGATAGTACAATTGTTTTGTCATAATAGATAGTGCCAGCAACAGCACATTTCCGATTTTGCATAGATTTTTTAGGCATTTTATAGATTTTAAAGCTAAATCGATATAGTCTTTTGTAAAAATAGCGATCTCAAATTTATGCCGCTTACTTAAAGCGCGCGTGATCGCATATTTATAGCAGACATTTTTATGAAGCGCTCATTAGTTACATGTTTCAATTGTTTTATCATAATAGATAGTACAATTGTTTTGTCATAATAGATAGTGCCAGCAACAGCATATTTCCGATTTCGCTGAGCAGAACTGACAGATACAATAAATGTTATAAAAACTGTGATTGTGATTTAATAATTATCTTCGACAATGAGTAAACGAGGACCTCAACCGTCACTGTCGCATGAAAATAAAGTAGCGGCATTAAAGAAGTTTAAAGTTTTTTACACTACGAACAAAGTGAAATAAGAAAGTGACCCAGTGTGGCAGGACATTTGTAGTTTTATTAACAATAAATATAAGCTTCCAGATGACAAAAAAATGACTGTTCGTAATATTCAGAATTACGTAGCTCAAAATCGTAATGGTGTGCTTTTTGATCTGCAAAATGTTTCGCATACAGTATTAGGAAATGGCAACAACATTGATTACAATTTTTCTGAAGTACAGAAGGAGAAACAATATTTTAATGAAGAAAAGGATTTGTTATTTTTGCAAAGCGATGTAATGTATAAGCCTATAATTAAAGAAGTTACAACTTATCCATTTAGTATTTTCCACTGGTCAACTGAAGCCATCAATTATGCTAACACAATAAAAACAACAAATTATTCAGATTTTATTTTTGCACGTGTAGGGGCTTTTTGTAAAATTTTAAATTTCCCTATGGTACAGAGAGTAAACCTATTAATTTATTCAGTTTTGGTACAACGATTAATAATATTTATTCCTATCTGTCAACTATCAACGGATGAGAATAGTTCAACAGTATTCAAGAGGTTTTTCAACGAGATTGAAAAAAACGATGCACCCGTACCTCAAATATTAAATGTTGACTACAATTACAATCTCTATGAAGCTGCTAATTCCGTTTTTAATGTCAGTTTAACATTGGAGAATTATCTGACTCAATATTTTTTATATGTGAGTGAAAATGAAAGAAACTTCTTGGGAAAATGCATTATCTTTACAGACATCCGATTTTTAATCGGCAAAGCTGTAAATTGGGATTTTATTAGGGATTCTCCATCAAATTCTATTAAATATTTTTATATTTACTGCATTGCTTTGCTTAGTTATCAAACAACTTTGCACGATTTCGAAGTAATACTTGAAAAAGTATTTGTATTATCACTTAGTGAATTTCAAAACAAAACCACACAACAATATTTTGAATGTATCATGTCAAAAATAAAGGAGTTGAAGATAGATACTGTTTATGACCACAAATATATTGAAATCATCAAAGATGAATTTAAAAATGTAGATCTTCACAATATTTCAGAAACAAATTATGAGGAGTGTCTACATATTATGAATTATATTGTTAAAATTGTCACAAAAGCGAAACAATGTGTAAAAATTTAATAAAATGCTGTACAGAATTCGTCATACAAAAGTCATGTATCCAACTAATTGCACGAAAAGTCCCTCATCATCATTCCATGAATTGCTAGATATTAATTTCAAAAATGACTACGAATGTTTTTTAAAGAAGGATATTAGTCATCAGCCTTCAGTTGTAGAATATTTAATGAAAATTATTGAATATTCGGAAAAAATATTGCAAAGCGTCAAGGATAATATGCACTCAACTGTAAAATTAACAAAACAACACGATGAACTTGAATATTTATTTTATAGAGAAAATTGGATGGGGGGGCGCAACAAAATAGACTCAGAGAGTGACATTAGTGATAGCAGTTCCGAAATCTTCTCAGATGATGATAGTGAACAGATGGAAAGGGGAAGGTCCTCAAATGAGAGTGATGACGCCCGAAATCTAGATATAACATCAATTATTGATTCAGTTTGCCATGATTTATCTGTGAAAGAATCTAAGCTCACATCATTGGATTCATTTGTTGCTGAATCAGATAATAAAATCACCAAGACTAATACTGTCACTAATAAAATAGCAGAGTCACGTAAAAGTGTAATAAAAAAAGGCACATATTTACAAGCATGTCCGGAAATTGATTTATTAATTAAAAAACCAATAAAAAAATCAAGAAATCGAAAAATTATCAAAAATTATAATTTATTAAAATCTTGTTCATTAGGAAAAAAAAGTTTCTGTTACTACATCAAGTTTTATTGATTGGAATATCGTGGAACTTTTAATAACATCTTACTATACCGTCCAAAAGATTCAGAATTCAATCAACCAATATTCTGAAAAATTGACAACAATAAAAGAAGTGTATTTCACCTGTGCAGGAGAGCATAGGCCCCGCCCACTTTGAATGATCTGGAAGCTTTGAGCCTTGACGTCATCAGCACACCTATAAACTCAGTCGGTAAAGAAGAGCACTGCAAACAGGTGTGCATCTATGGCAGAGCGTAGCACCAGGAGTTGGCTGCTGCGCGGCGGGTAGGCGGCAGCGCTGAGGGTCGGGCAGCATACTCCGGGCGGTATACTCCGGGCAGCATTCTCCGGGCGGTACACTCCAGGAAGCTTACTCAAGGTCAGAGACGGCACCACCATCTCGGCGGGCTGCAGCGCAGTGAAGTCAGCTACCGGTACAGCCGCGGTGAGTCGCGCGTTGAGATAGCGCGGATCGAGTTACACCTGCTTGTTGGTCTTCTCTTCGCTCCTCTTTATACCTTCATATTCGTTCTTTTATCGAATACGATAGCATATACGCATCTTCTTAACGCAATATAGCTGCTGCGTATATTTTTTTTTAGCACTCGACCTTGCTCTAGAATAGATTTCATTGCTGCTGAAACTTCGTTTCCCGTTTTCTGCTTTAAAGGTACGGCCCAGGCGTGCTTTGAGAATACATCGATGACTGTCAGTAGGTATTTGTAACGTCTATTTTCTTCGTTGTAAAGTAGCATCTCTACCAAATCAGCTTGCCAGGTATGATCTAAACCACGTATTATAAACCTTTGCCGCTGATAATTACGTCGAGCTGGTTTATAAAGCTCCTCTACTAGTCTAGCCTTTTGATGTGTCATTATTCTGAGCCGTTTTAAACAAAATTTCATATAGTTCACTAATAGCCAAATCGATTTTTCTGTTTCTCCGCATTCTCATCCTTGATGATTTGTATAGCTAATTCTATAGCGTCAATTGCTTTTCTCAGATCACTCGTGATTGCGTGAACAGTGTGAATCTCTGATTGAATTAAACGTTGAAGCATTGCTAAATTCACCGCATCGTTTGCTTGCTCTGATTCTGCTATATTACACAATTTTTTGCTTCCAATGTCGAAGTGACCGTCGGCAGTGAGTTTATAGCCAACACCAGGAGAACCACGACGACCTTTGGAGCGATTTAATTGACGACCAAACACATCAACGCTCATCTTGTTACTGACTTGAATTTGTTAGTTATAGCAATTAATGTATGATTTTGGCTTCACGCAATTCTTCGATGATGGAATGAATCTCATTTAGGTGGCTATTATTACCAGCTAATCTTTCAGCCCTGAGTAAACGTAGACGATGAACTAGTTCATTAGGATCGTCCCAATAAACATAGTCCATGAGAGTACGCTTTCTTGCAATTTTATATCGAGGTAAGAGTCCACGACCATACTTTACAGGGCATTGCAACTTAAATAGAGGGGCAATTATGGTATTATATTTATTGCTGTTTTGCTGATGTATAGGCTGATCGAACCTGTAATGTTTTCGATGTGCGTTTGTAGCTTCGAGAATTTTTTTATAATTTTGCAAATCATCAAGCTGAATCAATGACAGATCTGGGTTTAATTTAAAAAGCAGTTCTTGCAGACCTTCAGTTTTCACATACTTTAACAAACTCCCTTTTCTATCTAAAACGCTAACATATTTTTTGTGGATTTCTATGGGTGAATCACCGATCTTTAGTATTTCACCATCTTTACGAATTCCAAAGATATGATCAAAGTAGTATCGTTGTTGCTTATTTTGTTTGAGCAGCTGAATATACTTGTCGTTCGTATCAATATTCTTCTCATCCTCTTCCTCGCTATTATTTTTGGCACTTCTAAATGAAGCATCAACTGTTTCATTGAGTAGTGTATCATCCAAATCATCATGTTCCTCATCAAGTTTATCATTATTATCATCACGTTCCTCATCAAGTTTATCATTATTATCATCACGTTCCTCATCAAGTTTATCATCAAAAAAATCTTCTTTTTGAGGTTCTAGCTTGATCTCTTGTTTCACTTTCACTAGCTTCTCCAGCGGATCTACTATAGGTTTAAAAGTTTCACCAAGAGCTTTTTCCATGCTAGCTTTACCTTGCTTTAGCAATCTATGTTTGTGTCTAATTGATTCGCGAGCTTTTGTAATTTGTTGAAGAATGCCTTTTTCACGTCGAATATCTGCCATGTTGATTCTTCGACTATTTACAGTCTACTGCAAATACTCAGAGTCTGCTGTAGGTTATATATTTGTGGCAAAGCAATCAAAGCCTTTTCTGTAACGTCCATCGTTGAGTACTCGCTCCTTGTCGATAAAAAGAAACCCATGCTGACCATCATTCCAACATGCTGAGCATAAATCTCTGAAGTTTGTATATGTCATATCAGAATTCACATGATCATCGTATTTAAGTTTAAGATTTACATCATCTTGTCGAAAAACTACCAGCACATTTACGTTATCACGCACCAAATGTTTTGGAATGTGAGCGTATGACTGACAGAGATAGAAACAGTCTACGTTTTTGTGTCTCCCCATGCAAAAGAAGGCTCTAACGTTGCCCTGTCTCTCGCAGGCGACGTCGTTGAAAACCATGATTGAATCAGGGAGTAATCAGGGAGCCGGGCAAACGTTGTAAAAGCTGCTCGAGAAACTTATACTTGGGCTGTTTCAGTGACTTGGAATAGATGTACACGTTTTCAAACTTGAGACCATTGGGATGTGTTATGAGAGCGAGAAATGTATTAGTTTTGCCACAATTTGCCACACTGGCAGCTTGATTTTTTGTTGCTGGAAATCCATGTAAACGCTTCATCAGTATGTATCATATTATCATATAATGTATCAAGATCAGTGGAGAGCTGTCCTCTCGTGCATCATGATCGTACACAAGCAGAAACGACGCAAAGGTCGTGGTGTATTGAATACACTTATCAACAAGCTTCCAGTAGAGCTGCATCTTCCAAGATATCAGTACTGTTATCACACGGGTGATATTCGTGTGTAGCGAATGTAGGAATTGTGTAGAGAAAGAAATAAAATCGAGCGATTTGAGCTTATACTTAGAATTTATTTTCAGAAAGAAACTTTAAAGGTTGAAGCTCGCAGCTTCGAGTCTCGAACCGAACTGAACTCAGTCAGGCGCTGCTTCCACGGCACGGCCGCTCCCGTCAATTGCCAAAAATATGGCCGCCTTTCCCACTCGCCATTACCAAGCATATAATCATACAACTATACTAGAAAAACGCGACCCGAACTTGAGAAAACCCCGACTCCTGCGTCGAAGTTTTCCTCGCGTTAATCCGTACGTACCGTCATAAAAACGCCGCGCTCGGGTTCAAACATCCGCGCCACTCAAACGACTCGACCGCGAACAGTCCGTGCATTGGAGCCTGCACAGCGCACTGCCAGATGTTTGAATCCTCGAGTTCCGAATACGAGTCGATTTTTTCCTCCTTAGAGAAAACTAATAAATCGGCCCGCTCGAAAATATGCGGAATCTCGTGTCACGCACTCTCCACACAATATACTCTTTCTCGAACGCAGTCGAGAACGCATTTATGACATTATAAGAACGCGTTTACTGTTCTCGCATTCGCCCAGGCCGAGGCCTGTGACGTAGGAAAAGCTTGTGTTTTGTCTCACACAAGAAAACCCACGCCGAGAACAGCAATTACAAAAGATCGGAAAAATACCATAAACTAACCTACGCGAGCGTTGCCAACCAATAAATCATTCGCACCAGCAAGACTTTCACATTGATACTGCACTCTTCAGTGTTCATATACATACACGTAGGCCACTTTCGTCAAATGTACCTCTTCCAGATACAACGCATCTGTGGCCCTCTAAGCACAAGAAAAATACTTCACTTTTTTTACCTTAGCGCTACATGGCCAGTGTAGCCCCTCCTTAATAAGTCAAATTTCACACTGACTAATAGAGAGAAAAGCGGCACTCACTCGATTCCTATAAATCGAATGAGCCGCGAGCCTACACTGTGACTTCTATAGATCCACGGTGCCGATGCGTCTACCTGTGGAAGTGTGCATGTCGGGAACATTTCTCCCCCCCCGTACAAAATCTACGGGTTTTGTACTTCAGCGAATTCCACTAACTTTCTGGCAGGTCTCTTCAGACTACCGTTCGCTGTTCTCACTTCTGCCACTCGAACTTGACCGTCAGAGCCCGGAAAAACTCGAGTTATAACACCTTTCCGCCATTTATTCCTTTGAACATTGTCATCTAATAACAAAACCATATCACCGACGTTCAATGGTGTATCGTAATCTCGCCATTTCTTTCGCGGAATCAAACTTGGCAAATATTCCCGGTGCCATCTCTGCCAGAATGAATCCGCAAAAAATTGAGCGACTTGCCATTGCTTCCGAGGACAAGTGGCCTGCAAATCGCAACTACTTATCACAATTTGACCGGAAGAAAATCCTAATAGAAAATGATTAGGCGTCAGAGCCTCACCATCCCGCGGATCCACCGACACATGGGTGAGGGGACGCGAATTCACGCAATGTTCTACCTCAGTTAGAATCGTTATAAGAACTTCTTCTCTCGGCGCTTGTTCTTTTAGCACGCAGGCTAACGCCGTTCTTACAGATCTTATTAAACGTTCCCACGCTCCCCCCATGTGCGACGCAGCCGGCGGATTAAATTTCCGATCTATATTATTTTTAATGGCAAAACTGTCGATCTCGCTACGATCAAGGTCTCTGATTGCCGCAGATAACTCTTTATTCATACCTTTAAAATTATTACCATTATCCAAATATACACAAAGAGGAGTACCTCTTCTTGCAGAAAATCTACGAAAAGCCATTATTGCCGAATCCGTACTTAAACTGTGCGCTAATTCTATATGAATGGCCCTCGTTGTCGTGCAAGTAAACAACGCTCCCCACCTTTTCTCGTGCCTTCTACCTATCTTTACCTGCATCGGCCCAAAATAATCTACCCCGCAGTGGCTAAATGGAGGCAGAAAACACGACATTCTGGCAGGTGGTAAATCTGCCATTCTTGGATTTACTGGCTGCGCACGAAGGAATTTACACATTATACATTTGCTGTCAAACTTTTCAAACCCTGCCGTAAACCAACAATCCAATATTTTTGACGCAACTCGTTAATTACTGACTCATGGCTTCCATGATAAAATTTCTCGTGATACTCTTTAATTAACAATTTCGTAAAAGTTTCCTTGAATCTGAAATGATAGGATGAAGAGAAAAAACGTTATCCGAAAAATTTTTTAAACGACCTTCAGCCCGTAAAACACCCGAGGCGTCTAAAAACGGATTCAAAGGTGCTATCCTGCTATTACTCGAAATTTTATTAGACTTTTTAATTGCACGTAATTCTTCAGAAAATGAAACCGATTGACTAAATCTAAAACAAATTAACTCTGCACTATCTTTGCGTTCTATTAGCAATCTAACCCGATTTAATTTTATATCTATAAATTTCAAAACATAAATCACGGTCTTTAATAATCTAGATAATGAAGAAAAACGCGAAAATTCTATAACATTAACTTGTGCCGTTAAGTTAGCGACTGGTTCTGCGGTTTTTAAATACTCTAATTGCTCTGAATTACAAATAAATTGTTCTTTAGATTTCGGCCATAAAGATTCGACTTCACGCAAAAATGGAGGTCCGGACAGACATCTATTACCTTTTTCAAGAGCGTTAGAGGCTGCTCTTGTCCCGTCGTCAGCCGGATTGTCCTTTGTCGGAACCCATCCCCATTCATTGACTTCTGAATTTTCGCGAATTTCACCTAAGCGATTAGCAACAAATACTTTAAAATCTCGCGGATCCTTCCTTATCCAATTTAAAACTGTTTGAGAATCCGACCAAAATATTTTTCGCGTGATTTTAAAATCGTGCTCCTTTTCAATCGTCTTGGCTAATCTTATTGCCATAAGGGCTGCTTGCAATTCTAATCGCGGAATTGTAGACGGCTTTAAAGGTGCTACACGACTTTTATACATTATAATTGATATATGATATAAATTATTTGATAACACAAATCTTCAGTATGCTACTGACGCGTAGGCTTTCGTACTTGCATCGCAAAAAACGTGCAATTCGGCTTCTCTAACTTGCCAATTTAAATTTTGATAACAACGAGGAACACTACAGGTTTTTATTCTTTCTAAATCACGTAACCACTGCTGCCAGTCAGAAAATTGTTCTTCACATAAAACTTGATCCCAACCTATACCGCTGGCCCAGATTTCCTGCATTAATATGCGCGATTGTATTGTAAAGGGAGTTAAAAATCCCAAAGGATCAAATACCGACATAATCAAACCTAAAAACTGTCTTTTGGTGGGTCGTTTTTTACCATTATAAATCTCATTATCTATCTTCGAACTATTACAATTAAACATTAAATTATCGGAGGAGCTAATCCATTTTAACCCTAAAACTTTCTCGTCACTAATACCGTTTGAGTTTATTTTTATTAATTGATTAGAATCGCTAACTGAATTTAAATCTTTTAAAATTTCCGGAGAATTACTCGCCCATCCGTGCATATCCCAATTCGCGAATTCGTTAATGGCTATGGCTTGAACTACTTTTTTCGACGCTTCCTCAATCGTTTCGCAGCTGTCTAAATAATCGTCCATATAACAGTTATCAATCAAACTAGTTGCGGTTTCCGGAAACTTCGATAAATATTGAGACGCATTTTTATTTTTAATAAATATTGCGGTACACGGAGAGGATTTCGCGCCAAATAACATCGATGTCATTACGTACTCCGTAGGTTCGCCTACTCTATCCGCACCTCGCCATAAAAATCTCTGTGCATCTTGATCCTCTTTTCGAATTTTAATTTTCATGAACATGTCTCGAATATCTGCTTTAATTGCAAACGCGAATTGGTGAAAGCGCATCAATACTCCGATCAATGTTTTTAATAAATCGAAAAGACATCATTCGGCCATTAGAAAAATTACCTATTTCGTCCGATTTCCACGGTAGACCAATTACCATTCTTCACCGTTATGTCTGCCTTTTTTTTCTAGAATTTCTATTGCTCGCCTATCCTCATTATTGAATTTACTATAGTTATTAATTCCCACTGTCTCGATATCAAAATATTGTTTTATTAACGAATCTAAATATTCATCGCGTCCCGAGTACTTCTGAGTAGCTGTGCTTTCCGAGACCGACGCTACACAATGCGATCGATTTTTATAAGATTTTCCATGAATAGCCCAACCTAAATCACACCGTGATATTATTAAATCATCTAATCCTAATTCTTTATACTCTTTAGTTAAAATAAGTTTAATATTATCTTGTCCTATAATCATGTGCGGGGCAGTATCATATGGCTTCGTTTCAATACCTGTATTAATCGTACAGAGATCGACAATTTTTTTACCCAGACGTTGCTCTGGGAGCCCTAAATTCTTAACTAATAATACATTATTTAAAACAAATGTCGCATTATCACATTTTATATTTAAATTCACCGTTTCACTGCAAACTGTGGTCGCAGCCTTATCACCTACACCTTTTAAGCATACATGAACACGTGAGCTTAAGGCTCCTATTTCTTTAACTATCTTCGAATTTATAATTGTGACCGTTGACCCGTCATCCAATAAAGCGTATACTAATTTCGAACAACGCGTCCTAATTATCTGTACAGGAATTAACTTTAAGAATGAGCGGTTCTCTAGTCAAAACTGCTCGTTTGTCTGCACTGATGTGCTTGCGCAAGCTCTCGTCTTCGTATTCGTAAATTCCGTGACATCCCGATTTGTTGAATAATTTTTATTATTATAAGTAGCATCATTATGTAAAAGTAGGTGATGCTTACGACCACAGTTTTTACACGGATCCTTTCTGCAGTCCTCTTTTGAATGACCTCCAATCAGACAGTTAAAAGACAAACGTTTTGCCCTTAATATTTTCCAACGTTTATTGACATGCATTTTCGGAAGACTTTTCCAATCCGATGTTCTATGATTGTCATTATTGCAAATGACGCAAAACGCCCTCCTTCTTATCGGTTCTGATTTTTCTTTATCGCTAGTGTCCAAAAACGCGCACACACGTTTTTCATTTCTACGTGTTCCTCTTGACGCGAGATTAGATGACTCCGAAACTTTATCGAATATCATTGTTCCGGCATATATTCAAATTCGGAAATTCTCTCTAAATCTGGCGTTCTACACCCCTCTTGCGCGACATATTCGGAGTATCTATATGCCATTGACTCCGGTAATTTATCAATCAGTTCATTTGCAAGATCAGGACTATGCAAATAACCTGAAGCATTATCTAGCGATTTAATTGCAGAAACCGCGGCATTTAAACGAGTAGCAAATTCTACTAAATTATTTTCATGACATTTCATGCTCGGCAAATCTTGAATTTCGCGAAGTATCTTTTCTAGTACTAATCTCGCGTTACTGAATCTCATTTCTAGAGTTTTTATTATTTGCGACGAACTAATTCCTGCCAATAACAAAGGCCGGGATGCTTCCCGCGCGTCGCCCTTCAAAGCCTATGCCAATCGCAAAATATTTTCCTCGTTTGTGTATACACCGAGTGTAGTCGACATCTCGAACGCTTTTTTAAATCGTATCCACTCTAGTGGATTACCGGAAAAAGAAGGAAGACCCTTTGCTGTTGTCATTCTGTTTACTAGCCGCGAATTATCGTTAGTGAGACTCGAATCTCTCACGGCTGTTAATGTATTCTCTATCGCTTGCACTAAACGCGTTGTCAAATCATGCTCATTCGTTCGTTGGTCTGAAAATCTACGTGAGTCTTGATCATCTTGATAATATCTTGTACTATCAGCTTGTGGTTCAAAGTCATCAGACTCATTTATATAATTCACTTCAGAATTATTCGAATATCGCGATTCGTGATCGCTCCCAGAATTATCAATTTCTGTTTGTGTATCGACCCTAGACTCACGCCGATTTTCAGACACCGCACACTCATTCGCGAATCGAGCCCGTTTGGCCGGCAACGCAGTATTCAATCGGTCTACATACAGAGATCGTCGTCCTCCAACGGCAAACCGCGTCTCCTCGTTGACCGACGGGGATGAAGTTGCTGCAGCCTCCCAAGAAAGCGGTGTACGCCCTTGCATACCCGCCGCTGTTGATTGAGGCGGTGCACACGCCTGTGCTACCGCTGTTGACCAAGGAGGCGGCGCGCGTCCTCGCGCTGCCGCTGTTGCTGAAGGAGGCAGCGCGCTTGCTCGCGCTGCTGTTGATGTTCAGGTCTGCGGCGCGCGTACTCGCGCCGCCCCTGTTGTAGAGAGAGGTGGTGCACATGCCTGTGCTACCGCTGGTGACAATGAAAGCGACGGCCATCGTCTCGCCGTTGTCGTTGCTGTAAGAGGCGGCGCACACGCCTGTGCTACCGCTTCCGACCGAGGGTACTGCACACGTCCTCTCGATGCTGTTGTGGCCAACGAAGGCGGCGCACACGCCTGTGCTACCGCTGCCGACGGAGGATGCTGCGTACGTCCTCTCTGTGCTGCTGTTGCTGAAGGATGCAGCGCGCTCGCAGGCGCTGCCACTGCTGACCGAGATGACGTGCGTCCTGGCATCGGCCCTGTCGCCTGGGAAGGTGACTTGCATCCCAAATCTACTGCTGCGGAAAGCCCGTGCGGAGATTTTCTCGCCAGTGAACGCTCTTGAGCCCTCATTGCATCCCTTTTGCTCGATAGTAGAAGGCTACGAGACGCCGCTGTCGCTTTTGCCCTCGGTGACCTGAAAACCTACGAATTTCTCCGCACGCCTGTCGCCGTGGCAGAAGCCGATACACGCTTACGTATATTTGAGCCCTCTGTCAAAACCGGTGGAGGCGGCGACGTCTACTCTCGACCAGCAGACGCGACATCCTCGTCCTCTCGGTCGCCGCCGTCTGAGCCGTTATCACCTCTGGCTTGATACCCGACCCTGTCTGCGAAATGCTCGTCGCCGCTCTCGCTTGCAGGTCTAGCAAGGACACTCTCGATCGCCTCATCGATCAAGTCCTGCTGTCTCTCCTGCAAGGAACTGGTCCGTCTGCTCGCTGGCACAGATGTTTTACTGCCCTTCGTACCGTTGGCCGATTTCATCGCACGTGGCCTAGCATTCCGCCCGACGGATCTAGGCGCTCCCTTACCTCGCGTGGAGGAACCTACAAGACAGCGTACGCGCGACTTTAAATTCAACTGTTGTGACATTTCTTACTTGAATTATTTTCCTTTCTCTTTATAACGATACAGCTCGCAATCCTCGATCAAATCTCTATTTCTCTCGTCCACCGTAGGCCTGTCAGTACAGCTTCCTTTGCGCTTTATTGTTAAGCGGATAGATGTTGAGGTAGATCACTGCACATTCAGCACTGTTCACTATCACACGATTTTCTCACTTTCCGGGAGTCCCGGGTTTCGGCACCAAAATGTTATCACACGGGTGACATTCGTGTGTAGCGAATGTAGGAATTGTGTAGAGAAAGAAATAAAATCGAGCGATTTGAGCTTATACTTAGAATTTATTTTCAGAAAGAAACTTTAAAGATTGAAGCTCGCAGTTTCGAGTCTCGAACCGAACTGAACTCAGTCAGGCGCTGCTTCCACAGCACGGCCGCTCCCGTCAATTGCCAAAAATATGGCCGCCTTTCCCACTCTCACCATTACCAAGCATACAATCATACAACTATACTAGAAAAATGCGACCCGAATTTGAGAAAACCCCGACTCCTGCGTCGAAGTTTTCCTCGCGTTAATCCGTACGTACCGTCATAAAAACGCCCCGCTCGGGTTCAAACATCCGCGCCACTCAAACGACTCGACCGCGAACAGTCCGCTCATTCGAGCCTGCACAGCGCACTGCCAGATGTTTGAATCCTCGAGTTCCGAATACGAGTCGATTTTTTCCTCCTTAGAGAAAACTAATAAATCGGCCCGCTCGAAAATATGCGGAATCTCGTGTCACGCACTCTCCACACAATATACTCTTTCTCGAACGCAGTCGAGAACGCATTTATGACATTATAAGAACGCGTTTACTGTTCTCGCATTCGCCCAGGCCGAGTCCTGTGACGTAGGAAAAACTTGTGTTTTGTCTCACACAAGAAAACCCACGCCGAGAACAGCAATTACAAAAAATCGGAAAAATACCATAAACCAACCTACGCGAGCGTTGCCAACCAATAAATCATTCGCACTAGCAAGACATTCACATTTATACTGCACTCTTCAGTGTTCATATACATACACGTAGGCCACTTTCGTCAAATGTACCTCTTCCAGATACAACGCATCTGTGGCCCTCTAAGCACAAGAAAAATACTTCACTTTTCTTGCCTTAGCGCTACATGGCCAGTGTAGCCCCTCCTTAATAAGTCAAATTTCACACTGACTTCTATAGATCCACAGTGCCGATGCGTCTACCTGCGGAAGTGTGCATGTCGGGAACAAGTATTGTGGACCGGGTACTAAACTAGCAAAACGACTAACATGTGGAGATCCTGGAATCAATGCTCTCGATAGAGCTTGTAAATAGCACGATATTGCCTACTCACAAAATCGAGAAAACGTTTAAGCAAGAAACGCTGCAGATAAGATTTTGGCTGCAAAAGCTTGGGAGAGAGTCCGGGCGTCAGACGCCGGTGTTGGAGAAAAAGTAGCTGCTCTCGCCATAGCAGGCACCATGAAGGCAAAATCTAAGTTTGGAATGGGTCTTAAAAGGCAAATAAAGAAGCAGAAGAAGAAAAAGAAGCCATCTTTATCATTGGCCAAAGTGATCAAAGCTGCTTACACTTCTGCTGTTCCAAGCAACAACTCACACACAGTCATTCGTAGCGCTCTGAAGGCTGCTCGTCAAGCTGTAAACAAAGCTGGAGGCAAGAAGAATGTCCGCATTCCACGTGTGCTACGAGTCCCATCCAAAATTGGAGGATTTCTACCATTCCTTACACCGATATTTGCTGGTTTGAGTGCAACAGGTGCATTAGCAGGTGGCGCTGCAGGTATCGCCAAAGCAGTGAACGATGCTAGTGCTGCTAATCGACAGCTTGAGGAGAGTCAAAGACATAACAAAACAATGGAAGCTATTGCGCTCGGCAGAGGTCTATATCTGCGACCTTACAAAGAGGGCTATGGTATGTACTTGAAAAAGTATGGACAAGGCATGAGTAAAAAAAAAATCTTCAAATTACCACAACGTGCATTAACTGACGCTGATCTGATAAAATATGCACGCATCTTGAAAATTCCATATTTTCGAGGTGTTTACATGCGAAATGTACTACCAGCGAGTGGACCACATTATCGTAAATCAGCTATCGTCAATCTCGACGATGAAAGTGGACCAGGCACGCATTGGGTCGCATATCGAAAACGAGGCAATGATGTAGTGTATTTTGATAGTTATGGAGATTTACAGTCACCTCAGGATCTTATGGAATACTGGAATGTGAACGGAGTCAAGTACAATCAGAAACATTACCAAGACTACAACACCTACAACTGCGGCCATCTTTGTCTAAAATTTCTTTTGAATGCTATATAAGTATTGGTTGGGATCCCGGTTTACTCAGTATTGTTCGAATAGTCATGGAAAACTCACTTACACTGAGTCTATCTGGAACATCTTCTGTACTGCTAGCTCAATATTTTCCACCGCTTGAACTCTCGCCAAGTAAAAATTATGTCCTTGGACTTGTGGAACTGCTCACATTAACAAGTTTTACGTGGAAGAGGACGTCATCATTTTGCCTACAGGCAGCTACGAAATTGAAGACATTGGAAAGACTCTGAAAGAGGCTCTAGCATCAAAAAGTATAACAATTAAACTCAAGCCGAACAATAACACCCTTCGTTGCATGGTCAAGTGTAGCGAATCAATTGATTTCCGTCCAGAAGATTCTACTGGAAAAATGTTGGGTTTCACAAGTCGCGTACTACCGCCAAATATTAATCACGAATTTGATTTGCCAGTAGCCATATCAAAAGTTACCGCATTACGCGTTGAACGTAATATTACTTTTGGGGCATACATCAATGAGCATAAGGTGCACACCATACACGAATTCTTCCCAGCTGTCTTGCCAGGCTATAAGATCATCGAAGTTCCATCACCTATTATTTACCTGCCAGTCACTGTCAAGATTATAGATAACTTGCAGCTGCACCTCGTCGATCAAGACGGACATTTAGTTAATTTTCGCGGTGAAGTCATAACAATTGTTTGTATGCCGATTGATTGTTCGAAACAAAATGAGTCACTGAAGGAAGCTTCGGTGGATGTACGTCTTGAGTTTGAGACTAGAGCAAATTTTCCACTTAATACCTCTGCATACTGTCTGATCCTACATGATCGTATAGTTCAGTATAATCCCATGAGTGGGGATGTACGAAAACTCGTTTAAAGGGTGGTGGGGAAGATGGTATAAAATGAGCAGCAACTTGTGGTAAGCAGTCAGTCAAAATGGAATACGTGCTCGATGTACCAGCTTTCAAAAAGCCTGTAAACGAGTTTGTCGTGAAGGAACTTGCCATAGTTCCACTGAACACATATCTCAAGCCCTTGGTTTTTGCTTCAAACCGCCTACACCGTGATGCAGACTCACCGCCAAGTACAGGTGTGAAAATCTCTGGTTGAGCGCAATTATCGGGGATTATCCTGGAGTTCGGGAGATTTAGCCTATGAGGAGCTTGAAAATGTGTTAAAAACTGTTTTACATGATGCAAGCACAGTGTACGTAAAAGGAACTGAGAAAAAACAATGGCTCGAGAAATTCAATTTTCATGTGCTCGACATCGGTGAGACTGGCTTTCCTTCACTACTAAGGCTGAAATATGATATTTTGGAGCCTCTCTGTCCACATCACAAATTAGCATTCAAGGCAAACTGTGCGCACAGAAACGTATTATTGCTGAAAAAATTTTCTTGGGACAATACGTCATCTCTCGAGAGATCACTTGAATAATTTTATCGCACAGAGCACCTGTCATGTATGACTCCCACGGATATTGCTTTCTTACCGAGAGAATTTCTCATAACATTTGCGGCAAATAGTATCGAGCAAGCTTGGAATAAACTGCCAGAATATTTCACGCTGGACTCTGATATTTTAGAGTGTCTACGTCATGAACACAACAGCATCGAGAATGGAACTCCATCTTTGAGAAGAGATTGCATACAGTGTAAATTTAATGTTATTAATAAATAGCAGCATTTATAAGCATAAGAACAGCCTATTGTTCATCTAATGTATACATGGACATATGCACATAAACGTGCACGATGTGGAGAGTGGGAGCAAGCTGCCCGAGATCGAGCGTTTTAGGTTTCGAATTGAAAGAACTGGTAAAATTATCCTGTCAGTACTTGAGAAAAAATTAAATGAGCTGTAAATAAAGTAATATTGAATAAATGTATTATTCATTTTAATTGTGACTACTGCATTTTAATCCTTATACCATTCTCACTCTGGAAGTCAACGAAGATGGATCATAATACGAGTAATATGAAATATAAGCCTCTTCTTCCGTGTAAGAACGAGGAGAAGAAAAAAGAAATCCAAAAATCAAAATCAAAATCTTTTCCTGAGCATGACCCACTACAAGAGACTTGATAAGAAAAAATAAGAAATAAGTCTCCTTTAAAACATTTATTAAGCATTTGTGGTGGGGGTGAGTCTGTAAAACGCTAAGCTCTAAGGTAACAAAATTACTTCTCATGGTTGGAGGAGTATACCAATGCTACCCCCTCCACTATAAAATTGTGCGACTATATAAGTGTATCAAACTCATTAACTTCAGTCAGTTTTTCATCCATCGTTCATTGCTTAACATTGTATCTAATAAATATGAATTTCAACGAGATTAATCGTCTTGGACGCAAGGAGCTCCTTCCGACGAAGAAGCTATCGAGTCTTCAGCTGGATAAAAAATATCAAATCACTAGTGTAAAAGAACTCAAGATAAAGTATGGGATCAAAGTCTTTGTGGAACTGGAGAATTCGTTTGGCGTCTTTTTACCCTCAAGAATGTGTAAAATAATGAAGATGAAGATTTTTTAAAGTGATTTTGCTCAGAATGTACAATTAAAAAAATATACTTGCAGTATATCGGAGGTGTAATGAATGAGATAGAATTTGGTTATATCGATCAATAAACAAAAATGTTTGCTTCTCTTAATCCCTATGCATGCAATCATTTAAACTATATATTCGTAGAAGGTAATCAAAAGCAGCAATCACGACGTAAAGATGCTGCAATCTGACACCCCCGACTGACCTTGTAACAACCAATATGTAGCTGTATTTAATAAACGCATGCAACCAGAAATCCGCTATGGTATAAAGTCACCAAGCTAATTCGTAGAAAAGCATACGTGCTCTAGAAAATTCGCTCCATAACGAAATACTTTGGCTGTCAACAAGTTCCAAGTCACGGCGTAAAGATGCTGGCTATTGTAAGGTGATGCAGCTCATAGGCCGCTGACGTCACTGCTAAACGTTGCACGGTAGCCGTGCATATTATACTTGTAGCGTGCACGAAAGAGAAAGAGAAAAAGATAGAGCGCCCGATAATACGCAGCAGCTATATTGCGTTAAGAAGATGCGTATATGCTATCGTATTCGATAAAAGTACGAATATGAAGATATAAAGAGGAGCGAAGAGAAGAACAACAAGCAGGTGTAACCCGATCCGCGCTATCTCAACGCGCGACTCACCGTGGCTGTACCGGTAGCTGACTTCACTGCGCTGCAGCCCGCCGAGATGCTGGTGCCGTCTCTGACCTTGAGTAAGCGTCCTGGAGTGTACCGCCCGGAGTATGCTGCCCGGAGTATACTGCCCGGAGTATGGTGCCCGACCCCCAGCGCTGCCGCCTCCCCGCCACGCAGCAGTCAACTCCTGGTGCTAACCTCTGCCATAGATGCAAACCTGTTTGCAGTGGCTCAAAGCTTCCAGATCATTCGAAGTGGGCGGGGCCTAATCTCACCTGCACAGGTGAAATACACTGACGCAAGCATCACACGCTACTAAAATCTGTAGACCCTCTGACCTCTAACGGCCTGCTGGAGACCGCACGCTGTCAGAAGTTCACATTGAACAGCACGCTGCCAGGACTTAACCTTGAACAGCACGCTTCCAGGAGTATCCTCAGACTGCTGGGACTATACCCCCAGGCATCATGCTGTCGGGAGCATACACATCCCTGGAACGCGTGAATTTTCCGTACCCCTCTGAGAATTTTTTTTCACTTAAATAAGGCCTGTTCTGCCCCCCCCCCCCACCACCAAACATCTAGAGGTTTCTAGAATGTTCTAGAAGCTTCTAGAACATTCTCACCTGTACAGGTGAGTTAATTAAAAAGTGGGGACGCTGTATTCATATGTAAAAGTTGAGTGGTGGGGGAGGCAGAACCGGCCTTGCTTACCTACTTAGATCCATTTTCTGTGATGTTTCTTCTTTATAATGATACTCATTGTTTGATGAGAAACTATAATTCATGACAACCATGGCTTCTTCATTATCAATTTGACCTGTAGGATAGGGATCATTTTTTTCTTTAACAGTGTCGTCATATTTAATGTACAGCAAAAGTGCTGGATTTATGCTAAAACATTGTTTTACTTTTTCAGCTGTAGAACATTCGATATTTATATTGTTATATTTACTCCAATAATCTTTAATATTTCTTGCATAAGCAACATAGTGCCGTAAGTTATTGTTGCCAATAGAATATTCGTAACCTATTGTTCCAGTTAACACAAATTTTTTATTTAAAATTGTTATAACTGGCACCAATTCATCTAATGTTATTGCAGACTGTTTACATACATCTTTTTCTACATCGATGCAAAAAAGATGATTAATTGAATATTCACATGAAACGTTTGTTTATGAGCAATTGTCACAAGAATATTTTTTGACTTGAAGATCATGGTATATTATAACGGATAATTCTTTCGATGCTAAATCATTTACTGATAATTTAATAATATTAGAAAAATGATAATCGTTTGTTTTACAATGAATGCACTGAAATTTTATAAAAATATTTGGGTACATAATACATTTAAAAAATTCGCACATACTTCGGTGATTAATTTAATTCTTGCAGCATATAACTTTGTGATATTAAATGTTTGAACGTACTCTCTAAACAAATTTAAAAAATCTTTTTTTATTGTTGTCAATTTTTCAGAATATTGGTTGATTTAATTCTGAATCTTTTGGACGGTATAGTAAGATAAAACTTGATGTAGTAACAGAAACTTTTTTTTTCCTAATAAACAAGATTTTAATAAATTATAATTTTTGATAATTTTTCGATTTCTTGATTTTTTTATTGGTTTTTTAATTAATAAATCAATTTCCGGACATGCTTGTAAATATGTGTCTTTTTTTATCACACTTCTACGTGACTCTGCTATTTTATTAGTGACAGTATTAGTCTTGGTGATTTTATTATCTGATTCAGCAACAAATGAATCCAATGATGTGAGCTTAGATTCCTTCACAGATAAATCATGGCAAACTGAATCAATAATTGATGTTATATCTAGATTTCGGGCGTCATCACTCTCATTTGAGGAGCTTTTCCTTTCCACCTGTTCACTATCGTTTGAGAAACTTTCATCATCTGAGAAGATTTCGGAACTGCTATCACTAATGTCACTCTCTGAGTCTATTTTGTTGCGCCCCATCCAATTTTCTCTATAAAATAAATATTCAAGTTCATCGTGTTGTTTTGTTAATTTTACAGTTGAGTGCATATTATCCTTGACGCTTTGCAATATTTTTTCCGAATATTCAATAATTTTCATTAAATATTCTACAACTGAAGGCTGATGACTAATATCCTTCTTTAAAAAAACATTCGTAGTCATTTTTGAAATTAATAACTAGCAATTCATGGAATGATGATGAGGGACTTTTCGTGCAATTAGTTGGATACATGACTTTTGTATGACGAATTCTGTACAGCATTTTATTAAATTTTTACACATTGTTTCGCTTTTGTGACAATTTTAACAATATAATTCATAATATGTAGACACTCCTCATAATTTGTTTCTGAAATATTGTGAAGATCTACATTTTTAAATTCATCTTTGATGGTTTCAATATATTTGTTGTCATAAACAGTATCTATCTTCAACTCCTTTATTTTTGACATGATATATTCAAAATATTGTTGTGTGGTTTTGTTTTGAAATTCACTAAGTGATAATACAAATACTTTTTCAAGTATTACTTCGAAATCGTGCAAAGTTGTTTGATAACTAAGCAAAGCAATGCAGTAAATATAAAAATATTTGATAGAATTTGATGGAGAATCCCTAATAAAATCCCAATTTAAAGCTTTGCCGATTAAAAATCGGATGTCTGTAAAGATGATGCATTTTCCCAAGAAGTTTCTTTCATTTTCACTCACATATAAAAAAAATTGAGTCAGATAATTCTCCAATGTTAAACTGACATTAAAAACGGAATTAGCAGCTTCATAGAGATTGTAATTGTAGTTAACATTTAATATTTGAGGTAGGGGTGCATCGTTTTTTACAATCTCGTTGACAAACCTCTTGAATACTGTTGAACTATTCTCATCCGTTGATAGTTGACAGATAGGAATAAATATTATTAATCGTTGTATCAAAACTAAATAAATTAATAGGTTTACTCTCTGTACCATAGGGAAATTTAAAATTTTACAAAAAGCCCCTACACGTGCAAAAATAAAATCTGAATAATTTGTTGTTTTTATTGTTTTAGCATAATTGATGGCTTCAGTTGACCAGTGGAAAATACTAAATGGATAAGTTGTAACTTCTTTAATTATAGGCTTATACAATACATCGCTTTACAAAAATAACAAATCCTTTTTTTCATTAAAATATTGTTTCTCCTTCTGTACTTCAGAAAAATTGTAATCAATGTCGTTGCCATTTCCTAATACTGTATGCGAAACATTTTGCAGATCAAAAAGCACACCATTACGATTTTGAGCTACGTAATTCTGAATATTACGAACAGTCATTTTTTTGTCATCTGGAAGCTTATATTTATTGTTAATAAAACTACAAATGTCCTGCCACACTGGGTCACTTTCTTATTTCACTTTGTTCGTCGTGTAAAAAACTTCAAACTTCTATAATGCCGCCACTTTATTTTCATGCGACAGTGACGGTTGAGGTCCTCGTTTACTCATTGTCGAAGATAATTATTAAATCACAATCACAGTTTTTATAACATTTATTGTATCTGTCAGTTCTGCTCAGCGAAATCGGAAATATGCTGTTGCTGGCACTATCTATTATGACAAAACAATTGTACTATCTATTATGATAAAACAATTGAAACATGTAACCAATGTGCGCTTCATAAAAATGTCTGCTATAAATATGCGATCACGCGCGCTTCATGTAAGACGGCATAAATTTGCCGATCACAATTTTTCCAAAATACTATATCGATTTTGCTTTAAAATACTATAAAATGCCTAAAAAACTAAAAGTATCTACAACATTTCTCACATCTGAGTTCAAGAAGAGGACAGTAGACCATTTGATAAAGGTGGATGTCTCAAAGGAAAAACATGCGGAATCTTGAAAGATTTACAAAAATCCTTGGGGTTACATATGCTGCCTCAGTCTTTGTATTTATTGATCTATAAAAATAAGTCATTAATTGATGTATTAAGACAACACTTTAAAAAAAATAATGAGAAGAAAAGTTGGATGGAAGAAGAAAATCATTAGATTTGGACTCAAACTACATACCGAATAATTACATAAGAAATCCTTACAATTCTGAGAAATTGGGATTTCTGCGATTGACATCGGTTATTAAAATAGTGAGTAAACCAATACATAATAGTGTTGAAAATGAGTCAGTAGATCATACGAACAGTGTTGTTTTATTTATAGATAATTTTTTCTCGAAAACATCTAATTATACGACAGATGAAATAGTATCTGATAAAGCAAATGTTTATTATTGTCCAGGATTTGACAAGCAATTTAAAAATATTTGTTATATTTTTCCATCTTGGACTAATTGTTTGAAACCTTTCTTTAAGTCTCCCAATGAAGTTGGTACGTTGACTAGATCAGAGACCAATTTCAAAGATTTAAAATCACACATTCTTCATCCACTGAAACTTCAAAAATTTATTTTAAAAGATTTATGAAATTGGAAAAAGAAGAACTAATGAAAAAAAATAGTAATAGTTTATTTGATTTGAATTTAGATGATCTCGTAACTTTAATAGGTATTCGATATAAAAAACTCAAATAAAATAGATTGAAAACAGATGATTTGGAAGTAAAAGTACAAAATATATCGGATAACAGTATCTTCAATGTTTCTATTACTGATATTAATATTATTAATAAAATAGAAATATCAGGATTATAGAAACATGAAGAGTTTTACATTATTATCCTTATATTATCCTTGTTACCAGTTTAGATTGTCTCAAGTTAATTCTACCAACTATAACGGTGTGCATGCTCACTCGTTATTAAATAATTAAAGAGTAAATGGGAATCGAGAGGAATGGTTGAAGCAGCTCGAAGCGGGCTTCTTGTAGGCTTTACGAAGCCTAACCCGGTAGACAGTTATGCCGTGAAGATCGTCCTTGAAGACAATGGCCCGCGGAGAGCGTCGTGGATGATACTGCGTAGCTTTGGCTTCGATGGAACGCGAATAGAAAAATGTAAGCGCAAAAGGGAAAAGGTAGAATCAGGCGCGAATAACGTGAACAAGATATAAAGAGTAAAAAACAGAATATATTGACTGATAGTTGACAGAGTTGCTGCGCAAGCGAGAGAGAGACAGAGCGAAGCAGTAATAGCAAAGAGAGAGAGGCAATATATCAAACCAGTACTTACAATCACACTTGCTAAGATTCGGTCGCTAGTATGCCTCGTGGCTTCCTCGGAACAGTAGATCTCCGTATATAACAAAGGCGACGGCGGTATAACCAGCACGCTACGCAGCAGTGGGCAATAGATGCACGTACAGGAATCTTCTACAATATCCGACACGAGGAAGACACGATAAAACGCACGCACGCAATATTCACAAAAGAAAAAAACTGTCAATCGTCAAAGCAAAGGATCGCGCTACAAATTAAGACTACAAATTAAGACAAATTATGTCGCGCGTTCTCACACACGCCCTTCAGCCCGCTAGCAAGCGCGACAAACACATACATGTACGCGCTGCTCTCTATGCTCTCTGTAGACGACGCTCTCTCACTTACCTGCTCGTTATACAACTTGGAATTCTACCAACCCCAACAATAAAATTTATAGTTAAAAATGAACTATCACTGTCCGTCTTTATGAAAAAAAATAAATTTTTATAAAGAATCTTTATTTTTTTCTTTGATATCCTTAATATTATAAAATGGACAATATATACACATATTCAGTTATTATAGATGTCCATGTAAATTAATAGCTTTATCTTTAGCAACAGATACGAGCAAGTTGTTCTTTGAAGGATGATATTTTATTTCCCATACCTAAAATTTATTTTATTTAGATTTAAGTTATTCAAATAAATACAATTTTCTTATTACCTGATCAGTGTCTTTAAGCACTGTCGTTGTGACAATTCCTAAACTTTCACAGTGTGATCAGAACTGCTAGAACATGTCCTGACATTGTTCCTACTACATACATTAGCATCTTTTCTGTAAACGTTATAACAAAACATTAGTTTTCAAATTTATAGATTTATATGAAAGTTTATATGCAAGTTTTTGAAACTTCTTTTGTAGTCAAATAATATCTTAATGAATCTTAGAAGCTCCTTTTAATTTTTACTTTCATACTCACATATCATATAATTTCATATGGCTGTCATCACTAGCAGTCAACAAAAGCTGGGCGTCAGGTGAGCAACAAAGAGATCGAATAGGCATAGCATGTCCTGTGAAATGTTTGACATTTAGATTTAGTCTTGAATTAAAAATAACATTTTAGAGATTTAAACAGAATTTATACTTTCTAATGTTTGCAATAATTTTCCACATGCGACATCAAAAATATTAATAATTTCCATCCACAGCTCCATTAGCTATGTATTTACCATCTGGACTCTAAAATCAATTCCTATTTTTATTTTTAAAATTGTACAATCGTACAATTATAAACAATAACATTAACTTTGCTCTTGTTTACCATTTTCTTCACTGTATAAATAAATTTTACCAGCATGACTACCAGATACTATATGTTTGTCATCTGGTGGAATGTAAATATTTAGAAACTCTTCAAATAGACTTTACTAGGTGGATATTTTCTTCTATTAAGGGGATTTTGAAATTAGGTCCGGGCTGCCATGTCTGTGTATTCATTTCTCGTCAAAAGATTACTACTTGTACAAAATGTGGCGATATAAAAAAAAACAAGTAAATTTTTTACTCGTATACCAGTTCCAAATATAAGTATAATCAGAAATCATTATTTAACAATGCAAAAGGAATTAAATAAATACTTTGATAATCGAATGGTATATTATGAAAGATGTCATGAAACCTGTGCATACCTTAAAACTACTGTAGAATCTTATTTATGTATAGATACAGAAGATGCTTACAAACCATTATTAAACTATGGGGATAACGATGTTGCTGAATATGATTTAATGTCTTATTTAGATGCAATTCCTTCTACCATACTTGTCGGAGAACAAACTTTTGTTCTTTGTGGCTTACGTAGGTACAATCCTCCAGTTGTAGATGATGGATTCGGATACTATATAACATACTGTTGCAAATTGAACAACAACTGGGAAGAGAGGAATGATTTATTATCAAAACAAAATTACCTTAGTAACAAAAGTAACAGTTCACAAAAAAAAACAAAGCAAAATAGCAATGCTTCTTTATGTAAAATATAATAACGATACAATTGAAGAGTCTTTGGAATAAAATGTTAAACAAAGATACATTAAAGTTTATTCATTTTTCAATTAAACTAACCTGAATGGATGTCAACTAGCTCAATTAATCTTTACGTTCTTTCAGATTGTTTTAGCGAGAAGTTCTTGTCCAAACGATTCTTCTTACAGTTTTCACAAGTTTTATGGCTTGGCTTGGTAGCTTTGGAAAACTTTCTATCCCCATATCTGAATATATATCTCGTATGTCACCTTTGTTGCATACAACAAAAGGCTAAATTGGATTGCTGACCACAAAATCACTTACTTCCCTGGCATTCATTTTACTTTTAATCTAAGAAAAAACAACGAAGAAATCCAAAGTAAATTCTTCTTTAATTATACCATATTATTTTCGTAACTTTTATACTTATCTGATAATTAAACTGTTATTCTTCAATGCGTACAATAATTCTTCGGTTGTTATAATATTACGGCTTTCGTTTATAATACGTATATATATACTTAAACATCGTCTGTTTCTACGGTCATGCGCAGAACTATCTGGATAGGTGAAACGCGGATTATGGAACGGACAAATTTCCTGTCTCAATGACCAAAAAATAAATTGATTAATAACTTAATAATTATTGCGAATTCTGCAATAACGCAATTATTTATATATTCCGCAATTAAATTGGAAACGATTCACGTTAAATGCATGTGGGTATAACGCGTATTAGCTTTTATTCCATTATTTTTTTCCAAAGCATACAGTTTTTTATTTTTTACAAAAAAACGAAACCGCCTGCAATTTCTTGACTTGCAGTTGTTAACGTTGCTATCAATTCCGCAATTAATGGTATTTTATTCAATTTGATATATGCAAGTTATTTTCGGACTTCCCGGAGCTCTTTCGAGCGCTGCTGGAAGGCCGTTTATTATTGGCGTTGTTACGGATAAAAAGGGCGAGGAGCGAAAAGAGTAGACGACGGGACTCGAACTCGCGGACCCGAGAGCCAGAGGCTTGTGCTCTAACCACGGAGCTAACGTCTACGATGCAAGTAGGCGCTATGCATCGCAGTACGACTCCGCTGCTCGACTCTTATCATATCGCTGCGCTCGCGTTGCAGACACTGCGTCTGTAACAGCGTACGGCGCCTAAAGGCCTCTCGTGTCAGCCTGGGAGCCTACAGGTTCGCCTTGATCCCCTCCTCGATCATTGGCAGTAGTTCGGCCCACTCCTTCTCCACCTCGCCTGAGGCAGTATCCGGAGCAGGCGCAGATGGGGCTGGATCCACGGGCTGGGCGGACTCCAACCGCGCGGAGATGGGCAGGCCTGCGAATCGCAGGCGGCTGGGCGGAGGAAGTTCGGGAGGATGAGCTCCTGGTGACGTCCCCCAACGTCATAGACAAACAGCCGCCGGAGAAAGACGGTGAAGCTCCGCCGCGCCGCCTGCGATTCGCAGGCCTGCGTATTTCGGTGCGGTTGGAGTCCGGCCAGCCCGTGGACACAGCGCCATCTGCGCCTGCTCCGGATACTGCCTCAGGCAAGGTAGAGAAGGAGTGGGCCGAACTACGGTCAATGATCGAGGACGATCGAGGCGAACCTGTAGGCTCGTAGGCTGGCACGAGACGCCTATAGGCGCTACGATAGCGCCGTACGCCAATATGGAACGGCCTTCCAGCAGCGCTTGAAAGCCTGGGTGCGGCTTATCGAGGCGGAAAAGGCCGCGATGAAGGCCATAGATCAGTCGCGCCGCAATAGGAGACCTGAGGGCCAAAGAGTGGGCCTGAAGGTAGTGCCCCGTCCAGGAGCCATCGCGCGGGAGCGCGAAGAGGTTCGGAAGCGGCGTGCTCAAGAGGAGCAGATCCGCGCAATCCGATCCCTGAAAGAAGCCGAGGCGGCTTTGGAGAATGTCAGGGCGTGGAAACTGCTCGCCGACAAGAACGCGGCCAGAGGCGAAGTTCTCCGAGGAGTCCGGCCAGGGGCGTGCAGGCGACCTCGGACCGATACGCGTTCGGAGAGCACACCACAACCAGAGAGGCATATGCGCTCTGCAGGTGGTGGCTCTACTCGGCGTGGCCGGTCTGGGAATCGGGAGCACGTCTTTCCCCTGAACCGGCGGACAACGCCGGTCGTGCGGCGCAGCAGGTCTCGAACTGGGACGCGGGGACCATCAGTGGACCGACGAGAGAAGCGTCCCAGAGGCACTATCCAGGAGAAGGCGCCAGGAGAAGGCGCCAGAAATCTAGCAGCAGGGGGATCGCCCCACCATCACCCTCGACACTGGGTAATGATTCTGCTTTATGGGTCTAGCAGTACCAATGTGGATGTCATGCTCCATCAGCTGAGTGCGACCTAGCGCATTCGGCTAGGCTGGTCCAAAAGTCTGTTAAGCTTAGCGCGTTCTTCCTCCGTAATCCTCGCTAAACCTACTGCGGGTATGCTGAGCACACCCGTAACTCCGAGCTTTGCCAGTTGAAGCTGTACTATTTTCTTTTCGCACTTCAAGTATAAGGCAGCTCTCGACTGCATCTGGCATTATTGCTACAGTTACTTCTCTCAGGACTCCCTCAACTTCAAATGGCAGGTCTACTGTACCCACAATCGTTGAAGTCTGTCCATTGGCGCATTTTGCTTGTCGACCTTGGCACGGGCGTATCTTGCGCCCACACACGCTGGCTATTTGTAAACCTAGCGTGCCCATTACCGTCAACGCCGCTCCCGGATCATAGAGCGCTCGCACTTGGAATTCTCCAATTCCAACTTTTACCCAATAGCGTGACTCATCAATATTTACGTTGGGTTGCGCCTCATTGCTAACCTTGGCTAGCTTTTCGATCATCAGATCGAAATCATCAGGTGAGGCCTGGCGCGCTGAACTAGTCCCAGTCTCATGCTGCCCCCTCCTCAGAGATGTAGGGGCCTCAGCTACGGCTCCTTCTTGGCGTTTCCCGACTGATGTCTACACATCCTGGCGATATGGCCCTTTTTACAGCAGTTAAAACACTCTACATCTTTGTAGGTGTTTGACTTTCTTTTGTTGGGGCTTCTCGACGTATTTCCCGACCTCGGACTTTCCTTCCGTGGTGGGCTAATCTCCTTGTCCTTTTTCTTTGGACTTCTATTATGCCCTCTGCTGGCACTGCGGTAAGTCTTTCGCCGCTGTGGTGACTTTGTCGGGGACTTATTTCGAAAAGCTTTCTTAAATCGCTCGTCGAGCAGGCGATTTATCGCTGCTAGGTTCAGCGGCTCTTCCTCCGTTACCTCTGCTCCCAAAGCCGCTACCTTGGCCTTGGAGCTATAGGGACAGAGATCTGGCTTATAAGCCAATTCCGGCAACAGTGAGGCTGCGGGAGGTGGAGGGGGTCTATATACCGACTCGCTCTCGATGTTGGCTTCTATCTCAGCAGCTGCTTCTAGAATTTGTTCCACAGTGCTGTAGTCTTTTCGCTGCCGAGTTCTCTTTATAGCGGGCAGCAAGTTGTCTTATATCACATCAAGCTGCTGTAATACGCTAGGCTTCGGCACCATCCTGCGCATAATCCCTTGCAGACTCGTGATATACACGCGTATAGACTGTTTTGGTCCCTATGTGCGTGCCTGTGCCTCTGCTTGAAGCCTCTGCTGGTATCCCTGAGTTTTGCCGAACCACGTCTTGGCACACGTGCAAAACTCTTGCCAGCTATTCCACCTTCCCGTTTCATCAACCATGTTTAACAACCACCCGTAGGAAGTACTCGATGCTCATGCTGGAATCGCCGTTGAATCGGACTAGCCAGTTTCCGAATACACTACCGGCCGCTCTAGACGAATTGTGAGAGGACGCCATACCACTGGTAGTGCTTCTATTACCAGGTACGCTACTCATCTCACCTGTAGTGTTTCTACTCCCTCCAGCACCTGCCAGGGGTTGACGTCTAACGCCCCTTGCCGGCAACGTCTTCATGTTACGCGGTCGCGCTACTGGGCTGGCCATGTCCTTATTTCCAAAGATACTGTACGTATCATGGAAGTCAACCTTTGGCGGGGGTAAACCACCTTGCGTCTTGCACGTTGGCTTCGGAGGGGCTGGAGTTAGCTTCACTCTTGTGCTCAAAGCGGCGTTACCCATCATCATCGCCATGAACGTTTCCATGCTCTTCGTTAACTGGTCTATCTTGGCGTTTGTTGCCTCCACTCGGCGTGTCAGAATTTTTACAGCATCATCTGGCTCATCCGTCCCAGATTCCGCTGTTTTTTTCCGGTTTGCCCTCTGTATCGCAGCCTGACCTCGCACTCGCTGTACCATTACATCAGCCGTTCCTCTACCGTGAGTCAGAAAGGACCTGGGATCCAGCTGCTCATCGTCCTTCCTACGTCTGTTGGCAACATTTCATGCATCCTTCTCCTCATAAGAAAGTTGCATCGATGGGATTACCCACGGTGTACTAGCTGTGGCTCGCGCTACCTTCTTTATATCGCCTTGCCCACATGGGACCCGTGTCTCACTCGACCACCTTAACCGTTCTGCTACGGTCTGGTCGTGCGCCAATCTTTCTAGCGGGTATGTTGCCGGGGGGTTATACGATTCATCCGCACTCGTATCACCTGTCGTTTCCAGCTTTGTTTCGTCTATAAATGTTTGCCGGAGTAGCTCTCTTTCAACGCGAGCTTCCGATGGCAACACTTCTCCCATTGGCATAAAATCCTCTTCAGCGTAGTCGCCCATTAACCATCGGTGAAGTTTGGCGACTTTGGCTAACTTGAAGCCATCAGCGCGAAGCTTCAACGAGGTCAGTGCTTCTTGTAAATCGACGTTGTCCAGTGCCAAGCACCAGTCTCCTACGCTCTTTTTAGTTTCTTGAGCCATGTTTCACGCGTAGCTGAGTTTTATTGAGGTTCTAAAACTAGTTCGCGCAGCAGCAGCGGCTAACTAACCTGGTAATTTATGAGCGTGCTTCTGTGTATTTCCAATACACAAAAACCTCCGCTTGTCTATCTAGATTTAACTAGCCTATCTAAAAAAATAAAAATCTAACGCCTCTACTCTAATAGCTGTGGCGTGATTTTATCTTGCGAATTACAAGTGCAAAACAGCTCGCTTTGCACCGGATTTCTGCTCTCGCATTCTTTCGCCGTCGCGTAATTCGGGTTATGCTGCGTATACGCAGGTAGGCTCTATCACCAGCCAGCTGTGCTATCCTATACGCACGCACACTCACACACGCTCGGCTATGCGTTCTATATCGCTTCTATTGCGATACGGAGCTTGCACTGTGCCTGCGCTACATAATGTAGCGGACAGACGCACTTGTAGCGCTCGTACGTTCTCTCCCGCCGAACAGTTCACGCACACAGTCTCCGTGTCCTCACGGACGCTCCCACCAAGCGGCTCGCGCACTCACTCTCCGCGCGCTCACAGACGCTCCCACCGAGCGGCTAGTGCACACGCTCTCCGCGCGTGCACATATACTCCCGCTATGCAGCGTACTCACACGCGCCAGCTGCTTCGTACTCGGCGCTCGCACATTACTATAGCGCGCACGGATTCTCCTACTCTCTGCGCGCTGCTGCTCAGCCGACTAACGAACCGATGTTTGTTTTGATCGGCTCGGCGCAGATATAATGCTGTATATCACGCCTAGGCCTTTTCGAACTCGCGGAAATTCCACCGTCTTTCCACGAAATTTACTTACTTTTCGCCGGATCGGGAATTCCCTATATCGAGTTCGCGCGCAACACTTTTTCTTTTCCTATCCCGCGTATCCACACGTTTTGGGCGCCAGTTGTAACGGGGTGGTTTCTAGGCGGCTAACTGCCTATGTACCCCGTACAAATGCAAAGTTCTCCTGTACTTTGCTTTTGCGAGATGCTGAACTCGCTCGTGTGGTCGCTTACCTGTGACGATGATCCGGTGCTCAGTATGCACTACACTCCTGTGTAGTGCCTGCGGAGGCGGCGGCATTCGGCGGTTTGAATAGCAAGAGAATTAGGACGCTAATCAAATAAGTAGTCGACCGATTTAGATATAGAATAGTGTTTATTCAGTAAAAGTGCTGCCGCGTATTTCGCGTCGCGAGAAGGCCACAAAATACACGACCGGATCAGCGACTAGGGCCAAATGCCTCGCCAGTCGATCGCGCATAAATAAATAAAAATTGAATCCTACTTTATCGTTGCGGTGATCTTCGTCGTCCTCGGGCTAGGAAGTCTCCTTCTCGACCTCGCCGTGTTGCTGTTGCGGTGGTAGATGAGGAGCAGTGGTTGCTGCGGTTGCTGCTGTGCTGCAGTTGCTGCTGTTGCTGCCTCTCCTGCTGTTGCTGCTTTCGTGGTTGCTGTTGCTGCTATGGCTGGTCTGGCTACTGTTGCTGTTCCTCTCGCGCGCGTAACTAACTGCGTATGCGGTCAAAAACTAACTGACTCGAGTTTTCCTCAAATCGCGAGTCCTCTACCGACCTTCCCGCGTTTTGGCTATCCGCGCCGACGTGCTCGTCTCACCGCCCGTTATAAACGTGAAATACAAAATAATTAATAATAACTAAATAAAATAACAAAATAAAAGAATGTAACTGTACTTAAGAATTACTTAAAATTCTCATCGATAACCATATAAAAATTTTGTATAATTCCAAAGAACGCAAAATTTCTTATATAAAAAATATTAACAATAATTTTATTACCAAAATTGTTGACAAAAATAGAAGTTATAGAATAGCAGTGTAGAAGCAGTGTGAAAGCAGACAGACGTCATACGGTGGGTCGCGCTCAAACAGGCGCTCGGCTTTGTGCATTCGGCTGTCGCGATATTGCCTAAAATGTAGCTTATTATATCCAGTTTCCTTTACTGAGCGGCCTTTTTGCGAAATTCAAAATGGTGCACCGGTGCAGCTCCGACAGTACACGAATATGACTACGGAATAACAGTTATATGTCCTTAAAACTTGCAGGGGAAGAGAAAAAGTTAATAACAAAACTTATTAGCATGTATTTTTTTGAATGCATTTTATTGAAACCATGGTGAGTTAAGATTCGTGTGACTCGTTTTACCTCTTCAAATTTTTTATTCAGTTTTCTTTTCATTCTGTCGTGTTCTGTATTGCTAAAGTGAACTATCTGAATAGTTTTAAAAAAATTCTTCGCCCAGTTTACAAGTGCTTCAGGTGTTAAAATTGCTTTTGTAGGTTTCGCCAGAAGACTAGCACGATAAGCTTCGTGATTAAATGCTGCTCCAATGCCGTCAAAACAACTTTTCCCATGTGCTGTAGCAGTGTAATGTCACTCAGCTTCGATGCCAAAATCTACTTTATGATTTAATTAATTTGCAATTTGATATTTGTTTTTAAGATGTTGCTTTACCCCATCTGTCACGTAAATTATTTTTTTAATATTATTTACTTATTTCTTAATTATTGGTATCAGTTGATTCTGAATTGTGTAAACAGCAGCGGTGTCATGTTTAAGACTATTTGACAAAAACGGGAAATAATGTGCATTGGTCATTATTAAAATGAAATGCTTTTGAAGCATTTTGGGCTGCATAAGCATAATTTTCGAGGAACTCAAACACGGCTATTACTGCAATTTCTGAAATTTTTAATTTTTGTTCTGAGATAAAAATTGACTGTTCTTTGGCAATGAAAGAGTGAGGTTAAATTTACAAGTTTATTATATAATTCTTCGACAAAATCAATTGAATTTAGTGTTAGATTTTGTAACGTTGATCTATCACTAGTTACCCATGATCCAAACTGTATTTCATAGATTGAGTTATTATTTAACAAATCAAAAAGATATGAAGAAAAGTTTGCAATGTCAGGACAGTTGTTGCAATTGTTAAGGTAACAATCGGGAGTCGGCCTTTCACACACTAATTTACTTAAACAATCTTTATAATTACATATTTAATTATCTGTCTATTTATTTATATTCATAGCGTCCAGCATCATTTTACAGTTTTCGTGAATTGTACATACACAAAAATAATGAGTCCCCTTGGCACGCGCAAGAATATAATTTTTAGGTCGAAGCTTAGCAAACAAACTAAAACTCACAATACTGTTCGGCTGCGATTCCTTAAATGAAGAATATAGGTCGTTTGAATCAGGCAATAAAAGACGTTGCTGTACTTGAATACGTACACTTTCACTCAAAACAGAAATTATATCTTTTTTCCCCGGTAATAATCTATTGATATAATCGCTTTCGTAAAACTCCTTTATTTTTGTAACAGTGAGTTCTGATAATTTTTTTCCACTTTTAGCTGTGCGACGTGCCGTCGGACGCAGACGAGGTCGAGGATGAGAACTCGCCTCCGATGCAGCCCAACGCACTGAAAGAAAATACACGTGCACGTGTCAACGGCGGGAGTAACCTCACTTGTCGAGGACCTGTCACAGCGGTGGCTCCCCAGGTGTGGGTTACGATATACGCGCCGCGCACTGTTGCCACGTGTCGCCACTCGCGCCGCTCTCCTCGACACCGACGGCCATGATGGCTCTGTCAAGGAGATCCACCAGGGGTCGTAGCGGCGACTCCTGGAGGAATACCGACATGCGCAGGGTACGGAGCGCCGAACAAGAATGACGCGCGCGCACACCAGCCGCGCATCGACGCGAGAGGGGATGCCCACAGGCCTCGCGACGATATAGCACGCGTACTGAGACCGAGAGAAGAGGGAGTAGCGCGCGCGACTCCGGCAATCGAGATAACGCGCGGACTAGGCGCGGAAGGAAGGGGAAACAAGCGCAGTGGGAACAAAGACCACCAGTACGGCCGCCATGAGGTGGAATATACACCTCTAGCATGGTACAGGCGCGACTACGCGCTCGCTCACGGGTTCGTCGACGCGACACGTGGTGGCGCGCGCGCACGCCGCAACCACCATGCCACGTGTGCAATAATTCGTAATTCGCGCCAGCGTAGGCCCCCTGGTCGGACACCATGGGTGGCCTCGCCTGTATAGAGGGCGCGGTTGGACGAGTCTTCCGGGACGCCTTCGCCTCCCGCAGAGGAGCGGCTTCCTCCTCGTCCATTCCGTTCCAGACCCTTGACGCTAGTAGACGCAACCGCACCAGGCCGAAAAATAGACACGTGGCGAGGTAAAGGAAGCCATTGGAAGAATTCAGTAGAGTGAGTAATTCTTATCCTTCTCCCTCGATTCTGGTGCTGGGTTGCGCCGTGGTTATTCGCCGATGGGTCGTCCGTTCGAGGTACGACTCATCTAAGTGTTGCGCCGCTGAGACTCACGTCCAGCTAAGTGTGTGAATTACATTGGTGTCGTGCCGCCGCCATAGTGCGATATGGACCGTGAGACATAGACGTTAGTCTCCGCGAAGATTAAATGGGATTCGGTGGTTCACCTCCTGGGAACAACACTCTATCAGTGTTGCGCCTTTCCGTGAATTAGACTCCCGCGGTTCGAACGTAGTGCGTTGCGCCAATTTCCAACCACGTGCGGGTTACTGTATGAGGTGTTGGTCGTCGCGCGTCGCGGGTGTGCTTCGAGGACTCTCTTTCTCCGTCAACCCAGCCTTTCACGCGAATGTTGTCGTGCCTAGAAGCCAGTTAGTGCGGAACTGGTCGCGTCCGTTAGACTTCGTCGAATTAACGCACGAAACCGGGGTTTGTGGTGATGGTGTTACGGAAACCGAGCGGTTGATGGACTACGGAGCCATCAGTGTCGAGAACGAGCATCGCGCCTACCTAGTCGAACGGAGCCTGGGATATAAGGTTGCGCCACGGTGAAATATAACCGGAGTAGCTGTGTCGGAGAGTCGCTACTGTAGTTCGATCGATCGCGCCATTGCTGACTGGTTAACAGTCTGACTGAGTCCCTTCCTTTCCCCATTTTTCTAGCTTTTCTTTACAGGGACTGGACGAAGAGCAGTCGTCGTATGGTGAGAGGCGGAGCCGCGTCAACCTTTCGGGTTATTTCAGTTTAGTATTGCGCCACTGGCTTCCGCCATTCGCGGAGGATAGCTGAGCCGAGCCAGGAGGAATTCACCGCCATCTTGAGCGACGCCGTCGCCGCGTGATCGTTGAGAATTGTAACCGATCCGCCATTTTGGGGATCTGGTCAACGGAGCGTATAATATACCAAAGTTATGTTACTAATATTTGAATATTGACGTGTTATTATTTATTTTCCTCGAAGTGCCACGCCAGGCCGTCCCTAAATACCTACCTGTCCCCCCCTTCTTATCGAGATCGGAAGAGTCCGAATATTAATTCGTAGCGTATCCCAGAGTATAGTGGCTGTTGCTCGGGTGAATCCCCCCCGTGAAAAGTGCAACATCACAAATGGCGCCCAACGTGGGGCTGTCACGTAGGTAGTGACGAGTGGTTTACCCTCCTTGATCCTGGCGTGGACTTTAGTGGTATTGTAGTGTCCTGTGAGGGCTAACTGAGCGAGCGTAGCGACTGTTGGAAAACAACGTTGCCAATAGCGCCAATCACTAAAATAGTGAGCTGTGGGACGTATTTTCCCAGAAACGACCTCCTATCGGGGGAAATTGCGGTAGTGTACGTAGAGTTAGAAGGAAGAAGTAGAGTAGTAGGTAGCGTCACTCCCGTAGCGGAGACTCAACCCATAGGTTGAGGCGTGTCAGTGCCTCTAAAACAGAGGAGTTGCGACAAAAATCTCCCCTGGGGGAGCCAGCGTTGCGCCAATAGCCGTGAGCGATACACGAGCAACATGCGGGACAATCGTCAGGCGGAATACCAGCAAAAGATGGGGGAAATCCTAAACGGATCTCGCGACTTACGGGCGACGCTACGAAATATGAAGCGCCTGCCGACAGAGGAAATTATAAGACGCCTCCAAGATCAACGACTCAGTATCGCAGGTTCACATAGGGAGCAAGCGGAGCGTCTATTCCGCGCGGGACTGATGGTCATGGGACAGCGAGAGGATGTTCCGTGGTACCCAGACCTGGACGAAGACCGAGATAATGTATCTGCAGGGACTCTGGAGCCCCTCCTGATGGTGGATTCGTCGGACTGGAGTGACGAGGACAATCAGGAGAGTAGGGATGCCCCAATTGCGACCACCGTTATCTCGCCCAGGAACCAGTCAGTCAGTGGCGCTGCGAATCCTTCCCAGGACCATAAGAGGCCTGGGACGGAGACATCGCCACGGGTAACAGGGGATATGGCGTTACCAGCAAATCCAGTTTCCCCTGTTTTAGCCCTCAACCCTCCCCCAAAGGAATCCTCGGCGGCAGGAGTCACTATAGCGCCCAGCCAAACGGGAACGTGCCCGAAAAAGGGTACACGAAGCGTAGACCCGACCTGGACGGTCCCCAGGAGTACAGACTCCATCCAGAGGCAATTAGAGCGACTCTAGCAAGCTTACGAGCGGATCAGGATCCAGGATCAGCAAATCCGCCCCTCGAGGAGGAAGATTTCCGTGGTTAGCGACGATGACTCGAATCTTAAAGCCCAGAAGGACGTAGCGACGGGAAGTAAGGCCACAGGGAAGTCAAACCCGGGCCTGAAACCTATTATGGAGAAGATAGACAAGACGACGGGGGGTAGCAACCCGGAAATTAAGAAGATTGACGTATTGCGAGTCGATAGGAGCCCACCGAGGGATAGAGAGAACCAATTATTCCGGGCTCACGGTCGTACTCACCGCTTGGGGGAGCGTTCCCAACGAGAGGGAAGGCCCTCACGACATAGCGCCTCGCCGCATCGTTCGTGTAGGACACGTGAGCCTAAGCGACACGGAGAGCGGACGAGACACGGCCATCGGAGACGAACATCGCGCCGAGAGCACTCATCTGACGAATCCCTTAGTCCCCACCGCGAAGCAAGCACCGAGAGAAGCACGGATCGAGGTCTAAGGACAAGATACCGTCGTGAGGAACGCCGAAGTCATTCCCATAGGCATCGTGAGCGACATGACTACTCGAGTCGCAGTAGTCAACGCAGCTCCAGCCGTTCGAGCCATCGCTGTCGCTCCTCGAACCAGCATCGTCGCCATCGGCATCGCCGCCAACATCGCGACGATAGCCACAGTAGCCAGCAAAGCTCTAGCCACTCGAGTCGCCATCGCCGCTCCCAGAGTAGAGGCGGTAGTCGTCGACCTAGACGACATAGCCCTTCGCGCCGTCGCTCGCCCTCCTATTTCAGCTCTGGATCGAGCTATTCCTCCAGGAGCAGTAGAGACAGAGGTAGCTATCGAAGGGATAGACAAGCAGGGGCCATGACGAAAATCCTACGGGGCTGGGCTCAGAAATTTAGTGGACGCGAGAGTCGCGCCGTTGCAGAAAACTTTCTCGAAAGCATGGACGATTGCGTAAAGAGCGAAGCACTGGCTGACCGCCAAGTAATCCGATCCATCGCGTGTATGCTGACCGATGAAGCCGCCCGTTGGTACCGGGTAAAACGGAGAGAAGTACACACGTGGAGAGAGTGGAAAGAAGCTTTCCGCCATCGCTTTATTGGAGAAATCCGACAGAGAGACATTAAGGCGGATCTATCGCGTCGCACGCAAGGCAACGGAGAGTCTATCTCCGCCTACTTGACGTGCTTCAAGTACGTTCGTGACCACTTGCGCCATCCACCCAGCAGGCGAGAACAGGTGGAACTGGTATACGAGGGCATCCGACCGGAATATCGAAATTTCATGGTGAATTATACCATCCGCTCACTGGATGACATTGAACGGTACGGCCTGGAATACGAGCGACACCGTGATCTGAACGCGCGTTGGGAGCCCCCACCCCCGAAGGAAAAGATGAAGCTTCCCGGTTCAGCCTTCATTCCCGAGTACGGAGATAAGAGAGGGGGGAAATCCGTGGCGGTAGCAAGCGAATTTCCCACTGGAGATAACTATAGGTCGAGGGATGCCAACGAGGGAGGGACTACGGGTAATCGAAAGGACGACAACCGCGATAAAAAGAACAGGAATAGCGCCAAAGCCCCCCAATCAGGGAAAGGAGCCCCAACCTCCACCGCTCGAGTGCAACTCAGGCCTGTAGTGGATGCATCGCACCAGATCGCCACCACTGAAGGAATACGGATAGGCAACCAAGTGTGGGGAGGAGGAAACCCCAGCAGTAACGCCACCGTTCCGTCGAATGGTAACCCCTTAGCGCCAAGTCGACCGGGAAACGCCGCTGGAGTAATCGGTAAAGGAGAAGACCGACCCTTAGGGCCGTGTTTCACCTGCAGGATGGAGGGGCATCGTGCTGCTAATTGCCCCAAGACTAACTGCTTCGAATGTGGGAGACGGGGTCATCGCGCTGCCGCCTGTCCTCGACGACAAAGCCAACCGGAGTATTGCCATCGTTGCCATCAAGAAAGCGGGACGATGCACGAGCGTACCGGGTGTAACGAGCCCCAACAATTGGGAAACGGCCTAGCGGGAGCTCAGCCCAGCCCCCTGAGCCCCGCAAAGTAGGAAAGGCCAAGTGGGTTGCGACACAGAGGGGTTCCCCCGTGGTCACCGCCAGGTCCTCCGTGGACTCCTGGGATGACAGAGAGGCGGGTGGAAAAGCAGAATCGGCGGAGACGGGGGCGGAGAAGATAGCGCCCGCCGTACGCCCGGCGGATGAATCGCCGAGGTCTAATGAGGCCGACAAGGGGGGCAGTATTAACACAAATAGGACGGAAGTGAGGGAAAGCCATGGGATGGTGGAAACCGAAGAACCACATGCCCAGACAGCCAATTCCCACACCTCCACGGAAGATCAAGGGAAGGAAAGTACGAGTAAGCGGGTCGAGTCGAAGGTTGTGGGATGGGTATCGTCGGATAGCGACGAGGGACCCTCCCCAGGGGCACTAGTGCCGAAAGAGGACTACGTCTCTATTGGTGGCCAGCTGAGGCTGGGAAACACAAAGGAAGAGACAGAGAGCGAGAAATTGGGGCGGTTATTAGACGAAGCCTTGGGGCCAACGCTGAATAGCGGCCTCCAAGACGGAGAGTCGGAGGGCGACAGCGGAGGAGCTTGCGGAGGTACCCTGACGGCTGAGTTACACGCGACTTCATGGGATTGGCCCACGACCCCCGCAAAGCCGGGGAAGTCTGTGGATCTCACATCGATACGGGGTATCGTGTCGCTGCCAGGAATACCCCCGAGTACGGTTTCGGGAAGGGGTGAGCCTGATAGGAAATCAGGACTGGACGACCCGATAGAGACTGCCGACCCACCGCAAGCTAAGGAGGTGGAGGCCATGAGCGACGACAACCGGAAGTTCATGCGGATTTACCTCGGAGGACGGGCGTACACCGCACTAGTGGACTCGGGGGCGTCAATATCCCTTATTAAAGCCGAAGTTGCCGAGCGTTTCGCAGCAAGATTGGAGCCTTGCGAGACAATAATCCGTGGTTTCAACGGAGCGGTGACAAAGGTGAAAGGGGGACTGTCACTTAAGGTGGATGTTGATGGCTGCGTACAGACACTAAAGGGGCGAGTCGTAGAACAATCAAGCCAGGATATCATACTGGGAGTAGACTTCTTGGAAAAATGGAGGATAGAAATGGCGCCATGGGATAATCGTTGGCGGGTAGCAGATGGCGCCTGGCACGAGTTCTGCGGGAACACGGCCGAAGACGGGAAAGATATTTATGCAGAATGCGCGGGGCTCTCAGAACTCACGCAGACGGAACACGAACGGCTGTTGGACGTGGTACGGAAGTTCTTGCCGGAGAACCCACCCACACAACTACAAGCCACCTGGCTGACAAAACACAAGATAGTATACATTGGCGACAAACCCATAAAACACAAGCATCGTCGCTGGTCCCCCGCCCGCTGGGAGATCGGAATGAGAGAAATTGAAGAAATGCGTCGCGCCGGAGTCATAGAACGATCCAATAGCGACTTCTGTAGCGCCCCAGTAGTGGTGAACAAGGAACGCGGGGAGAAAAGGTTCTGCATAGACTATCGAGACGTTAATAAGTGGACGATTAAAGACGCTTACCCGTTACCACCGATGGATAGTATACTAGACAAGCTGCGAAACGCGCGATATATCACAAAGATAGATCTGCGGAAGGCGTACTTCCAAGTTCCAATGGACGAGGAAAGTAAGAAGTACACAGCCTTCTCAATGCCAGGTTCAGGGTTGTGGCAGTTCACGAGAATGCCCTTTGGACTGTCCAACGCCCCAGCCACGTTTCAGCGACTCGTCGACGGATTATTTGGCCCAGAATTCGAACCATATGTGTTTGGGTACCTGGATGACATCATCGTAGTAACAGAAACATTCGAAGAACACTTGAAATGGGTCGGGGTAGTACTCCAGAAAGTAACAGAAGCCGGACTCACCGTGAACCGGAAGAAATGCGAGTTTGGATGTTCTCAGGTGCGGTATCTAGGATATCTGTTAGACAGGGAGGGCCTCCGACCTGACCCCGAGAGAATAGCGCCAGTCCTGGAGTATACACCTCCCAGGACTAAGAAGCAGTTGCGACGGTTCCTGGGTATGGTAGGCTGGTACAGCCGCTTTATTCCAAATGACTCGGAAATCAAAGTGCCATTACTGAAGCTTCTAAGGAATACCCAACCCTGGACCTGGGAAGGGGAACAACAACGAGCATTCGAGGCACTAAAAGCGGCCCTCACTAGCGCGCCCGTACTGGCTAGACCGGACTTCACGAAGGGATTCACGGTCCAATGCGACGCGTCAGACTATGCCGTCGGGGCCGTATTGACTCAAGAATTCGAAGACGGAGAACACCCAATCGTGTATCTGAGTCGAGTATTGACGCCAGCTGAGAGAAATTACACCACAACCGAGAAGGAATGCCTAGCGATGCTGTTCGCGATAAAGAAATTGCGCCCCTACATAGAAGGATACAGATTCACGGTGATTACGGACCATAGCGCCTTACGTTGGCTCCAAAATTTGAAAGACCCCACGGGGCGACTGGCTCGATGGGCGTTAGAGTTACAACAGTGGGACTTCGAAATCGTCCACAGGAAAGGGGCCAACCACCACGTTCCAGATGCACTCTCCCGCCCCCAGGGAGGAGAGGAAGAGGAGGTCGATGCATTCGAGGAAATAACGGATGAGTGGTATTTACGCCGACGTAGCGACGTAGTTAGGTTCCCGAAGAAATTTCGCGACTGGAAAGTAGAAGGAGAAATGTTGTATCGCCATCGCCGGGACCCACTGCTCGACCCGATAACCTATCCAGCAGAGGGCTGGAGGCTCGTAGTCCCAGTGGAATACCGGGCCAGAGTACTAAATGACGCCCACAGGGAAGCCTCCTCGGGCCACCTCGGGTTAGAAAAAACCTACGATCGTATCGCCAGAGAGTACTACTGGCCCGGGATTTGGCACGACGTCCACCACTACATCCAGGAGTGCGATGAGTGCCAGCGGTATAAGACATCGCAACTGGGAGCGGTGGGCCAGATGGGTAAACGGGTGGTGGAAAGACCCTGGGCGGTGGTAGCGGCCGATCTAATGGAATTCCCGATGAGTAAGAGTCAATACAAGTACCTGATAGTGTTTCAGGACTTGTTCACACGTTGGGTCGAACTGAAACCCGTCCGGAAAGCCACAGGCCAAGCCGTAGCTAGAGCCTTTGAGGAACTCATCCTTTTCCGCTGGGAGACACCGGATTTCTTACTCACCGACAATGGGAAAGAATTCATTAACAAGACCCTAGAAGCGACGCTGGAGGAGTATGGTGTGAAGCACGTGACGACGCCGCCATACCACCCCCAAGCCAACCCGGTAGAACGGAGCAATAGAACCCTAAAGACCATGATAGCGACCTTTGTGGGCCAGGACCACCGGTCCTGGGACCAACATCTACACGAATTCCGCCACGCGGTGAATACAGCCATGCAGTCAAGCACGCGAGTATCACCCGCCTTCCTGAACTATGGTAGACACCCCCAACCCGTGAAGAGCCTTAGGCGGGAAGTGGAAACGCGGGTGCCATTGATTCCGCTGGACCCAATGGTATGGGTAGATCGAGTCAAACGATTAGACGCCCTCCGCGACCTGGTACTTAAACACATAGACGAGGCATGGGACAAACAGGCTAGGGTCTATAACCGAGGGAAACGGGTGGTGGAGTTTGAGATCGGGGATATTGTGCGCCGAAAAATCCACTCCCTCTCCAAGGGGGGTGAGGGAAAGTGTAGTAAATTAGACGAGACTTACGGGGACCCATGCATGATTATAGGGAAGCTTTCACCGCTAGTGTATGTCCTAGAAACGAAGGACAAGAGGAAAACGGCCAAGGCCCACGTAAACGAATTAAGGAAATACATTGCGCCTCGGAACCGACCCGCGAATACATAACGTCCAACGATTGGTGCTGGTGTTGGGTAAGACGGTGACCGAATTGTGTTGTACTTGTGTTGTCTGGAATGCTCGCGACGTGTAAGTACTGGGAATCAAAAGGTGTATGGTATAATGGGATATAGCGCCGTTATCTAACCAATAAATTAATGGGGTCTAATTACAGGATGTCTAAGCAAGCCAGTTGGGCCGACGAAATGGAGGAGATGGAGAGAGAGATAGAGGCTGCGAGGGAAGAGGCCCTCGACTCCCTCCGAGACCAACGGAGGCAGAAGCGTCCGGTCACGGATATGACCCGGACTGCCGAAATCTGGGCTAATCGCGCCGACCAGCCACCACCATCGGTCGCCGAGGCCCAGCCCACCCTTCAGGGCCGCCCGGGGCCTATCCCACTGGAGGAGTGGGAAGCTCAACAGTACCGGGAGGAAGGCATCCTCCCGGGAGATAGCGCCGAACTCAACGACAGCCGGGAGGCCGAGAAGGAGCTGGAGGCGCTAGTGGGGGACGAGATCCCGGCCACCGAGGAGACGCCGGCTAGCGAGGCCGTGACCATGACTCCTAGCGACCCGTACCCGCGCCTCCGAGGCCCGAATGGAAAGAGGCGGGCGTACAACCTCCGGCGGCACCTCGAAATCGAGGACTTCGTTTCGGTGGTGGAGCGCCCCCGCGACGACTCCCCACCAGGCCCGCCAATTCGGAGAGAGCCAGTAGAAGTAAGTGTACCCCATGGAAGAGTGGCGCCGCCATGGAGCCCCACTCTGACCTAGATCTGTTTCAGGTGGAGATTCCGTTCTACTGTCCTCCTCCCCATCCCGCGGGAAGGATCCGGCTTCCGCGACTCCCGGTGTCGACCGAGGAGACGGACGAGGAGAGGGCATGGTGGACAGGCGCGTCGCCACGCAGCCAACGGGGCACTGCGGAGCCACCTGCCCACCCTCGCCCCCGCTCTCGCTCGACGCGGCGCCACCGGAGGACGCGCCTAACCGGAGTGATGTTCGGGGGCCTAACCCCCGTGCCAACAGACCCGACGATCGACCCTCCCCCAAGGGCCTGCTTCAATTGCTGGCAACCGGGACATCGCCGAGACCGGTGCCCCCAATCCCCAGGCCGGTTCTGCTTTAACTGTGGACGGCGAAACACCGACCTGGGGAATTGCCCCAGGTGCCGGGAGGCCCATGGGGCATATTTGCGACGCCTGACGGGCCAGGGGGGAGCCAGAGGAGAGAGGCGGCCCGAGAGACAGCGGCGACCACCGTCCAGGGAAAGGGAGGACACCTGGGCCAACCCAGGCCGACTATCTGACGTGGACGCCCCGCCCCCGACCTACGAGGAAGCAGTCCGCCAACCCCGAGCTCCACCGTCGCCCAGACAGAATAGTCCGGCCCCCGATCAGGCCGCCGGGCCCAGTAGCGCCCCCCCCCGATGTCGCTAACGCCTCCATCTGGGTGGAAGCGTTGCGACAACTGACCCAAGCTCCTCCCGCGGTACGCGCCCTGCTACGCGACGCATTGCGCGACGCGTAAATGGTGTAATAAACCAGCACATTTTTTTTTGTAACTTACATTGCGTCCAGTTCTTTCGTTACCCTTCCCCTCCACAGGCAACCGTGGACCATCGAAGGCAGGACTTACCACGTCATACCTCGACGCCGAGCAGGGATGACCCGGGACCAGGACCTTTCGCAGGGGAGAAGCGAGGAGAACCTCCAGGGTAGCGACCGCTCCCTCTCAGGTAATAAACCAAAGCATGGGGAATACTTCGGTTTAGGGGGGGGTATTGCGACGTGCCGTCGGACGCAGACGAGGTCGAGGATGAGAACTCGCCTCCGATGCAGCCCAACGCACTGAAAGAAAATACACGTGCACGTGTCAACGGCGGGAGTAACCTCACTTGTCGAGGACCTGTCACAGCGGTGGCTCCCCAGGTGTGGGTTACGATATACGCGCCGCGCACTGTTGCCACGTGTCGCCACTCGCGCCGCTCTCCTCGACACCGACGGCCATGATGGCTCTGTCAAGGAGATCCACCAGGGGTCGTAGCGGCGACTCCTGGAGGAATACCGACATGCGCAGGGTACGGAGCGCCGAACAAGAATGACGCGCGCGCACACCAGCCGCGCATCGACGCGAGAGGGGATGCCCACAGGCCTCGCGACGATATAGCACGCGTACTGAGACCGAGAGAAGAGGGAGTAGCGCGCGCGACTCCGGCAATCGAGATAACGCGCGGACTAGGCGCGGAAGGAAGGGGAAACAAGCGCAGTGGGAACAAAGACCACCAGTACGGCCGCCATGAGGTGGAATATACACCTCTAGCATGGTACAGGCGCGACTACGCGCTCGCTCACGGGTTCGTCGACGCGACACGTGGTGGCGCGCGCGCACGCCGCAACCACCATGCCACGTGTGCAATAATTCGTAATTCGCGCCAGCGTAGGCCCCCCTGGTCGGACACCATGGGTGGCCTCGCCTGTATAGAGGGCGCGGTTGGACGAGTCTTCCGGGACGCCTTCGCCTCCCGCAGAGGAGCGGCTTCCTCCTCGTCCATTCCGTTCCAGACCCTTGACGCTAGTAGACGCAACCGCACCAGGCCGAAAAATAGACACGTGGCGAGGTAAAGGAAGCCATTGGAAGAATTCAGTAGAGTGAGTAATTCTTATCCTTCTCCCTCGATTCTGGTGCTGGGTTGCGCCGTGGTTATTCGCCGATGGGTCGTCCGTTCGAGGTACGACTCATCTAAGTGTTGCGCCGCTGAGACTCACGTCCAGCTAAGTGTGTGAATTACATTGGTGTCGTGCCGCCGCCATAGTGCGATATGGACCGTGAGACATAGACGTTAGTCTCCGCGAAGATTAAATGGGATTCGGTGGTTCACCTCCTGGGAACACCACTCTATCAGTGTTGCGCCTTTCCGTGAATTAGACTCCCGCGGTTCGAACGTAGTGCGTTGCGCCAATTTCCAACCACGTGCGGGTTACTGTATGAGGTGTTGGTCGTCGCGCGTCGCGGGTGTGCTTCGAGGACTCTCTTTCTCCGTCAACCCAGCCTTTCACGCGAATGTTGTCGTGCCTAGAAGCCAGTTAGTGCGGAACTGGTCGCGTCCGTTAGACTTCGTCGAATTAACGCACGAAACCGGGGTTTGTGGTGATGGTGTTACGGAAACCGAGCGGTTGATGGACTACGGAGCCATCAGTGTCGAGAACGAGCATCGCGCCTACCTAGTCGAACGGAGCCTGGGATATAAGGTTGCGCCACGGTGAAATATAACCGGAGTAGCTGTGTCGGAGAGTCGCTACTGTAGTTCGATCGATCGCGCCATTGCTGACTGGTTAACAGTCTGACTGAGTCCCTTCCTTTCCCCATTTTTCTAGCTTTTCTTTACAGGGACTGGACGAAGAGCAGTCGTCGTATGGTGAGAGGCGGAGCCGCGTCAACCTTTCGGGTTATTTCAGTTTAGTATTGCGCCACTGGCTTCCGCCATTCGCGGAGGATAGCTGAGCCGAGCCAGGAGGAATTCACCGCCATCTTGAGCGACGCCGTCGCCGCGTGATCGTTGAGAATTGTAACCGATCCGCCATTTTGGGGATCTGGTCAACGGAGCGTATAATATACCAAAGTTATGTTACTAATATTTGAATATTGACGTGTTATTATTTATTTTCCTCGAAGTGCCACGCCAGGCCGTCCCTAAATACCTACCTGTCCCCCCCTTCTTATCGAGATCGGAAGAGTCCGAATATTAATTCGTAGCGTATCCCAGAGTATAGTGGCTGTTGCTCGGGTGAATCCCCCCCGTGAAAAGTGCAACATCACAGCTGTTGTAAGTGGTAAGACGCCAAAGGATAATCTTAAATCCTTAGCTTTTTGTGCTAAGAATCTAGATGAACCAAATTCTTTTTGTATTTTTCTTGCACTCCAAGAGTCTGGTGCAACCGGAAGTATTCTAAGCCTTAATGGATAATTACGGTTTGAGCTTGAAAATTTATTTTTAAGCCCGTAAGCAGCTCTTTTAATTCGATTTCTCTAACTGATTTAGTTTGTGCAAATTCATGTTCTGAATCACTTTCGAGATCCTCAGAAACATCCATTGGAGTCAAATCTGATTCGATACGGGTCGGTCCAGCGTGTATATTTATATTTTTTCTACAAGTGTGACATATTCTAGCATTTTTTGATATAGCTGGAAATTCTTTAAGCATTTTCTTACATATCGGTCTTAAGCTACTGCCTTTATGATTTTTAATATTGTATGGATTTATACATCGATCTGTTCGAGGCATTTTGTTTCTATGTCAACTAATATTACGGTGTAAGGTTCTGATTTACTATGCTGAACCGCGCAGTAATTCTATATACAAATAATTATTTATTTGAGTATAGGTGAACTAGCCTTGACTCGAGAGTCTTCTGTTACTATTAAGTAGGTTATGATTCTAATAAACTGTCTCTTTATGGTACTTCTTTGTTATGACTTTATTTAGACGAAGGCCCAATGCTTTGATACAGATGTTACACAGATGTTTTAATCTAATCTTTACGTTTGTTCTTAATGTTACGAATTTACTTATTTCTATATTGGTTCGACTTACAATCCCGTTCGGACACTACTAGTAGATTGCACGGTCGATGACTGGGCGGTGTTTAGTATTATCCTACACGGATGGTTCCGTGGCGTGTTGAGAGTAAGTTCCTTAACTAAGCTGCCGAAGCTAACGCCAGATATGTTGACGGTCCTTAAGCCTCGTACTGTACCAACTCACGTCCAGAGTATGAAGAATTCCACCGGTTAGCTTCCACGGAGTTTGAGTGGTTTCTAAGCACCCAATAGACGACGCGAAGGACTAAACGGCACTCGTATTCACACACCAGGTCCAGCAGGTACAACACTCGTTGTCCTTGTAAAAAGAGACTTCACTAAAGGCTAAAGGCAATATGAGGACTGAGTGCGGGGCTTATAAGGCTTGGCGGATGATCTCAATGTTAGGGTAATAACCAATCACTGATCGCCACCGAAAGTGTCTTATAATATAGGTTGGTGATGGTGCAGAATAAGTAGGTTTTGGGATTGCTGACTCGGGGGTCAGTTGGTTTAATTAGTGGGACGCGTTTGATGTCGTAAACGCGGTTGCGGAAATGCTTACATTGTGATTATCGTCGTATACCTGCGCCTGTACACATACACGCCGTCATACATCATTCTGTATACAGTATATCCATACATATAATTATCTTTTATGAACATGGGACGTTACACCTCCCCCCCCCCCAGAGTATTGCTGTCCCCAGCAATGGGTGCTGGTGCAAAAAGAAAAAAAAACGTGCGATGTTCATTCACAATATGTTGTTACATAAGTATGTTGTTTAAGAACTTTTCATAAAGTTAATAATATAATGCTGACATATGCATTATCTCGGAAGATTAATAAGTGATTAAAAAGAAATTTTCGGTATTTTGATCTCTAATCCTAGTTGTACAATTTTTGTTCCGATCCGATCATAATTGCGATTTTTCGTACTTTATTTACAGAATAACAATGTAAATATAAACAATTTGACTAACTTTTATTACATTATTAGTTCGGGGACTCTTAATTGCTAAATTACAAAAAGGTTTGGTTCGAATCCGACCATAATTTTTATTTATTTATTTATTTATTTATTTATTTATTTATTTTTTTTTTTTTTTTCGTAGGTCGATAGAGTATTCTTAACTAACAATTTAGGTACAAAAATAACAATTTTCGTACTGTAATTTTTCGAGTTACAGGCCTATAAACATTTGATTGTTGCTACTCATTTTTTGGGTGTATTTTGACTTCCTAATGTGCGGTCGAGTGCTAAAAGTCCGAAATTATTATTATTTTGTTAGATAATGCCAATTGTTGCTAAATTGTTTATTCCGCATGTTTAGTATTTGTATAATACGAACCCCTATGTGGTCTTATTGTAAGTCCGCTAGATTGGAAAGTGCATGTGTGTAGGTATAAGCCTGTATGCAAGTATAACTGGTCTTATGTATACTTATATATACTCTTACCCGTCTTTATGTACACTGATATATATACTCGCATGTCCATACGTTATGTTCATTTATATATATACTCGCTGTATATATATAAGTATAGTATTGACTGCGAGTGTGACGTACTGCATTCCTGGGTGGGTCGCATTCCTGGATTGGTCTTTTTGACTCTTCAAGTATCCGCTCGGTGGCAGGAGTTACCGCGCTTTGGCGCGAACTCGTGCTTTCGTCACGCCTATACGTATACGCGCGTGCTGTGTAAGTTTCGGCGCGAGTTGACAACACGTGAGCGCGAGTGCATTGGCTTCGGATGGTAGTAGCCGCAATGCTAAGTTCGCTGACATCTATTGTCAGCATTATCGGCGTGATACTACTGCTTTTTAAAATCATTCTTCTGTCTTCTTTTCGGCCGTACTACACGTAACTTTTATTCCAATTATAAATCCAAGGTAAGTTGAATTTTATTTTTCTTTTGCTATTACTGTATGGTATTTGTTATTATTTTGATATTCGTATTTGTCGTTATAGATGTCGTCTGCTGGTTCAAGTCTTCCCTGCGGCGGTGTACGTCACTCCTTTGTACAGGAGTACACCGGCGTAGGAATTGCTGAGGCCGATACTGTCTGCTGGTACTGTGTTTGAACGGTTGAGGTTGCAGGGATCTCCTACGGGGCCTGGTTTGTCCTACAGCCATAAGAAGACAATGAAATTCAAGCCTGCTGAGTCTTTGAAATTAGCTGCGGAGCTTCAGGTGAGTTTATTTTTAATTATTCTTCTAATAATTCTAAAATAATTATTGTCTCATAATAAACTTCTTATTTTTCTTCTTTTATAGCGCAATGTCGTGCCCGGGAAGGTGGACTCGTTGCTGGACTGTGACCGCTTCATGGACGCAGTCATACAGCATCACTCCAATTCTACTTCCGGGTCCTTGTATGGTATGAATTTGGAGTTAACGAATATTCCGCATGAATTGGGCGAGGTACCCTGGAATGTGCATCCCTCTCGTAATTCTGCGCTGGCGCCGTCAATAGGTATTAATGTACCGACTTATTATCTGTCCGGTGATGCATCATACACGCCTATGCATCCCGAGGATGGCTACTTGGACAGCTGTAACGTTGTCCGCTGGGGCCTTCCCGGTGCGTGCAAGGTATGGTTATTTGTTCATCGGATGGACAATGAGAGGTTGATGGCGGCTGTCAAGGAAGAGGTGCGCCGGTGGCGGCAGAGGCAGCCCAATATGGCGGTCGTAGGTGAAGGTTGTTCTTTACCTCTACACCACAAAACTTGGGTGTTGATTACCGAATTCCTGATGCGGCATAACATCCGTCATCAGTGTGTTCGGCAGGAGCCCGGTGATTTGGTATACGTAGGTATCGGCATTTACCACCAAGTTGTCAATATTGGTGTTACTCTTGCCGAGGCGGTGAATGTAGGTAGTGCTGCATGGAATATATGCGCTCACCTCTTCACTATTTGCACCAGTTGTGCGGAGAATGGGGGACTAAGTGGTGTCCAATATATTTCTCCCAACGAAATGTGTAGCGCTGGCATTAAGGAGCGTGATGTCAAACGGTATGTGTGCAACGTTGAAGGGTGTCCTTACGTTTGTACAACTGCTCGAGATTATCAGGCGCACCTTACTGCTCATCGTTCTCCACTTTCGAAGGTAGGGAAGTATGTTTGCGCCCGGTGTAACCATCCTCCTTATTCTACGAATGCACACCTGATGAGGCACATAAAGAGGATACATTCCTTGGATCTTCCAAAACCTTTGGAGGTTACCTGCCCGTTATGCGGCAGTGTTATGTTGGCTCCGAATTTAAATCGGCATATGGCGCAGAGTTGTAGAGGCCGAAAATGAACTGTTATTTTCTTGTTTTGTTTGTATAATTTTAAGTATTTGTTGTTGTATTATTTAAGTTTTTGTTGTTTTTATAATATATTTATTAATGTAAAAAAATTTTTTTTTATTTATTTATTACCAATCACCTTCCACTATCCGAGCGTTGAACTCTGTCAGTGCTGATTCGTAAGATTTACTGCTGACGCGGAGTTTTACGTAGTATAAGTAGGATCTCTTTTTAATTCTAAATTCATTATACTTTATTCCTTAGTCCTCTTCGTTGTTAATTTCTTTGGCCTATTGCCTATTTCCTGATTTTAAATGGCGCGGCAGATCTTAGGTTTCTGGGGTTTTGGGTATCCCGTGGAGGATACTGTTGACGAATCCGACGTTGGCGTAAGTATTAATTTAAACTTTTACTAAAATTTAAATTTGTATAGAAAAATTGTTTTTCATTTATGTTATTTTTCCAATTTTTAGGAAGTGTCTGATGATGAGGGTATTGGTATGGATTTAACCGTGCCACCCCTTGCGCCCAGTTCTTACCCTTGTCACGGGACGCCATCATCGAGTTTCTATATAAATGATCGGTGTGTCGTATGTCGTGAGCCGCCAGAATCTCCGTCCTTCATCCGGCTATATCGTAGTTGGTCTTTCTTCCAAGTGAGTACAATTGTAGGTTTTTCTTGTTTAAGTTCTTTAAAAATGGTAAATATTTCTCTGTTCTAGGCTATGTATCGTCTTAATCAGGTCAATCATCCTGCTCCTGATGATGACGATGGGGTATGGTATCCCTGTCACATGGAATCCTGGGACGAGCCGGATGGTGAAAGCTGTCCTATGTGTTCTGGGGCAACAGATCAGCCTCCAACACTCATGAGGCTGCTTAATCGTGCGATAATTATGATTATTTCAATAAAATTCTGTTATTCTAAAATTTTTAATTAATGAATTTTGTTTTCTTTTTCTTTTGTTTCAGTGGATACCTATACCGAACGTCTGCTTGGAGTAAGATTACAGATTTGTTGATATGTTTTCTAAGATAATAAATTTTATCTAAAATTAATCTTTAAGTGAGAAAAAAGAATTTCTTAAAAAAATAGAGTTTTATCCCAGTAATGACTTCGAACCCACAATCCTATGCTGCTTCCTTTTGCGTAAAAATTAATTACTCCCAAAATCCTTTAGTCGAAGGAAAGAGAATAATATGGACACCGGTAAGTTTAAAATACCGTGTCTTGAATTGGTAGTGGTCTTGTCTGGTTGCGCAATAAGTTTACGCCAGTTGTTCGGCATTTATTGGGTAATTGCAGCGTTGCTGGATTTGTTGCCGGTGTATTGTACACAATGACCTCTCTGGTATTCGGTGGTAGCGTTGTGGATATCGTTGAAATTGCTGATTCTGCAGATGTTCCTAAATCTATTTCTTCAATGTTGCAGGTTTTATATTTAGTCTCGTGTTGTAATAATGGGTTGACTGTAACTCTGTTTGAACTGTCGTTTTCATAAATGTCTGCTTTTCTTTTAAATGTTTTCGATTTCCTTGGCTTTCCTCTAGTACATCTGATGCATGTAAAGGGGAAGCAACATTTATAAACAATATAAATAATTAATAATATCACTATGGGGGACATGATTGATGTAGCAAAATATGCTGCATTTGTGTATTTGTCTCTCTTTTGGGCAGCAACTTCCGAAAACTTGTCTTCAAGTTGTTGTAGCGTGATGGCATCTTCGCTTTCGGCCCAACTTTTTATTCGATGAACCTCGGTCTCGGTAAACTGTGGTACTTCAGCAAGCTTACTGTACCCTAGTATACTGCTAACGTTCATGAAATTAATATTCCATGACAGTTCTGGTTTATAGTAGAACGTTTGGTTTGTTTGTATGACGTTGACTCCGTATAATATATTTTGACTTGTGTGTCCGTAGCACAGCCCACGGATGGTTAAAATTCCAGCTCCTTTTATGATTAGCTCTGCTTTACGTTCGTCATTACAAATGATTCTCATCGGTACTGGATCAATTACTGAAAACAGCCATTCGTCTGTACTCATTAGTTTGGTCCATCTTACAGATGCTGCTGATGAAATAGCCATTTTACAACTTCGTAATGTCGATTCTTTTGGTCTTGCAAGTAGCGCAAATTCACATGGGCTTTTATCATTGTCTATGTTAAATGGTAGTGTAGGTGGACACATTACTAGTCTGTCAAAAGTAACACAAGTACTTACGTATGATGATGTTGCTAACAAATAGCTTTGCATATCATGTGATACGATTAAATCTGTATGGCTGGGTACGATACTCACATATGAAGTATGATTAGCTGTTACTTCTTTTGCGATAGGTAGCGAGTGAATTTTATAGTGTGAATATCTATTTTTATCTGATAGTGGAAAGTCTAATAACACCATTAACCTACCATTCGTAGTAGCAACACTTGTTTTAGAAATGGCATGTAACATGTCTATGGTTACCAAACTATGGTCCCCAACTCTAAATTAATTTTTAAAACGTTCGATAATACTAAAAGACTTGATTTTAAATGCGCAAATGACAATGACTAAGCAATCATAAAATCGGAGGGAGTAGGTAATATTGCGGGTTACACCAAAAATGAACTATTTCTTAAGCTTGAATAATGTGATTTATGCTAAGTTCTTGTCGGAAAATTTGCTGCCATTAAGAAAATTTGTTGATAAGGGTTTAGGTATCTAGACAATAAGAAACTTGATATTTTTGATTCAGTGTCAAAAACGATTTTTGTGTCCGGAATATATGAGCAACCTTATTGGGTAATAGAATTAGAAACAAATAACTCTGATGGAAATGAAAATAATAAATATAACCACAAGGCGTCGTCAATATCCGACTGTAAGTGTTGCACCCAATAAGAAGAGTGAGTCTGAGATTAAAGAGACAACTCATGAACAAGACAAGCTTGAAAGTACTGAAATTAGTGAAGATAGTAAACTTGATGAACTAATGCAAATTGATAATGAAGTAAATGTAGAAGTAAATTCAGACAACAACAATCTATGCTCTAGTTATTAAAATTTAGGAAACACTTTAAATGATAGAAAAATATGTAATTTAGATGAATCAGTTGCTTTAGAAAAATTATATTGTGCATCTAACATCAGTAAAATCAATAATTTGTTTTACACCAATAAAGCCATGTTATGGCATGTCAGATTGGGACACGCTTCATTGAAAAATTTGAAAGAATTTCAGAAAAAGTTTCCAAACTTGAAAAACTTGAAGGAAATTATTTCACGACTTGCAATAGCGTATCCAATGAAACACAAGAATGAAACAGGTCAATGCCTTGAACCTTTGATTAAAAGCTCGAGAAATTTATTAGGATATGACGCTAAATTCTGTTATCTTAGATGTGATCAAGGTACAGAATTCACAGGGGGATATACACAAGAAGTTCTCGATAAGTTTGAAGCAGGACTAAAGTTAGCCAGCCCAGATACACCTGAGCATAACGGGATAGCTGAACAATTTAATCAGACCATCAAAAATATAAACAAGAACTTTAATGTATGATACACACCTACCTGAGAATATGTGGGACCTTGCTCTAAATGCAGCCGTCTATTACTATAATAGAACGCCTCACAACTCGAACGAAATGATACCACCCTTGCAAATGTTTAAACCAGATTTTAAACTCAATCTAGAACAATTAAAGCCATTTGGTTGTATCGCTTATATGAAAGTATAAAGAAAGACAGGACCTAAGTTCGAACAGCTGGGAAAAAGAGTAGTACTAATAGGCTATAAACCAACTGGATATCTATTCTTGAAACCAGAAGAAGGTAAATACTACGAAAGCAGAGATGGTCTATTCAACGAAAAGCTTGTATTTGGAGACAAATGGAGTCGAATGAACTCAATGCGTTCATTGCAACTGTAGAAAACTTTTTCCCTAGGCAATCATTTTTAACTCACCAGTCCTCAAATTGACCTCTCTTCTAATATTTTGTTCCTAGTAATACACATTTTTGGATTGCACCTTTATACACTGAGTGGGTAAAGTTGAATCGTGGCTTGTTTTCAATAATTTTTCCGGGTTAAATTCCCATAAGAGAATTTAAATTACCCTTAATAAAAATAGGTATTTTTCAATCTTGGGAACGCAAGGTCTTTTGGGTTCTATATGACCTAAAAATCGAATAAAAAGTGGTCGGGTAGGTATGCAAAAAAATTTCAAATTGATTCACTCAGACCCCCTGAAGTGTACGATTTTTTTTTTAAATTTGTACATATCGGCTTGCTAATGAATGAGACGATTTTTGATATATAATTTAATATAAGTTTTGGATGGTTCATTGTTCAAAAGTTTGTAGACTCCTCTGTTTTTTATTATAGAATATGAACACTGTCGTTAATTTTTTTTCACAGAATTTCACGCATGTTTCACATGTGTTTCAAACTAACCTAACCATCAAAACAATAGACTATTCATTAGATAGGTCGCTCGCGTAATTTTCGAGAAAACGATTTTTACATTTTAGTTCTTTAGTTAAAAACCGCTTGACAAAATCGTTTAAAATTTTAACAGCAGATAGATTTTTTATAATGAATCACCAAATAAACTTTTAAAGAATTTGACTACATTTTTTTGAAAATATAAGAAATCAACAAATTTTCAAAAAAAAATTGAAACTTCGATATTTTACAAACCATAGGGATTTGGAAGCTGTGCAATGAACTTAGCCAAAACACATAAAATATCTACTTTTTCTCGAAATTTCAAATGCAATAAAGCCTTTTTTCATCCGTAATCAAGGCACATGAAAAAATAATTTTTTTTCAATTTATGATTTATTACTGACAAATTTATTAGAATTACTGAAAAGTTATTATAGAAGAATTCAAAACGCATGGATTATAGAAAAACTATACGTATTTATAATAATTCTTTAGCATTTGCAAATATTTGATAAATTAACGCATTTTAATAGTATTGGTCCACAAGTGTTATATATGTGGTCAAAGTCACATACAAAATATGTGGTCAATTATATCATAATTCATATTCGTGACATTCTAATGATACTGATAATCCGAAATATGGTCAATTATATATAATAGCCAATGAAATAGCAAATAATTATATGATAAATGGATGTAAAACTGATAAAATTGATTCAAAATTAATTGAATATTTAGAAATATTTATCTCTAGTAATAATCCTTATGCTGAAGCATATGAAATGATGTATAAAGTAGAAATGGAAGAAAATGTAAAAGCCCACAAAATTCTACGCCTCAAAAAATAGTAATGTTATTAACACATGATCACTGTACACAAAATAAATCATATTTGCGATATGCAATGACATTGCTGTTGTATATGTAAGTAATTATGGTGAACCACCCATAGAACGTGATATTTGTATATACCCGAAATCGGACAAACCAGAAAGAATTAATATTCTCAGTAAGCACCTCGATCCAATGATCTATCCTTTAATGTTTCCTTTTGGTAAATCAGGATGGAGGCCTTATATGAAACATACAAATAAAGAAAACAACGACCAACAATATATCTACATTAGAATTTTATTCATATAAATTGAATATTCGTGATAAATTTAATCCATGTTTAAAAAATGTATCACAACTATATTATTGTTCATGTTTGGACAAGAATTGAAGCATGTTGATTATATTATATACGTAGTTATCAAGCGCCATTACATACAGAGATGTATAAAGAATTAATGGATTATATGTCTAATCGAGCTACTCATGAAAATTCTAAAATTGGAAAGATGGAGATTTTACTATCAACTTACATAGGAAGCCCTAGAGCCATACAACAAAATTATCTGTATTCTATGGCGCAATTACAAGTCGATGGCAAACCAGATATTTTTTTACAATGACTTGTAATCTTAATTGGAAGGAAAATCAAGATAATTTATTGTCTCATGAAACTACTTTAGATCGACCAGATTTGATTTCACGCGTATTTCACGAAAAAATAAAAGTATTGAAAAATGAACTCACAAAAAAAGTAAAGTAAAATCAAAGGTTATGTATATGTTATAGATTTCAGTAACGTGGTTTACCACATATTCACAAGTTATTATGGCTACATCCAGATTACAAATTTCGAAAAACTGATCAGATTGACAACTTAATAAGCGCTGAAATATCGGATGAAAATAAATATCCCAGACTATACAATATAGTAAAAAATAATATGATTCATGAACTATGTGGTTTTCAGAACAAGAATTGCGTATGTATGAGTGAAGACAAGACATATTGTACTAAAATGTTTCCAAAACCATTTACCAATGAAACATAAAACAATCCTCATAGATTCCCAACTTATCGTTAATGAAATGATGGAAAAAATATTATTATTGTTGTACCATATAATCCATATTTGTTATTACTATTAGAGTGTCATATAAATGTGGAAATATGTAGTCAATAAAGGCTGTAAAATATTTATTGAAATATTTTCATAAAGGTCCTGATACTGCCCTAGTTAAATTTACGACCCAGCGTGATGATAAAAATCAAAATAACGAAAATGAAAATGAAAATATATATAATTATGACGAAATAACACAACATGTTTCAACAAGATATGTATGCGCACCTGAGGCTATCTCGCAATCTTATGTAATTTATAAATTAGCTATTCATAAACAAGATGGAAATTATGTATATTTTATGGAAGGACAAGAAAATAAGCGAATAAATAAAAATGTATATATGACGTTAACAGCTTGGTTCAAATTAAACGAAGATGATGATGATGCATCACAATATTTATATCAAGATATTCCACATCATTACGTTTTTGATGAACGACAAAAAAAATGGAATAAAAGGAAAAGATTATTTAGGCCTATTATAAGTAGGATGTATTTTGTGAATCCAAAGGAACGCGAAACATTTTTCTTGCGTTTTTTATTATTACATGTTCCTGGTGTGAAATCGTTTAGAGATATGCGTACTGTGAACGGGATTGTTTACGATACATATGAAGAAGCATGTGTAACAGGAGATCTCATTAGTAATGATGAAAAATGGGAAAAATATTTGAAAGAAGCTGCTTTATTTAAATTTCTAAAATCAATGTGCCAATTATTTGCATATATATAAGTTAAAACAGGGCTTTAAAAAATATCGAAAACGTTTTATTACTACATGACCTGACATTAAACGATTACACCATAACTAATTATAATAAAAATTTAACTGAAGACAAACAGAACAACATATTATATGACCATGATAATAATAAATTTTTTGGAACTAACGATGATAATGTAACTATAAGAACACTAATTGATTCTTTAAGTGTAGAACAAAAACAAATATATGATTTAATCATAAATGCCACAATTAATAATGTTGATAATAAATTATATTTTGCCGCCGATCCTGGTGGTAGTGGCAAAAGTTATTTACACAATATAATTTCTAATGTTAGCATGGCCCCGTCCATGGTTTGCCTGGGTTGACGCGTGGGCGTGATCAAACATTTCTTACGATGTAAAAGTTTCCCGGAGCCCGGGGCGGTTGAGCCGACTTGCCTTGGCTGCTCTATCAGCCGGCAAAAATCCTGATGGCCTCGGCGGTGCCGGGTGGCGCCCGGATCGAGGCCTGTCGGGGTCAGAGGGGGGCCTCGCTACCCTCCTCCGGATGCCCTTTAAGTGAACTTGCGCTGGGGCATGAGGCCAGAATAATGGATGTGAGGCGGATCCCGGGGGCGTGGACGAGCGGAAGACCGTGAGAAGATAGAGAAGAGATAAAAGGAAAAAAATGATAAGTACACCAATAAACAAAAACGTGGAGACTTCGGAAACTCCAAAAAGTGTCAATAATAACATTAAGGAGAATGGAACCCCAATCCATAAGCCAGGCAACATCAGCAGCCTTGGAAGCGCTGCAATCGTCTTAAGCGCTGAGGGCGAGAATAACCCTCTGAGCGACAACCGCAACGCAGCAATGATGACAAAATGGCTTAAAGATCACGCTACTCTACGTGCCAAGTTAAAGCACGCGAGGGAGGAGGTTAAGGCAATGACCAACACTCTCGCAAAACAGAAGAATGTCAATAAAATCTCTAAAAATAATTAACTTTTTAAAAAGTAACAGGCTAGGCGAGTTTGATATATTCCGCAACGAAATAACAGATAAAAAAGAACTGAGATCAATCAAAGTCAAGTTTATTATATGGAATCATAATGAAGCAACGAAATTTTGTTTAGTCATTAAAGGGCTTACTTAACTTAAAGTTGAGTTATATAATGATCAATTAGGAACAAATCTCAATATACTTACTACGCAACTTGCCATGACTGTTTTATTGTACTTATGGTGTTATTATGACGGTCTAATACATGAAAAGAAAAGTTTAATTGTTCACTAATAAACAAAATGAAACGGTTATGGCAAGTTGCGTAGTAACTATGTTGAGATTTGTTCCTAATTGATCATTATATAACTCAACTTCAAGTTAAGTAAACCCTTTATTGACTAAACAAAATTTCGTTGCTTTATTATTCAATAGAATAACCTTGACTTTGGTTGATTGATCTCAGTTCTTTTTTATCTGTTACTTCGTTGCGGAATATATCAAACTCGCCTAACCCTTTACTAAGTTTAAAAAGTTAATTTTTTTTAGACATTTATGTTCTTTTTAGTAATTTTTTTTGAGTATTTCATATTTCTCTTAAAAATAAAATATAAGCATTTTTAGAACCCTTCGACCATGGCATTTTTGTGACATTTTTATCACTATGAAATAAAATCACGGATTGCTCTGATACAGTACCCTCGAATGATTTCTACACCTAAACACCAAACACCGAGTCCGAACTACATAAATTTCGTCATTGGCAATCCTGTACATCTATTATCGTAGGAAATTGAAGCTAATATGACCATGATATGTCAAATTGTATGCCCAGTAGCCAGATCATGTGGCACATCGTGGCCATATGTCCCTGTTAACAGGCGATGGTAAGTGGGCATAATATGCCATAAAATTATGGCGAACTTTTTATACATTGCAACCTAACCTTGCACATATTTATGCATACGTACAAACATGACCACTCTCAACACTCACACTGAAAAGTATACTTTTCATGTGGGTTTAGATATTAGAAATATTAAGTAAAATTTGTGTGTTCAAGATTATCAATGATAAAATCTAAAAGTTATGATCTTGACATATATTTCCAACTCAGTGTTCGAATCAGTCGCAGGCAGTATTCATCCTTATAGTGCCTTATATGCAGTATATTCGTGCAAAATGTTTAACTTGCAGTGTAGAATGTAGAGGCTTATTCTATGATGTAGAAACAGGCTAGCGTAACAATTTTTGCTTTTCTGTCTTTGCTAGCTGACCCACATCGAACCCCATGGCTCCGGGGGCAAAATTTACACATGGGTGTTGATATGAAAATCTAAACTACAGCACTTGAAATAAGCACAAGTGCATATATTGTTTTAACAGATTGAAACAAATCACCATGCAAAATTTCATCACTCTAAGTATGATAGATTTTGATTGACAGCAAAAAGAAAAATTGAAAAAAGTAATCGTACAATCATTGAGAATTTCATTTAGCTCTCGATTAAAATCTATCATAATTAGAGAGCTGAAATTTTGCATGGTGATTTGTTTCACTCTGTTAAAACAATATATGCACTTGTCTTTATTTCAAGTGCTGTAGTTTAGATTTTCATATCAATACTCATGTGTAAATTTTGACCACGGAGCCATGGGGTTTGATGTGGGTCAGCTAGCGAAGACAGACAAGCAAACATTGTTACGCTAGCCTGTTTCTACATAATAAAATAAGCATCTTCAGTGCAAGTTAAACATCTTGCACGAATACACTGCATATAAGACACTGTAAGGATGAATACTGCCTGCGACAGAGTCGAACACTGAGTTGGAAATATCTTTCAAGATCATAGTGTTTTGAATTTTGAGTGTAGTCATGTTTGTATACATGCATGGATTATGTGTAAAGTTAGATTGCCATTCCTAACATATTACCTTTTATTTTCCAAATTAGTTGTAAAAACCTTCTTTTAAACGTTAAATCTTTAATTTAGAATTTACTGATTTAAAGTAAATTTGACTATTAAGTTTATAAATTTTAGGTTATAAACTATTAGCGGATCAAGTATCCTGACATATTATGCTAAGAAAATATGGCCAGTAGTTATCGATAGGTCATATCTTAGGGCGTATTCTCTACGACGGTAGATACCGCCCTCGTATTATGATTTATTTACCTACACCAAAAATCACGGAGCGCACCACCTGGACCTCGTCATCGGCCACCCTGTACACTTAGACGCCGCCCTCGGATTATTTCTACACCTAGGCACAAAAAAGCACGAAGCGCACTGCCTAGACTTTGTCATCGGCCATCCCGTACACCTAGACACCGCCCCCGAATGATGTATTTACCTAGACATAAAAAATTACGAAGCGCACCTCCTAAATGCGAACCTTAACTATATATACTGTAGTTAACAAATTTTTATTAACTATTTTCTTAAAGGATTTCTTCATATAACCCTTCGCGCCGCTAACTGCCGAGCCACTATATACATACAACATGTGAGCGAGCAATACGGAAAACCGATGAGAAAGCAATACCCATTTGCATATAGCTTTGCGGCCAACTTCACGGTCCAAACATTTCGGCGGCTAACCTAACGGTCTAAACATTTTGATGGAAGAAAAAAATCGGATTTGTTTTGAGCATTTCCGAATAGCACACACGTATATTACATATAACGGCATTTTTTTTATCAATATCTTTGTCAAAATAACTTGGAGATAACAAAGAATAGCATTTATTTCCTTATAATGAAAAATGCGAACCTCAACATAGAAGTAAATAGTAGCGCAGGCGCCGCGGCTTCGTCTGCTTCTCAAACTCGCCTTCGTGGCGCTGCCGCGCCACTTGATTCAGATCAAGGGTGGACTACCGCTTATGGCGGCCAGCTTAATTGAAGCTATGACGCTTTTTAATAAGATGGAGGGTGCTATGAAGGAACAGCCCCCCGCACCACAACTTGGAGAATGTAACAAAGAGAGCGGAAGAATTAATGTTACTAGGAAAAGGGCACAGGTATCTTCCGACAGAGGCGGCGATACTCCTACGATGAAAAAAGACAAGAGGAAGACTAGAAGTGCACCCTCTACAAGCAGCATGCAAATCAGGGACAGAGCCAACAAGCAACAAAGAAAGAAGAGATGGCTCCGCGACGAAGAAGGGACGCAATCGTTATGAAACCAGGAGTTGGAAAGACCTACGCCGAGATCTTGGGACAAATTAAGGCCAAGGTGAAGCCGGATGAGCTGAATACAGAGGTTAAGTTTGCCCGCAAGACAAGAGACGGTGGAGTCCTGGTGGTCGTTGGTAAAAGCGGCGACGAAATGAAGCCACTCCAATGGGCCGTCAAATCTGCAGTTGGGAATGCTGGTATAGTCAAGGGCGGGATTTCCAAAACCACTTTAGAGATCAGGGATATAGACGGCCTTACAACAAAGGAGGAAGTTTGCGACGCCATCGCTGTGGCCACGGGTTGCATAGAACAAGATGCCAAAGTGCATCTCTTCGAGCCCAACTCGAGAGAGTAGAGGGTGGCAGTGGTCGAGTTGGATCAGACTAAGGCCGCTGCTCTGCTCAAAGTAGGGAAGATCCGTATTGGGTGGGTAAACTGGCGGGTGCGAATTAGATTAAGCGCGACGCGATGCTACCGTTGGGGCATGCTCCAGACACCGAAGCGTGCGCGGTCTTCCGTAAGGCTTTTCACGCGTTTAGGGCCAAGAAATAATGGCGCGAGTACTGCAAGGCAACCTGCACAGGAGCAGGTTGGCCCACGATCTTCTACCGCAATTTATCGCGGAGGAGAAAGCGGATATCCTCCTGATAAGCGAGCAGTATAGGGATCGTGACATTCCTGGCTGGGTGTCAAACGATGCAAAAATCGCCGCTATTTGGGTGCCCAGGCGGGGAATAGCGGATGCGGAAAGAGGAGACGTTACGTGCGGGTAAGGGTGAGTCGCACTACCTACTTTAGCGTATATCTGTCACCGAACCTAACTGGAGGATGCCATTAGAGACGTGGCAGGCGAACTCGTCGTCGAAGGTGATTTTAACGCGAGAGACCACTACCTACCGAAGATCAGGTTTCCGTGAATCCATACCGGACGTAACCTTCGTAAGCGAAATGACGCTGCATAAAATAACGGATTGGCATGTTACGGAAGAGTATATGGCCAGCGACCACCAGTATATTCTCTTTGATGTTAATGAGGATTCTAGAAACACGACGATGAAAAACCATAATCGGGCGCCGAGATGGAACACCCGACGTATGAACCGAGAAGTACTCTCGGAGGTGATCTATAATGCGGAGCTCCCATCCAACGGGCTAGAGCAGGAGCTAGTAAACGAGATCTGCGACGCAACAATGCCTAGGGTGTCCACCAGCCACCAAAGGCGACCAGTTTACTGGTGGACGGACGAAATCGCGGATCTAAGACAGGAAAGCCTCAGAGCCAGAAGAAACATAACCGTCTTGAAGCTCCAGATCTGGATAAGAAGCACGAAGAGACGCGTAAAAACTCAGAGATGCAATCAAAGCAAGCAAGCGTAGGTGCTGGTGCAAGATTACACAACCCTGAAAGATTTTGCGTTTTGACAATGAATAGTTGTTTCTTACGTGATTTTTTCCGCTGAATCCGAATCCGACCTCAGAATTTCTATCACGTCAAGTTTTTGAGATATCCTAACCTAAAAGTGCAAAAAACGCTCTTTTTCGCCATTTTGAGGTTATGTAGCATCGCGACATTTTTTTTATCAAAAAACTGAATACATCCCCTTCAAATACAAGTCTTACTCTTTCGAATGCCGTTGAGTTTGCTCAAATATCTATTTTCTTCTTCGAGATATTCAGTTTTAAAATTTTTAAGTTTTATACGTTTCTTAAGTTACTAACATCTTGTGACGTACTTGATCTACTTATATATAAACTAAATATCTCGAAGAAGAAAATAGATATTTGAGCAAACTTAACGGCATTCGAAAGAGTAAGACTTGTATTTGAAGGGGATGTATTCAGTTTTTTGATAAAAAAAATGTCGCGATGCTACATAACCTCAAAAATGACGAAAAAGAGCGTTTTTTGCACTTTTCGGTTAGGATATCTCAAAAACTTGACGTGAGCAATTCTGAGGTCGGATTCGGATTCAGCGGAAAAAATTACGTAAGAAACAACTGTTCATTGTCAAAAGGCGGAAAATTTTTAAAATTTGACGAGGTAGAGAATGATCTATTTGGCGAGGGATGCGTTATCGTAACGAAGAAGATAGGCAAAATGCGTCTAATAGAACCGATGAGGCAAATGCGATTGAAAAAATAATTGACAAACTGTTCCCCACCCACCCCATCAAAACCGAAAGCGATGAGACGAACGGACCGATTGACGAGATCCCCCTGTTTACCGAGGGTGAGCTCATCGCAGCAACTTCTTCCCTGAAAAGCGGTAGAACACCGAGACTGGATGGCATTCCCGTAGAAATACTCAAGGCTGTTGCTACACAGCGGTCTGAGTTGTTCCTGGAAATGTACAATCAGTGCCTCGTGCAGGGCGTATTTAACACACGATGGAAAAGGGCGAGGCTAGTTCTCATCGAGAAATCGGAGGGAGAGGCCGGCGCAGATCCTTCTTATAGGCCGTTGAGTTTGCTGGACTCAATGGGGAAGACGGGGGGGGGGGGGGTGTTAAAGAAAAAGGTTGAAAAAGTTGTTAGGGAATAGGAATTGTTCGAGAAGCAGGGGACCTTTCTGACAAGCAGTATGGTTTTAGAAAGGGTCGGTCAAGGATCGGAGCAATTACAGAGGTTACCGACACGGTAAGGAGGACAGACGCATCCTGTCACGCGTCAAGATCGATCGTTGTACTCGTGATGCTGGACATAAAAAACGCGTTGAACTCGGCTAGATGGGTAAATATATTAGATGCTGTGCGGGCATTTGGAGTACCGAGGCACATCATGCGACTGGCGGAGGACTATTTGAGGTATCGGATCATTGTATACCACACGGCTGAAGGCAGTAGGAGCAGATCCACAACGGCAGGGGTGGCACAGGATTCGATCTTAGGGCGGGACTTCTGGGGTATACTGTACAATGGGGTTCTTAGACTAGAAATGCCAGACGACTTCATACACGTTGGGTACGCGGACGACGTTGCGGCGGTAATCACAGCCAGGAACTTAGAGATCGCACAAGCTAACCTAAATGCGGTAATGTGTATGGTGCTGACGTGGATGACAGACCACGGACTGACCTTGGCACTGAACAAAACGGAGATAGTAATCTTGACTAGGAAACGTATACCGACCATCATACCGATGACGGTAGACAGAGAGACGATCATGGCAAAACCGGCAGCTAAGTATCTAGGGATGACTGTAGACCCGAAGCTGAACTACAGGGCTCATTTAGACTGAGTATGCAAAAAGGCGACGTTAAGAGTAGCGCAGCTTTGTCGACTGATGGCCAACGTGCGCGGACCTAGACCATCTGTTAGGCGGCTTTTGATGGTGACCACAAACTCCATCCTAGTTTATGGAGCGGAGGTGTGGGCTGACGCTATGGAAATAAAGAAATATAGGAAGCAAATAACGACGGTACAGTGCAGAGGCGCACTGTAAATTGCTTGCTTCTACCGAACAGTCTGGGGGGAGGCAGTAATGATAATAGCGGGAGTGATCCCCGTGGATCTCCTTGCAATTGAGCGCAAGCGGATCTACGAGAGGCGTAACGAGGCGAATAAGGTTACCATTACCACCGAAGAACGCGAACAAACGATGCGAAAATGGCAGGAGAGATGGAACGAGTGCCACTAAGCTAAATGGACGAAAATAGTGATAAAGGAAGTAGGTCCGTGGATGGAGCAGAAGTGGGGAGAGGTCAATTACTACATCACCTAGTTCCTCTCCGGACACGGATATTTTAGGAGCTACCTGTTCACGATGAACAGAGTCGCAACACCGGGGTATAAATACTGAGGCGACGAACGGGATGACGTGAGACACACGTTCTTTGACTACCCTCGTTGGGCCGAAAGATGTAGAGAGCTAGAGCTCACGATAGAGGCGCTCACGCCCGAGACAGTAGTAGGAACGATGCTTGAAAGCAAGCAGAAATGGGACGAGATAACGACGTACGTGGAGATGATTCTCCGCGCGAAAAACAATGACGGGTGTTTGAAAGACTAGGTGATGACTAGAATAGCATAAGACAGGCGACCTTCAGAAGGAATGCGAAGGCATCTATCGGGGGGTGGGGGGGTCGCATCCATTAAGAGGTGGAGTTTTAGTGGTTATGCCTGACGACTGTCCCGCGTCACGAACAAACAACATGTAATATATCTCTAAATTATTATATTATATTATTATATTCAACATATGGAATGTTTTTAAAAAATGTTAAAATTATAATTTGGATGAAATATCATTGGTTTCTAAACATGCTTCCGAAGCAATAAATACATTTTTACAAGATTTATGTGGTAATACCAATCTTTTTGGTGGTAAAATTATCGTCACATCTGACGATTTCAGACAAACTCTTCATAGTACGTATAGTACGTGAATAATGGATCATGTGTAAAAAGAAGTATATTATGGTCATCTTTTATAAAATTATCATTCAAACAAAATTTAAGATTAGAAAATAAATATCATGAATTTAAAATTGGCTTCTTGATGTAGGGGAGAATAAAAATGCATTAAAATTTGAATTACAAAAAATGTTAGAAAAATTCCACAAGAATTTATTTATAATGATGATTTAATTATAAACATTTTTGGTTTTAAATTGATCCAAATGACTTATTGTTAAAAAATAAAGTAATATTGCCACCTTTAAATTCTGATATATTAAACATTAACAATAATATTATTGATAGAATTGCAGGAAAATTTTTGTATTTCATAGTGATGATAAAATTCAAGGTGACAATGATGACAATTTAGCGAATTCAGTACCAATTGAATGTTTAAATTCGTTAACACCAAATGGATTACCATCACATAAATTAATCATGAAAATAGGTGCAGTAGTCAGTTTTCTAAGAAATTTAGACATTAATGGTGGTCTTTGTAATAAAACTAGAATAATTATTGAAGATTTAAAACAACATATAATTATAGGAGAAATTATAACTGGTAAACATACTGGTAAAATTGTTTTATTACCAAGAATTGATCGGAGTTCTTCATTAGATGAAATACCTTTTCATATGGTAAGAAGACAATTTCCAGTAAGATTAAGTTTTGCCATGACTATAAAAAAATCACAAGGTCAATCTTTTGACAAGGTCGGATTATATTTACATACTCCAGTAGTCAGTCATGGTCAATTATATGTTGCCTTGTCTAGAACAACATTAAGAAATAATTTAAGAATATTTTTAAGTAAAAAGTTTATGATAATTTAATAGATAACAAAAAAAAAAGAAAAAAAATAACCATGATCTAAATATATATATATATATATATATATTGCCAACATGGCGGAGACGAGCGCAGGCTCGCTTAATCCACAAGCAACAATATATTACAAATGTCACCCTAAGATAGAAGTTAAAACAGTTGTGTGCATATTATGTGAAAGTGTTTACCACACTAGTGACTTTGCGAGATTAGATGGTGCAATTAAATTAAGTAGTGTATTAGGAATATGCCACGAACATCCCGGTCTCGATCTAATCTCAAATATAAGCAGGAATACGCTGAGTAATGAGGCGAGGAACATAGTAGCTCAGATAAAATTTAAACAAAGCAGTGAATTCAGTAAGAATGTACTTGAGGAATTAGAGATAGAAAGTGATGAGGATGAAGGAAATATGAAAGAGAAAAATCTGAAAAGAGAAAATGCTTTGTTAAGAGAACTAAATAAAGAACTATCAGAAAAACATAAGATGCTAAGAGATCTACTGGCAAAACAAAGAAGTGACTCAAATTTAATTAAAACCAAAACTTTTGCAGAAGTAACATCATATCCAAAAACTAGTACCCGGACAAAGCCTATACCTAGTGTAACAATAAATAACATAACAAAACTTAGTATTGACCAGATGAATCAATATTTTACAGACAAAAAAAGTTATCAAGAAAAAAGATCAAATAATTGTTAATTGTATAAACGAGGAAAGTACGAGTAAGGCATACAGTATACTAAAGAAAAAACTAACTGATGAGTGCGAAGTAACCAAAGAAAAAGTGGAAAGTCCGAAAATAAAGGTAGTCGAAATCAACAACTTTGAAAATCTAGATAATAAAAAGCTAGAAGAAGACATCAATGACAGGAATTTTAGCAAATATGCAAAAAAAATGTAGTTCTTCAACTCATATAAACCAGAAAACGAAATTACAGACAGCGTTAATTGAAATGCCTGCAGAACTGTATCAATGTGTCAGAGAAAGTAATAATAGACTGTTTGTAGGATACCAAAACTGCAGAGTCTATGATTATTGCAATATAAAACCATGTTTCAATTGTGGTAGATTCGGACATAGCGGTTTGAAGTGTAGAAATTCACATATATGTTTTAAGTGTGCTGCTGATTATAATACGAGGGAATGTGATAAACAAGGTAACATAATGAAATGTCCAAACTGTATCTACAGTAATAGTAAATACAAGACGAAATATAATATAAAACATATGGCAACAGATAGCCACGAATGCAAAATATTGCAAATTAAGATAAGGAAGTTTATTGATTTTACCGACTACACAATGCAGCCTATATTTCCAAGATATATCGGCATGGCAGGGACCACGACACCTAAGCTAGCTGGATTGCAAATTTCTGGGATGTCAGCAAGTTCAATAAACTCACTCAACTCTCATATTTCAAGTAAAGGAAGAAACAAGAACTAATTGTGGATCAAGATATTAATATTGAAGAAATAAGCAAGATAGAATGTGAAGCAGAAAGCATCAACGGACTCAACAGAAACATCATAAAGAAGAAGAATTTAATTTTGTGCGTTAATGTAAGAAGTCTTAATGCAAATTTTGAAAAATTAGAAACACTAATAGATAGTTTGTCAAAAAAACCATGCGTTATAATTTGTACTGAAACATGGAACGTGCAACATCCTCATTTCTATCAATTACATGGATACAAATTTTGTTACAACGAAAGTGAAATTAATAGGGCTGATGGTGTCCTTATATATATTAAAAATAATATTTATGGAAAAACTAAGGTAGATGTAATTGATAGACTGAGTGTGATTATTACGGATCTTAACCTACAATCAGGTGAATCTTTCAAAATTTCGGCCATATACAGGTGTCATGATGTTCTTAAAACAGAATTTGTAAGTAGCGTAAAAAAATTTATATCAAAACATAGTAAAACTAATAACCACTGTATAATTGGCGATTTCAATATAGATATTTTGGAAAATAATGTACAAGACAACAATCTAGGTGCAACTTTAATAAGCCAGGAATTCTTAAATAATTTCTTTGAACATGAATTTATACCTTACTATAGAGGAGTAACTAGACCCTCTCTAGATAACGAAAAAGGTTCTTGTATCGACAATTGCTTTGCCAAGACTAGAGACGTAAACATAGAGTCTTATAAATTATGTATCCCATTTAATAACCATTATCCGCTTATAATAAGTGTTGATCAACTTAAAGTACAGGATGCGCAAGATAAGCCAGAAAAATACGTTAATTACAGAAAGTTAAAGGAACATGCAAATAAATTTGATTGGAATTCCTGTTTGAACTTGCAGGATCCAAATCTGGCATTAAATGAACTAATAAATATGATACACACCTGTGTTGGAAAAGCCACTTGTAAAAAAAATACAAAGATTAATAATCAACTACCTAGAAAAAAGTGGATAACTAAAGGAATACTAGTATCTTGTAAAACTAAAGAAAATTTATACAATATCTGGAAAAAAAAATCCCACAAATTCAACGTTAAAGTTTGAGTATAAAAATTATGAAAAAATGTTAAACAGAATAATTAAAAATGCTAAATATAAATTTGAAAATAATGAAGTAAGAAGAAGTAGCGATAATCCGAGACAGCTGTGGAATGTCATAAACAGTGATATGGGCAAAAATAACAAACAAGTGAAATCACCTGACTGCTTAAAGATAAATAACCAATAGATAGTGGATAAGTCGAGTATTGCGAATATAATGAATGACTATTTCAGCCAAATTGGAATAGATTTAAGTAATCAAATTATTAATGAGTACGATGGTCAACTTAAACTACCAGCAAGAAATACAGAGTCTATTTTTATACAGTCAACCAGTATTAGTGAAATACATGTCCTAATATATGCAATGAAAAAAAAATCTGGTGGGGTTGATAACATCAATGCAAGTACAGTCAAGTGCATTGCTAAGTTCCTGGTAAAGCCCCTGGAGCATATTTTTAATCTGAGTATACAGTTATCGGTTTGGCCGGATGCGCTGAAGCGAGCTGATATAGTCCCAATATACAGGTTTGGAGATAGCAAATGTATGGAAAACTATCGGCCAATATCTTTAATATCTAACATAGCAAAAATCTTTGAGAAAATCATATATAACAGACTTTTCAATTTTATAACAAAGCATAATATTATATCTGAAAAACAATTTGGTTTTGTCAGAGGCAGAGGAGCAACAGATCACTTGATTGTCTTGCAGATACCATATACAGGAGTCTAGACAAAAGCAAACCAATAATATCGACATTTCTAGACCTAGTCAAAGCTTTTGACACTGTTGATCACAAAATATTATTGGATAAGCTGGAAAGATATGGAATAAGAGGATGTACCATAAAACTTTTAACTAGCTATCTATCATGTAGGAAACAATGCGTTAAGATTGATAACTTTAAAAGTGATTACAAAGATATTTCTATAGGTGTTTCACAAGAAACAATATTAGGTCCATTATTTTTTATCTTATACGTAAACGACCTACTGATAGATATGCAAAAGGATTCTATAATGTCTTATGCTGATGACATGGTCATCATCTCGAGTGATGACACGTGGTCTGCAGCACAGGACAAAATGAACCTATATCTTAGTAAAGTCGCCAAATGGTTGGCTTTGAACAAACTATCGTTAAATGTAAATAAAACTGTATATAACCTATGGCAATTACTCCGATAGTGTTCCAGAGTATATACAAATTAAGATTGGTAGCAATATAATAAAAAGGGTTGAAAATCATAAATATTTAGGCTTACTTTCGATTACAACATGAAATGGGATATACACATTGATTCTATTGTAAAAAGAACAAGGTATCTAATTTCTGTCTTTGCAAAAATTAAAAGATTAATGGATAGGAAAACCATGATGATGATATACCATGCATTCTTCCAGGGATTAGTCAATTATGGAATAATTGCCTGGGGAGGGGCGTACAATAATTCTATGCACTCGATACAAGGAGTACAAAAAAAAACTATTAAAAATTGTTAACAGCAATCATTTTGTAACGCAAAACGCCCCCTTAACCGTAAAACAATTGTTTCAATTAGAAGCAATAACATATCATTATTCTAAATTAAGAGAAATGTATAGTAAAAGCACAAAAACTACTAGGGATAAGAGCATATCGTTGCCAAAAATTAACAAATCTGTAAGTAAGAAGAACAGCTATTATATGGCAGTGATAATTTATAACCTGCTTTCTAAAGATCTCAAAGAGTTAACAATGAGGAAAGTTGCAATAAAGAATAAGCTAAAGGATTTCATAAGAAATCTTATAAAAGTTTAAAACAATTAGAAATATATTTTAACTTCTGTTGATTATAATATGTAAGAAGCATTATGAAATATATTAGTTTTAGTTTTTAATTCAAGTTCTATTTTTTGTAATTACTTTTATATCATGTAATTACTGTACCATACCTATGTACAGGTAACCTGTTTGCCTCTATAGGAAGCCTTTTAATGGCTTATGTATATGGTTTCAAATAAATAAAAAAAATAAATATATATATATATATATACAAAAAATGTAGTATATTCTGAAATTTTACTTCCACCTAGACAAAGCTTTGTAATAGTAAAATTTTCAGTTTCGCTAAAACTTTATAGAAACATGTTTTTAGATGTTATAAGTTAGAATTACGTGTTTTTAGGAAATGTCCGTATGGGTGTGTGTGTGTGTATGTATACCGTGATATTTCTAAAACTACTCAGTCAATCAATCAAATTTGGCATGCATATCTATTTTGGATTCTGAATTCGGGAAAACATTTATTTTTTATTTATTCAATTATTTATTCTTTTTTTATGGCCATATTTCGAATTTTGAAAAACATTATTTTTTTTTCAATCATTTGATTGTTACATAAGATTGCGCATTTAATTTAAATTCTAAAATACGATACATAGCCTCAGGTGCGCATACATATCTTGTTGAAACATGTTGTGTTATTTCGTCATAATTATATATATTTTCATTTTCATTTTCGTTATTTTGATTTTTATCATCAGGCTAGGTCGTAAATTTAACAGAGCAGTATCAAGACCTTTATAAAAATATTTAAATAAATATTTGATGCTCTTTATTGTACTACATATTCCCACATTTATATGACACTCTAATAATAATAACAAATATGAATTATATGGTACAACATAACCATTATGTGCTACTTTACGTTTTGAAGAAATAATATTTTTTCCATCATTTCTTCGACAATAACTAGGGTATCCATCAGGATTGTATTGTGTTTCATTGGAAAATGGTTTTGGAAACTTTTTAGTACAATATGTCTTGTCTTATACATACGCAATTCTTGTTCTGTAAATCATTTGGTCCATTTATTTATTTTCACCCCGTGTTTCAGCGCTTATTAGGTTGTCAATCTGATCAGTATTTCGAAATTCATAATCTGGATGTAGCCATAATAACATGTGAATACGTGGTAAATATGTACATGCTTTATATTTTAAGTCATATAGAAATCAAAAGACCTTGCGTTCCCAAGATTGAAAAATAAATATTTTTATTAAGGGCACTTTAAATTCTCTTATGGAAATTTAACTCGGAAAAAATGATCGAAAACAAGCCACGATTCAACTTTACCCACTCAGTGTATAAAGTTGCAATCCAAAAACGTGTATTACTATGATCAAAGTATTAGAAGAAAGCTTCAATTTGAGGACTGGTGAGTTAAAAATTATTGCCTAGGGAAAAAGTTATCTAGGCTTGTAGATAGAAAAAATCATAGATACTTAAATTTTGTACAAAAATCGGCGATTTTTTTTTATTTTAATCTTTGTAACTTTTGACCCCAACGGTGAATTGCAATTGCCCGGGACTCAAATTGTAGTTCTTATCTTCTGCTTTCGCTTGCAAAAATCAGATTAACATTTTTATCATACAATCAGCTATGCCCATCAATTATGGCTGTTTTATCTTTTTGGAAAACACCAATAGATATATATATATATATTATACAACATATATATATTGTGTGAGTATATTTATGAGTGTGTGTGAGTGTATGTATAGGTTATATAAAATTCCGCAACCCGTGCAACTACGCACCTCAAGCTTATGTGATCTGCCAAATGTTTGTCCTTCATAATCATTTATAACCTTTTATAATAATAATAATAATAATAATAACTTTATTGTCTTTATACATTATGTATTTTACAATACTTTCTTAACTAAAATATAAAACATTTGTGTGCATTAATACGCATCTTTTTTTTTTTTTCTTTTTTTTTTCTTTTATCTCTCCTCCTAATCTTCCTTCTTCCTCCTTTCCTCTCTCATCTCTTCTTCCCTCCTCTCTTCCTCTCTCACCCTTCTGATCCTTCCCTCCTCCTCCTTCCACTCGTACATTATTCCGTCCACCCTCACCTTGAAGTCCCCGTTCTTTAGAAGCTCCCCATTCATTTTCGCTTCCTCTCTCCTTCTCTCTTATCCCCATGGCTTCTTTCTTTGCCTTTCTCTCCTCCCAACTCATCCACTGCTCTATTCTCACCTTTCCCCCTTCATTTATTTCATCTCTCCTCTTCCATATCTTCTCCATTTCCTCTTCTGCCGCGAATATTATCTTTTTTGTGTCCTGGTTTGCTGTCTCCTCCAGCTCCCAACTCGTTCCCTCCAGGATCTCGTCCAGCCAGTCCTGCAGCACCTCCTTCTCGTTCCAGTTTGTCCCTTTATGTATTATCACACCTCTCTCTCCTACTTTGCTCCTCCCTCCCTCCGTCCTCTTTCTCTTGTTGTTCACGATCCTAACCTCACTTTTCACATTTATCCTTTCCCTTTCAATCCCTTTTCTCTCCTCTCTCCTTATTTTACCTTCCAATTTTTCTACCATTCCTTTTAATTCTTTTACTGTTCTCTGCACCTTCTCCCTCTCTCTCCTTTCCTCACTCAGTTTTCCTTTCAATATTTCTACGTCTCCTTCTATATCCATCATCTTTCTCTCCGCCGCTTCTCTTCTCCCTCTCTCCAGTTGCAGCTTCACCTTCCACTCTTTCATCTCCTCTCTCATATCCCGCATCTCTCTCTCCACTCTTTTCTCGTGCTTCGACATCTCTCCCTCCTACTTTTTTGTCGCCTTCGGTTCTTTATCTTTTTTCTCTCTGCTGCCTTTACACGCTCTCTCTCTCCCTGCTATAACCTCTCTACTCACCTCACCATGTGCTCTCCTTTCTGTTCCTCTCGTTCCTCTTTCTTCTCCCTGTTCCCTCCGTCTAGTTCCTCCTAGGGACTTTCCCTAGACTTCCCCGCATGCTTTGCGCGCGCTTTTCAAATCTCCTTTCTGCTTCGTCCTTTCTTTTCCTTCCTTCCTTGCCTTCCCCTCCTTTATTCTTGCTGTCTTTCTTTATTTTTCCTCTTCCATATCGTGCTGTAGAGTTTCCCCACTTGCGTTCTTCTCCCTCCGACTGTCTCCTGCCACTTTTTCCCCTCTATCTTCGTCTCCACACATTCTTCGAACACATGTTTAAGCGTCTCCTCCTCACTCCCACATAGCCTGCATACCCTTTCTTCTTCCTTCTTCCAGTATTTATTCCCTCTTGTCTCACACCCTAGTCTGAACCTTGCCGTAACGTTGAGCGCTCCTCTTCTGTGTTCTCCCACTTCCATCAGGTACTCTGGTATTTCTCCCTGCTCCAACATTACCTCCCTTATCTCACCCGCATATCTGGACTCCTTTATTTCCTCTCTCCACTTCTGCCATTGTGTGTCCTTGTTTATCCTTTCTATTTCCTCCTCCACTCCCTCTTCCTCCTCCATTCTTCTCGTATAATCCTCCACCGATATCCCGCACTTCTCCAATTCCATTCTTCTCACGTCCTTCCCTCTTCCCTTCCATTCTCCCCTTTCTCCCTCTCTCTTCAGCAGCCTCCAGCATTCTCCTAGCAAAGTATTTTCTTTTGCTCTCCTCAGTTTCCTTTCAAACCTAACCGCCCTTTTCCTTGTTCTTGTCTCTAATTTGAACCTTTTCGTCTCCCAGTGAATCACATGTGCCGGCGTGGTCCTGTCTAGGTGCAGCACCCATTTGATGTACTTTCTCTGTATTTTCTCTAAATCCTCCTGCCCTTTCCAACCCCATATCTCCGCCCCGTATTCTATTACGCTCTGTACTAGAGCGTCGAACAGCTTCATTCTCATCTTCCAGCTGTCCTTGAACGTTGCCTCTCCTAGGCCCCACAGGGTGCTTATCAGCGCATTTGCCCTTCCTTTCACCTTCTTCACCTGTTCTTCCTCTTTCCCGTTTTCTTTCATCGTGTATCCCAAGTATTCAAATGTTTTCACCACCTCTATCTCCCTTCCATCCCATTCAAATTTCTCTTCCCTCCTCCTTCTTCCTCCGTTTCTAAAAATCATGATCTTCGTTTTCTCTGTGTTTAGCTCCAGACCCTTTCTTTTGATGTATCCTTTGAATCTTCTTAGCGTTTGTTTCAACCCGCTCGCGTTTGTTGCTAGCATTACTACGACATCTGCATATGAGATTGACCATACTTTCCTTCTCCCTAGTATTATCCCTCCTTCTTGCACCTTTCCCATCTCTCCTTCCAAGTCTGCCATTGCCACGTTAAACAGCAGTGGACTCAGTGGGCATCCCTGTCTCACTCCCTTCTGCGTCTCAAAACTGCCTACATTCCTTTCCCCTATCCTTACTTCACACTCAGTCTTCTCATAAATTTCCTTTACCCTTTCCCTTATCCTTCTATTCACTCCCAGCTTCCTCATCATCTTCCACACTTCTTCCCTGTTTACTTTGTCAAAGGCTGCTTTCATGTCCGCGAAGCACGCGTATACCTTCCCTCCTTTCTTCCTTAGCTCTTGCTCCACCGCCTTGTTTACCACATATATAGCGTCCGTTGTACCTCTCCCTCTTCTAAATCCCATCTGCGTGTCGCTTAACTTTTCCTCTTCTTCCAGTTTCTTCTCCAATCTTCCCTTTATCAGTTCCGCATATATTTTGTATCCTGTGTCCATTAGTGTAATTCCTCTGTAGTTCTTACACTCCCCCTTATCTCCTTTCTTATAAATTGGCGTGACTTTCCCTCTCCTCCACTCTTCCGGCAGTCCTCCTCCTTTCCAAATTTTTCCTAGTATCTCCGTTAGTTCCTCCACAATCTTTTCTCCTCCCTGCTTCCAAGCCTCATTCTGGATTTCATCCTCTCCTGGTGCTTTCTTTTCCTTTAGCTTCTTGATTATTTCCCTTACTTCCTCTACTTCTATCTCTCTCTCCTCTTCTTCCTCTTCTTCCCCCGACTCTTCCTCATTATCTCTCCTTCTTTCCTGCGTTTCTCTCTCTCCCAGTTGCCCTTTAAAAAACTCTATCTTCTATCCCTTTATCTATCTGCTCCCTTTTTCCTTTCCTTCTCCTTTTCACCATTCTCCAGAACTTTTTTCCTGACCTATCCTCCTTTGCCTCCCTTAGCTCTTTTATCATCCCTTCCTCCTTTTTTTTCCTATACATGCTCCTTAACTCTCTTTTCGTCTGCATGAACCTGTCTTTTCCCCACCTATTTATCCCTTTTTTTGCCCTTTTCATTTCTGCCCTCTTCTTCCTGCAATCCTCATCCCACCATCTGCTGTCATCTCTCCTTTTTCTTCTCCCCCTCTTTGTTTGGATCGCGTTTCTAATTTTTATCTTTAAATCCCTCCATGTCTTTGCTTCCCCCCCTTTAGCTAGCCAACCTCTATACTCCCTGCTGGCCTCCTCTGTCCACACTGTTCTTTTCATTTCCTCTTCCCACTCTTCCGAACTTTTCCCTGTCTCTATTTCCACTTCCAGTGCTCCATGATCTGACTCCATTCTATCTACTTCCTTCATTGACGTTACCTTTCTCCTGCCTTCCTCATTTACTATCCCATAGTCTATTACCGAGCATCCCATTCCCCCCACGTACGTGAGTTCCCCTTCCTCATCCCCTTCTGTACTTCCATTTAGGATTGAAAGCTCCCACTCTTTTAATTTATTTAGCAGCTCTTCGCCTTCTCTGTTCACTACTCTATCCTTTGACTCCCTCCTTTCCTCCACTCCCTTTTCGTCTAAAAAACCTCCCTCTTGCCCTGTTCTCGCGTTCAGGTCTCCACACCAGAGTATCTTTTCCCCTCCCGCTCTTTCTACCATCTCCTCTATTTCTTCATAGTTCCTCTCCTTCTCCTCCCTCATGTAATTCGAACCTATCCACCACTTTTCCCCCTTTATAGTACATTTGCCTTCTATGACTTCTCCAGATCTTCCTCTCAACCATTCAACTTTGTCCTCTTTCCTATCCTTCCTGACTGCCATTACCATTCCTCCCTTTAATCTCCCTCTGCTCCCCCCCTTTTTTACCTCTCTTACCTCTGTTTCGAATCCCTTCATTCTCCTCCTTATTCCTTCCTCCTCACCGCTCTCTGCCCATGTTTCCTGTAGACATATGACGTCGAATCCTAATATGTATCTCCATCCTTCCTCTTCTATTCCTTTCAGTCCTGCCACATTCCAGCTCAACACCCTCTAATTCTCCTTTCTTTTCCCTTTTCCCCTTTCATCCCTTTTCTCCTTCTCATCTCCATCTTGCCTCCCCCTCTCGAAAAAGCCTATCCTCTCTTTCGTTCCAAAAGTATGTCATGTCTCCTACCGTTAACTTGTTTCTTCCTACTTTCACTGGTTTTCCTTCTCTTCTCCATTCTCTTGCGAGCCCGTTCAACCTTTCTCTATTTCTCCTCTCTCGCCACGTCAAATCGTGGTCGATGAAGCAGTCTGACCCCTTCAACTTGCTCTTTTCCTCCATAATCTTCTCTTTCTCCTCTCTATTTTCACATTCCACTCCTATTTTACTCTTACCTTTTCCTCTGATGACCCACGTCCTTTTCACCTTTACCGAAATCCCCAGCTTCTCATCTACTCATTCTTCCACCTTCGCTTTGTCCCATTTTCCTTCTTTCAGACCTGATACCACCACATTGTTCCTTTTCCTTTCTCTCTCCCCTTCCTCAATTCTCCACTCTAGCTCTTTCAGTTGCTTCTTCTCTTGCTCCCTTTCCTCTGACCCCTTTTCCCCTCTCTGGTCTCCTCCTTCTGTCCGCCTAGTTTTCGCCTCTTCCTTCATTTTCTTTATCTTCTCCTTCATTTCTCTTTCTCGCTCTTCCCTCTTTCTCCTCTCCTCCTCGTTTGCCCTCTTCATCTCCTCCTCCGCCCTTGTCCTCTCCCTCTTCTCCTCCTGCACTAGACTTCTCACCTCCTCCAACTTCTTATTCATCCTTTCTTCCGTTTCTAGCCATTTTCTCTTCCATTCTGCCCTGTCCTTTCTCCTTTCCTCCTTCTCATCCTCCAGGGTCTTCAGGATCCTTTCCAATGTTCCTTGAAATTTCTCCATCTCCCCCTCTTTCTCGCCTTCCTTTCCCTCCTCCTTCTTTGACGGGAAACTCCCCGTCGATCCGTTCTTCTCTGACGTGTCTCTCTCTCTCCTGTCTTCTTTCCTCTCTCTCTCTTCTTGTCCTCTTTCTCTTCCGGTGACCTTTCTTTCCTTTTTCCCCTTTCCGTTTTGTCTACTTTGAAGCTCTCTAAGAGCTCCAATTGCCTTAGCGCTCCCCCTTTTCCTCCGCTTTCCATTCTTCTTCCCTTCCCTGTCTTCGGCGTGCTTTCCCACCTGCACGTTTGAATTTCCCTCTCCGGCTCCCGTTCCGGTCCGCTCGTAGTCTTAAATTCCTGTTCCTCCTCGTTCCTCTGTTCTTGGTTCCCTATCGTCACCTCTGCCGTCTCCTCTTCTCTATTGTTCATGGCCCGCGGCTTTGCCGCTCTCTCCTCTATCTCCGTCCTTTTCTACCTTTCCTAACCTCCTCCTTGTACTTTCTCCTTCTCTCCCTTCTGTCCCTTTTCCCTTTCTCGCCCTTTCTTTTCCTATTATCCTATTTTATTCACCTTTCTCTCCACTTTCACTTTGTATTCCTCTTTCTATTTACCTTTTCTATTCAAACAAAAAAAAAGTTGCGTATTATGCACACTCCCTATCTACACGTCTGACCCTGCCAATGGCGTCGTCAGCAATCCCTATAACCTTTTATAATTTAACTTATATCATTTTTGATAGCAAAGTATAAAAACAGTTCTCGTCGAGACCTTACGAAGAGCAGACGTATTCACAAGCGCTCCGTATTACTTGGACGAATCATCGAAAATTCCAACATTCTTTGTTAAAAGCAACCAAAATGCCAGTTCGTCAACAGCTGCCCAACGAACCCAAGCACCGAAAAGAAACCAAGGCATCGCCATGGACTGCATCGATGGACTGAACCTGACAGACTACATGTATGCAGTAGGCGACAAAGTGCAACCTAGGAATGTCATATTCGCATCCAGAATCTCCAACAACAGAGTCTGTATCTACCTCCCAACCAAAGAACTGGTAAATTAATTAACTGAACAATATGAATTCCTAGATATGAATAACCAAAAAGTTACGCTACGCCCATTAATATTCAAGCTAAAGAGAATAATTTTCTCAAACGTTTCACCCGACATTCCAAACCAGGTACTAGGAGACATCCTAGAGGAATTAAATATCCAACGAGGTTCTCGAATAACTTATCTAAAAGCAGCTGTCCCAATAGAAGAATATAAGCATGTAGGTAGCTAGCTGACGGCAGGTCTACATAAAACCAGAAGATATAGTTAAAATCCCAGAAATGTTTAAGGTAAACTTTGATGATATAAATTATTTTATATATGCAAGCGCAAACTCCTTACGTTGTTGCACATATAAACTAGAAGGTCATTTGGCGAAAAACTGCTCAAACACAGAAGTCTATCTCATTACACAATCATTTAATAACCAGCACGCCAATAGCACACCAACTCACAGTCATACCGAAAACGATAAAGAGAAATATCCATACAAACCGAACGAAAATTCCGTCACAAACATAGACAGCCAATTCCCAGAAATTAATGTAGAGCATAACATTCCAATCGAACTCAGCAGAACACCGGTCCTCCCGATCCACGAATCAATAAACAAACGGCCACATTTCCAAACGAGCGCGACCGATTGAGTGTGTGTGTCTGTGTGTTTTTTTTTCTTTATAGAGTGAGAGGTTAAGGGCAAATCCATTATGGACGATATGGCACCGACTGGTACCACCTGTGTGGAACTCTCACCCACTAAACCCTTCGTTTACCGTTAGCTTTTGAGTTCCAACAGCAACCGAATCCTCTCCGTCCTCCTTACCGACCCTAAGTAAGTTGGACCTGGCTCTTTCTCCAATAAGCCCCCCCGCGGTAACACCGTTTGAGTATTGCTTCGCGGGGGAACTTTGGGCTACCGCCCTCGTCTGTTGATGTGGTCGTCATCACGCTTTCTGCTGTCGTCTACTTCTTACCGCATCGTCCGGTCGTCTGTTTCTTGCTGCATCTCACATCTTCTTCTTTTTTCTTCGTCCTTTCGGACTTCTTAAGGATGTCTGCAACAAAATTGTTTATTGCGCTCCATCCGTCGGCCGAAGTCATCATGGCTACCATAATAGACTCAGGCGTTACTCTGGTCTATAGGTAGCACTCAAGTTCTTCTCGTTCCTGTTCATAGCGTGAACATTCACTGAATACATGCTCAGCGTCCTCGATTACATTCAAGCACGTCGGGCAATCCTCCAATTTAAATCGGTGCAGATACTCCCGGTAGCCTCCATGTCCACTCAGAAACTGCGTTAGGTAGAAATTGACTTCCCCATGTCTTCTTTCTGTCCAGTCTTCTACACTTGGTATGAGGCGGTATGTCCACCGTCCCTTACTACTAGAGCCCCATCGCTTTTGTCACTCCGTCATTGTTACTTTCCTAGCGGCATCCCAAATTTCTATCTTGGTTTTGCCGCTGTCTTGTCTTTTTCCTTCGTCGATTGATTTTCTCTCCCTTGCTAATAGATCTATTGGCGGGAGACTGGCAATAACGCAGACCGCCTCGTCCGATACCGTACGGTAAGCAGACGCGACCCTAAGTGCATTTCGCCTGTGCACTGAGGAGAGCTTTCGTCCATACGCCTTCACCAGTACAGCGTCTGCCCATATCGGGGCTCTATACAACATGATTGATGTACTAACGCTTGCCAGTAACGTTCTGCGATTCTGTGTGGGACCACCCACATTTGGCATCAGCCGCGCCAACACTGCGGTAGTTTATGCGGCTTTCTCTCCTGCTGCTTCCAAGTGCTGTTTAAAGGTCAGCTTTGCGTCTAACGTTATACCTAAATATTTAATAGTCGGTTTAGAAGTAATTTCATGACCGCCTATTCTCAAGGTGATTGTGTCTTATTTAGCCACTTCTGTATTTTAATGATAGCTTCACTAGCAATTTCAGCTACCTTTTTTTTCTCTTTTGCTACCAACCCCAAAGCTATGTCGTCTGCGAATCCTACGATCATTGCTCCTTCTGGTAATTCTAGCTTGAGTACGCCATCGTACATAATATTCCACAACGATGGGCCCAGTACAGACCCCTGTGGAACTCCTCCGGTAACCTTATAATTCACCGTGCCCTCCTCGGTCTCGTATAAGAGAGTTCTGTCCTTGAGGTAGTCAGACATTATTCTTCTTATATACGGAGGAACTCCTAGTCTCACTAGTGCTTCGTGAATTTTGCACCAATTTGCTGAGTTAAATGCATTTTTAACGTCAAGTGTAACCACCGCGCAGTACTTTTTCGCCCCGCCTTTCCATCTTTTCCCGCTTATGGCTGTCTGTGCTGTATTCAGCACTAAGCCGATATCGTCTAATGTTGAGCTGCACTTACGGAAACCACACTGGTGTTCCGCAAGCCCCTCTGGCCCCTCGGTTTTGTCTTCCATCCTAACGAAGATTATGCGCTCTAATACTTTGCCCTGTGTATCGAGCATGCAGAGCGGTCTGTATGACGACCCTTCTCCAGGTGGTTTGCTACCCTTTGGTAGCAACACAAGCGTTCCTTCTTTGAGACAAGTGTTGTACAAGTCTATAAACTCTGTTGGGTGAGCCTGGATGGCATGTTTCAATGCAATATTGGGTATGCCATCAAGTTCTGGAGCCTTATTGTTTCCAACCCTCCTGCAGGCTGATAGTAGCTCCTCCTCCGTAATTAAGGGTATATTATCTACATCTATTTCTTCTACCATAGCACATGGAATGTCCGGCTGATTTGGGAAGAGTGTTGTTACCACCCTGCTTAGTACCTCTGGGCACTTTGGTGGGGGTATGTAACTTCCCTTGATCTTCTTCATGACAATTTTATAAGGTCGGCCCCAAGGGTCTTCATTGACCTCATCTTGCAGCTCTCTTAGATATCTTTGTTTACTCTCTCTTATACGCCTTTTAAGGTTGCGCTTAGCTTCTTTCATTTTTTCGTTGCAGTTCTCCACCGCATCCATTCCTCTACCGGTTCGGTAGAATTTCTTCCTTGCCCGTTGTTCCAATCTTCTAGCTCGATGGCAAACGCTGCGCGCTTGTTTGATTTTGTCATTCCACCAATATGCTGGTAGCCATCTTTGACTGGACACTTTTCTAGGCATTACCGCGTCGCACGCTTTGGTGAGCTGGCCCGTCATTTGTGCAGCCTTGTCGTCTGCTGATCCCGTCAATTGAATATTGTCAAACATCGTCAAGAATAACTCTTTGTCATACTCTTTGGTTTTCCATTCAGTTCTTGTACTACTGGGATTTGTACAGAATTTCCTAATTGGTCCGCCTGGCTCTATTATTATAGCTAGGTGATCACTATTTGTGTAGTGATCACTCACGATCCATTTGTTTACCTGCCTTACGAGACAGTTACTGACAAATGTCAAGTCTATGAATGACTCTGCATCTCGTTTTTTGAACGTGGGGGTGTCGATCGCCCATGCGTTAAAATCTCCTGCTATTATAGCTGGCTTTTTATTCGTAGCGTCTTGCACCAGCCGGTCCAGTAGTTTCTGAAACTGCTCTATTGATGCGCTAGGCGGGACGTAACAACTGTATACATGTATGCCGCCTATTTTCGCTCTTACGAAGCCATTTTCCTTGTTTACCATCTTACCCTGGAAGGTAAAGTCTTTGCATGCCCACATTGCGGCTTTACCTGAGGCGTCAGATTCCCAGGATGGTTCATTCAAATCTTTGTACTACTCACTGACGAGAGCGACATCGAACTTGTGTTCTCGTACAAACTGACAGAGAAGGTCTTGCGCAGTCTCACAATGGTTGAGATTTAGCTGGACTATTCTCATTACCCTTTCCTGATTTTTTTAACCGCTGCTTGGTAGGCTGGGCACAAGTAGCTACCAGTGACATGGTTCGTCGGTATATTGTCGCCTTTTTTTCGGCACAGTAAACAACACGGTTCATTACGGCAGGTATTTGCTTTATGCCCCGTCTTACCTCATTTGTAGCAGCATTTGCTGCTATCCTGCGCATCAGTACACTTGATAGCAACGTGGCCGAAACCAAGGCATTTATAACACCTAAGCGGCCCCTTACTGCGGTTCGATGAACGGATCCTACAGTTGACCCATCCAATTTTAATTTTTGGCCGTAAATACGAAAAATTGGAGGTCCACGACCAGAGACAATATCTAATTTGGCCCCAAAACTAGCAAAAGCTAAAGCATTGTTATCATTTTGTATAAATTGCATAAATTGTTTACTTTCTTGAGATTTGCGATTACTCAACTGCATCAAACGAATCGGATATAAAAATGTATTTTTTATCATAACTTTTTCTTTATGACAACAATTGCTATATCATTTATCAGCTAGTAATTCTAATATAAAGTGTTTAGCATTACAAAATTGACATTCTTGATCCATTTTGCCTAAATAATTTAATGTATGTTTAATATATGTTTAATGTAAATATTTAATATATGTTTTGTCATTATATTCAGAATTAGCAATGAACCCTATTTTATCATTATTTAAATTAAAAATCAATGGAACCATATGATTTGTATCATCCACTAATATGCTATTAGTTAATGATATTTTAAGTTTATTTCTCTTATTTTTCTTTAAAAGACGTTTTGTTTCCTTTTTTTATTTTGTTTAGATTTTCTATAGATTCTATGGATTCCAAGAAATTTAACTTTTTTGGGAAGGCATAATCATTTAATTTTCTATTTGATTCCTTGATTTTAAATTTATCATCATGGCATTTATAATATATTTCAGAATTAGTACATTTTAAATCTTGCAATGGAACGTAAGCTAATAAAACTTTATTTGATGCTTTTATGGAATTATTTATTTTAGGAAATTATATTGAGGCGATAAATCAAAATTGTTCGATGGGTTATGCCAAATTTTAGATGTTGAATTTAACAATTCAATTGAAATAGTAGAATTTAAATTCTCATTTTGTTTTCGTTTTCAAATAGAAGAAAAAAGTACATTATTTTTTAACATTGAATTATGACTGGAAGTATAATTGGAAGTTAAATCAATCTTAATTGCATTATTATTATCCTTTGTTATGCTACCTGAATACGAAAAGGAATATGATTTTATATTAGATACAAAATGATTCTCTTTTATATTTACACTTTTATAATTAAATAAAGATAAATTTATTTTTTGTGATATTATTTCGTTGTCAATTAAATCAATTGTAAACATATCAACATTGAAATTATTAGAAATCTTAGATAATACATTATCTGAATGAATATTTTCTCTTAAATGTATAGAATGTGTAATTTGAAATTCAACATAAAAATACACACTATTATTTCCATTATGCAATGCTTGATCATTAAACACATAATTTTGATTAGAAAGGTATAATAATAGAAACATTTCCAATTTATTTGGAAGAAAACTTTGTATCAAATGATGCCTTATTTTACTTTCATCAAATAAAACATTGCATGGACATACTCCATATGCAATACAAGTGGCTAATACAATGGCATATAATCCACAATTATTGTTGTTCTTGTCTTTGAATTTTTTCAAAGATAATATTTATTTTCTCTAAATTAGGAAACAATCTATTAATATATAATTTGCAACGAGACGTCAGTCTCGTGTAGAACACACACACAGCAGCCACACACATGAGCGAGCGAAGGGCGAACCCGCACGAAAACAAAGCGAGCACAAGCCGAATGCTCATGTATACCAACACGTGCTCGAGCACCGTGAATACAGCCGCGGGTAAAACCGACGATGGGAGCAAATCGCCGCACGCAAACTAGCGAAGGGAACACACAAAGCACTACACGGATACACACACACTACCACTCACCTCCAGAGGGCGTTGGCGCCAGCGACTGGGGCTATATAAGCCCAGTCGCGATAGCACAGCGGGCAGTTGTTAGAGCTTCCGATCCGAGCGTTGCCGTGAGCACACGATACCGTTGGGAGAGCGCTAATAGAACCACCGACATCTGGCCGTTTCGTGCGCACACGTGACGGCGCAAATATCCGAAATCACCGTACCGCTATCTGGATTACGGCTGTGAGCACACAGGGTAATCCAGAGTCACTAAGTACCTGGAGGAGCACCTTCGTGAGCACACGTCTCTGTCAGACTCTGCATATCCACTACACCCACCTCCACCGTTCCGCCGCCCCACTTGCCGCTGTGCGCACACAAGGCAAGAGAAACCGCGAGAAGCAGCCGCAGTATCAGGTTGAGTCGTGCGCACACGTCTCAACCAGATCCTGTGGAATAAGACTCTGCACATCCACTACACACACCTCCACCGTTCCGCCGTTCCGCTTGCCGCTGTGCGCACACAGGGCAAGGGGAACCGCGAGAAGCAGCCACAACATCAGATTGAGTCGTACACATCTCAACCAGATCCTGTGGAACACACAAGCACACACACAGATACCGTTCCGACGTTTCTCCGTTCCGCCTGCCGCTGTGTGCACACAGGGTAGAAGGAAGCCGAGAACCGGCACTGAGACCACACGTTCTTGTGAGGACTCTGTGACTACAAACCCACACCCGGGTATTCCGCCGTTCCTACTGTCACAGTGCGCCCACAGGACAATAGGAACAACCGAACAACCGAACAACCGCACTCGGGAACTCCAGGTCGTGCGTACACGGTTTCGGTGTAACCGATGAAGTAAATTGTAAACAAGCGATACCGTACCATACCGTACTGTTACCGCTTCGTACCGTATAGAAAATAAGAAACAAATGTAAAGACAAGTCTTTCTAAATATAGCGTATTCTTGTTTGGTTTTGTTACAGGTGGCGAATGACAGCCCGCCATATTAATAATTAAATATATAAATCACTTAAACCAAATCAGAACGTAGTTATTTTTAACCTACTTCCCTCTCCGAATCCTGGTCCCGACTGACAATATCCGGCGTGAGCGAAACGCAACCGTTACAAATTTATGATCATTATGCAATGGTCCATTTAATCTATCATATTTAATCTATATAAATACATATCCAATGACCTGATTCAATTGGACCTCGGAATAAAATTTGAATAAATTCTTCATCAGGAGAAGAAGCAACGATATGATTTAATGAATACAAAAATATAGTAGGTTGCATTTGAAACTGAGAAATAAATTTAGCAAACTCAAAAATATGTCAAAATTGCCTCAAAAATTGTCGTAGAATATATTTTAAAAATAATTATTATTAAATTAAATAACCCGTACCTAAACTTAAAATAAATTAAATTTTATACTAAAAGAATACAAGCAATATAATTCAAACAAAAATTTACAATAGGATATAATTAATACTTCAATATTTTATCCGAATTCACATTAACCTATTAAGTTTGGGCGGGACACATTTTCAATTTTTTTTCAGCGGCTTTATTCGATATGCAAACGGTCTATAAAAAATCAACAAAAGGTAATTCTTATGTAAAATTATCTCATCTTTCGATCTATGCTATTAGATTTTTGAAAAAATATGTATTAACAAAGTTATATTTGTTTATTTAATAAATATCTTGGTTTTCGAAATGAGAAAAATTTTTCAATCAAAATTTTCGAGTCAAAACCGCTCATAAAGGGAACCTTATTTATAGACTAAAAGTGTCCACGGAACCTAAACTTCAAAGTATAGTGGTAGGTATTTCCAAAATCAACTTGGCGGCATCCAATATATGGCGGCTCGAAGTAAAATTTTTTTTTATAAAACTGCTAATTTTTTTTTATGAAACTTTATATATAAGGATTTTTTGATCGCTTATTACGAATTTGGTATCAGATTTTAAAAATTCAAGACGATGGATCCAATATGGCTACTACAAATTTTGAAAATTCTCCAATTTTGATGAAAAATTGGTATACGGGATTTTCGGGGTCGTTGATTACGAATTTGAAATTAGTTTTTCAAAATTCAAGATAGCAGATCCAAAATGGTTGCCAAAAAATTTTGAAAATTCTCTAATTTTGATGAAAATTGGTATACGGAGGTTTCCGGCATCCCTGATTACAAATTTGCAATCAGTTTCTCAAAATTCAAGATGGCGGATCTGAAATGGCTGTCATAAATTTTCGAAAGTGCTCTAATTTGGATGTCAATTTTATTACGTTTCTTAGCCAATATTATTTTGTATTTTTTATATTTTTTATCTGTAGAATATATTTCTATTATTGCTTGTCAAAACTAAGTAATATGTAGCTAATTATTTAATTATGTTCTTATCAAGAAAATTTATTATTACGTATTGTATTCGTATCAACATATTATTACTAATACAGGATCTGAGGTTTAGATAATTTTTCATACAACAATACACTTTATTAGCTCTCTTTTTGTTTTTTATCGAATAACCCGGAAAATATTTCACTAGTAAAATACGTGAAACGCTATGTTCAGATGTACAGACTATTTTTGGACTTTTCGATATATTTGAAATAAATAATAAAGGAAATACAGCTTCTCTGTAAACAAAACAGGTGAATTACACCCAACCTTAGGTTTGTATAATATTGATTTGCATTTGTATTTGTATAATATTGACTTGACTTTCAATAATATTAAAATAAAAAAAATAGTGGGAACATAGTATCATCTTATTTAGTATGACTTCTTATTCAAAATGACGCCGAGAAAACGTCAACGAGTTCGCAATAAAATAGTGGAAATTCACGAGTGTCAAAATAAAGAAGAAGACGCTATATTAATTCCAAATTCAAATGATTCGGGAAGTTCTGATTCTGAATCTGATTCTGAATCTGATTCTAAATCAGATTCTGATACAGAAGCTGAAACTGTTAAAAGCAATAATACGATTCCTAATATCTCATATCAGAAAATACTAAATAATTAAGAAGAGAATCAACAAAGTTGAACCGGACCACGTTTACGAATGGGTTGTTGGAGAAAAAAAATACCATGAAATCCCTCAACATAAAATTTTGTTACTGATAAAACAAAGAAGATCATACGAAATTATTCATTGGTAGAGTTGTTTGAATTGTATTTTTCTAAAGAAATGAAAAATGACATAGTAGATTGTACAAACCAAAATGGTCATCCATTAGCAATAAAAAGGGATAAATTTTTAGAAATAAAATCTCATATAAAAATATCTACAGCTGAAGATAAAGACAGTAGTGATAAAGCATGGAAAATACGAAAACTTCTTGAAATGTTTAGGAACAATTGTGTTCAGTTTGGTTTTTTCTCTACTACCTTAGCAATCGACGAGATGATGGTGAAATTTCATGGCAGAACTAATTTATTACAGTTTATGCCGAATAAACCAGATAGATTTGGAATAAAGTTGTATGGCGTTTCTAGTCCTGAAGGATATTTATTCGACTGTGACATATATTGTGGCAAGGGTTCGATGTATTATTTTGATGATAAAATCAAATCCTAAATGCGCTTTGGGAAGTCGTGTGGTTATGCTAATGATTCAAAAGCTTCTTTCTTCTGTAGTTCCTAGAAAAATTATCGATTATCATCTATGGTTTGATAATTTTTTTACTAGCCCTGATTTGTTAGTTCACCTGCATAATCTTGGTTTGAGAGCTACTGGGACTGTACGGACAAATAGAGTACCCGTAAAAAATATTTTAGTAGTTCTGTACTTTCTACTGCGTCAGGAATCATTCCTCTAGCAAACGTACAACGATTTTCAGTAGATGAATGTATGAAAGTAAATCAAACCTTTTCCTCTAGCTTTCAAATTCTATAATTCGTTTATGGGTGGAGTCGATCTTCATAATAAGCATTGCAATAATTCAATGCCATGTATAAGAGTAAGAAAATGGACGTAGCCGATGTTTATACGATTTATTCAAATGGCTATATCTAATGCAACTGTTCTGTGAAATTTAGTACATGATAAAAAAGTAGGAACCAAAGATGTAATCTTAAAACTCGCAGAACATTATCTAGCAGTAGCTAAAAAATATAAGTTACATCAAATTTTAACAGTTGCATCAAAGCAAAAATGCGAACGCTTTGCAAGCTGCGGATCAAGAACCAAAAAGATGTACAAAAACTGCAAGGTTTATTCATGTCCTCCTTGTTTTTCAATTTATCATAAAAAGGACTAAATATTACTTAGTTTTGATAAACGATAATACAAATTTATTCTATGAATAAAAAATAAAAAAAATACAAAATAAAAAAATATAATAAATACAAAATAAAAAAATATAAAAAATACAAAAAAAACGAGGCTTATTTATTTGCGTTCACCTTTTCGTGGTAAAAGCCGGGCAACGACATCTAACGTCGGCTAAGAAACGTAATAATATTTTCATTACTTAAAATTTTCATCAAAATTAGAAATTTTTTAACATTATTGGCAGCCATATTGGATCCGCCACCTTGAATTTTTAAAATCTGATACCAAATTCGTAATCAGCGACCGAAAAAACCCTTATATACGAATTTTCATAAAGATAGGAAAAAATTGTTAGTTACCAAAAAAAATAGCGGTATTTATCAAAAAAACTTGTGCCTCGAAGTAAAATCTACAATTAAATTAGTTACGTAAAACTTAACATGAGAAACTTATTACTAATTAATCTAACAAATATTGATACAACTATCGAATATCTGATTGCAGTACAATGCAAATATAATAATTATATTAAAAATTTACATTACGTAAAGGTATATATAATATTTAACTCCAATGTACAGTACTTATTAACTTTCACTGTCACCATCTCAATTGATCAAATGTAATATAACGTATAATACCTGTTACTCAACAGGTCCAACTTTGGATACATTAGATCTAAAAACTGCACGTTGAGCGCCTGGTATATCATCTTCAGCCACACTGTTTCTTAATTTTACCTTGAGACTGAACATTGTGTGAGCAAGAACGATATATTCTTCACTATTCCCTGGTAGTACAATATCTATCGGTGAGTCAGCAGTTAGGGATGATATTGGCTTATATGTCATCCAATGTGAACCTCCGATCGTAGTTTCAGTAGGAGCAATTTCAAACAAAAGCAGCTCCGACTTTAGACACTTCCAGGACTCGGTATTTAAGAACGCCATCTTTTTTATTTAACTATGTCTCTGGCTATATTTAGCTCTTCTCCTTTTCGTACGTTTTTTAGCTTTCTTCGTCTTTTCTTGATCTTTCTACGTTTTCCGATATAGCCGGGGCCACCAAGCAATTACAACTAAAACGGGTGCCCGCGACGTACTCATTTATATCCGGATCCCTCTCTCGACTCATCTAATTTCTCTTCAGCTTTCCTCTTGAGGTTTTCCCATTGTTACGTGAGACATGATGTTCATTCCCGATCATAGCGCCTCCTTTCCAACAGCTTTAGCACCACGCGTCAAGAGTGGGAGGACACGTTCAAATATTCCAGCTAAAAATGAACCTATACCTCCATAGGTAGAGGTTCATTTTTAGCTGGTCCACGCCTTATTGACAGGGAGAACCTATGTACACTCATCTAATTCCAGCACTGTGTCAATATCCAACTTATGTATTATAATATTCTTCATATCTATCCAGTTTTTCATTTTTTTTAAACACTATTTTTTTAAATGTAGTTTTACCGTCAACGTTCCGTAATCAAATGGTATTGGTTGGCCACATTGCTTCCTTATATCAATTCCCACGGTCTGAAATGAGTTGAATAACAAGAGCAGGTGGGGAAAAACGTTTGATTATTGTGCTGCTATAAACGTAATTATCTGTATTTGGAAACAAATCTTAACATTCGTCATTAAATATCTCCTATCACATATGGTTCACGAATATCGCTATAAATCATAAACATTGACGGAAAGGCGTTCGAGAGATGAGCGAGTCTTTTGGCTTCGATTGAGTCGTTCCTCTCAAAGGGAAGGCTAATTGTTTATGTGAAACATCTTATGGCGCGCCTGGCGGGTTACAACGACGGTTGATGTCCTGATGCGTGATGTGCAAACTTCGGGGAGCTGCGCAACTGCTCCGGCCTATACTCGGCTATCTCCCGCCGATGCGCCGCTTCCCCCTCTTCCCTCTCTACTCCTTGTGTGTGTGTGTGTTACGTGCGTATGTATAGCGTCTCTCCCTCTCCCCCTCTCCCTCTCTCCCCCACCCCTCCCTCCCTCCCGTCCCTCTCTCTCTATTCTCCTCCCCCCTCCCTCCCGTCCCTCTCTCTCTATTCTCCTTCCCCCTCCCCCATCTCCCTTTCCCTCTCCCTCTCCCTCTCGCTCTCGCTCTCCCTCTCCCTCTCTCTCTCTCTCTCTCTCTCTCTCTCTCTCTCTCTCTCTCTCTCTCTCTCTCTCTCTCTCTCTCTCTCTCTCTCTCTCTCTCCTCTCTCTCTCTCTCTCCCTCTCCCTCTCCCTCTCTCCTCTCTCTCTCTCTCTCTCTCTCTCTCCCTCTCCCTCTCCCTCTCCCTCTCTCTCAATCTCTCTCTCTCCCTCTCTCTCGGTAGCGTGATGCTAAACTCACGGCAGTTGCTTATACGTGGCGTGATTTGAATGATAATTTACATGAATTACCTATGACTTTAGCAGGGGTTTTAATATTAATTTCAAAGAATAACCACAACAGCAGATGTAGAGTTTATCAAGAAGGCGGACAAACGCTTCCTTTGTGCCAACGCCGGTGAGCCACCAGGATATTGTGGATACATAGTAGATTCTGGAAAGTGTAAAGTTTGAAGACAAGTTTCAAGGTCGTCAAAATCACGAGTAGGGTCACCAGTATATCCTTTAATGAACCCCTAATAGTTGCAAGCTGTGCGGAGGATATAGGGAAACAGCTGAAAAATGAATCTCAGTATCCAAGGATAACAGGGCCATTTTAAGTAATGTGAATAATAAGTCTGGATTGATGCATGTTCGTAAAACCACTAAACATTTATGATAGCGTGCGAATTTATGTCCCCTCCTCCAACAGCCCAAAAAAGGTATGTAATTTTATTAGGATGTTAAATAACTAAATAAAAGTAACATCATCATAAATATAATAATTTTACTTGAAAATTATAAAACTGACAAAAGTTGTACGTTTAATATATAAATTTATTTGTAATCATTTATTTTTATTTTATCATCATATTGTGTTTTAGCTCTTCAAATAAATCAAAATATTTATCATTGAATATTCTATGCGTTTTAACGATATCCTGCGATTCTTCAAATTTATTACTAAAATTGCTTTTTTCAAGTTTCCTAACCTTGACGGTCCTTGGTTTAATAATTGCTGGTTCGAAGACACCTTGTGATGAATCATATTGCAAATAAAGATACTTTGGCGATCTGAAAATATAAAAAAGTTGATGCCAGATTGTACAAAAGTGCATTTCTACGTAACCTTTTTTCAAGAATACTCCACTACTTACGTTTTCATTATACTCTTTAATGCAGAGTTATTCATTTTTAATGCGACATTTAGGAACATAATCTTAATAATATTTTGAACAGAACAATGGTAATACCGCTGAAAAAAAGATTGAGAAATTATTAAATATATATATATTTATATAAGCAATCCTCATGGCAATATTTAAATCACTAATGAAAAATCACTGCCAATGGATACAAAGAAAAGGATCTTCTTAACACAAGTATTTAATAGTTTATTTCGATACCAGTGCGTAAAAGTTGATTCTACACCAGCGAGAAGTTTGTCGCGATACATATGCGAGAATTGATTCTATACTTGTGATAAACTCACAAGTATAGAATCAATTCTCGCATATGTATCGAACGATATTTTTGATACAGGGAGCGCAAATGCGATTTTAAAAAGTTGCAAAGTACGTAAAATCACATTTTACGCACACTGTATCAAAAACAAAATTAGTCTTCACTTATCCTAATGTTTAATCTAGAGGGTAAATTCGAACGAAATTTATCACATTAACTTAAAAATTCAATGGAGGTTTTGTGTATATGATTATTTATTATCATTACTAGAAAAAAATTAATATTTACTTGTTTTATTTAGGCAAACCAAGGCGGGTAACATTCTGAAACTATTGCAAAAAGTTGTCCCTATATCGAAACTACCTCTATAATTTTTTTGCAGATTTTAACTCGTGATCGAACCTTCCTAAATCCTAGTTTCAAAGTTTATCTGGCATAAAACATAGTTCATATATATATATATATATATATATATATATATATATATTGTGACGGGATGAGACTGTCTTCAAGGGGAGGAAAATACAAAAAGGGACGCCGGGACCGAGAATCGATCCGGCGATCCCAAGATCTCTAGGCGCACGCTCTAGCCATTGAGCCAATGCCACCGTATTCCATCACTCTGATTCCTGCTCTGATTACCGGTATAGCGAGGACTTGAACATCGTTACAATATATATATTCTCACTTTAAAATTATTTTTAATGAAAAGTTCAGAAAATTCACAGAAAAATAATATTTATGTCTGTAGCGAAAAAATCTTCCCTGAAGAGCTATAAGTTAATTAATTTGTGCTAAAAACTCAATACAAAAATATTTTTTTCAATTATTTACAACATAAATAAATATTAATTACGGATTCTGAAAAAATTCAGGTGTACTGGAAACAGTTTATAGAACATATCAACTATTTTGCTGGCTGATCTTACAGAGAATCACCTATATGTATAAAATTATTTCTACACTGAAAAAAATGATTTTTTTGAAGCAAAAGGAATATCGTTTTGGTGAGATCCATTTGATTCAAAACAAAATTCATTTTGATTCAAAACGCAAATGTTCAAATCAAAAATCGATTTTTTTAAACAAAAAAGGCTTTTATTCGCTTAAAATGAATTATTAGTTTTTACCGGAAAAGAATTTGTTTAAGGCAATAAATAATTTTTTTGAAGCAAATAGAATATTGTTACTTAACAAAGCTTCAGTAACACTACATACAAATTCCGTAAATGCATACATTTACGAAATAATCCCTACATAAAACAGTCATGACCTCATATATGAAGCCAAAATAGACGTCATGCGATTGTCTGATGTCACGCGCATGCGTCAAAAGCAATTTCTTAGTTAGGTCGCGCGCTGTTTAAGCTCTGGTACATTATATGTGTAGAAGTGTATCGTGCATCAAGCGGACAGTTCACGTAAAAGCAGCGTACGCGACGTTCATGTTCTAGGTGCTCCCAGACCCATACATTTGGTAAGTGCGCAGTGCAGGTGAGAAGTGATAGTACGTGTTACGTGATACATGCCCGAACCTGTATCAATTTGTGCTATGAATATTTCCGGAGACAGAGCTCAATCAAGGCTCTCGCGTCGTGCCGTGCTATTTGTAGGCTAGGCGGACGCAACTAATCGCGAATGTCGCAGATCGCGGCTACGTGCAGGTGTTTTGTGCATCTATCGGGCAAATACGTCGCCACACGACGTCAAATTATTCAGTATATCCGCGAGTGAAGCGAGCTGGCAATCACGTAGCGCGCATAACCTCGCGCACATTCGACTTTTTGGTTATCTTTCCCTCACAAAAGGATATTCCTTTCAGCGTGAAAGGACTGGAGAATTCGATCGCAACGCCACGCCACGAGCTCGACGAGAAGATTGGCGGTTTTAATTGCTGAGCGATCGTAAGCACATACTGTAGTAGAGAGGGGTACCCTATAGCGAGACAGCCGGTGGGTGGTGCCACGTGGTCTGCACGTGTGTTGGTAGCTTATAGCGAGCCCCCTCCCCCCTAGACCCTTGGAGCAGGTAGTCGGCCTCGCTATCTCTCTCATCTGCTATAGCGAGGGAAGTAAGGCTCTGGCGGGTAGTGGTGTCACCCCAATACCCCCTCGCTATAGGACCCACCGCCCACCACCCCCTGTACCTTATAGTGAGATAGAGAGTGGATGGTGTCACGTGGTCTGTACATGTGTCGGGGGTTCTCGCTGGTAGCGTATAGCGAGCCCCCTCCCCCCCTAGACCGTTGGAGCAGGTAGGTGGACCCTGTGTCTCTCGCATGCTATAGCGGGAGGAGTAAGGCTCTGGTGTCACCTACCACCCCCCTCGCTATAGGGGCCCACTACCCACCATACCTTATAGTTATAGACCGTGGGGTGGTGTCACGTGGTCTGCACATGTGTTGGGTGGCTCTCGCTGGCAGATTATTAATCAAACAAGCGCGCAGCGTTTGCCATCGAGCTAGAAGATTGGAACAACGGGCAAGAAAGAAATTCTACCGAACCGGTAGAGGAATGGATACGGTGGAGAACTGTAACGAAAAAATGAAAGAAGCAAAGCGCAACCTTAAAAGGTGTATAAGAGAGAGTAAACAAAGATGTTTAAGAGAGCTGCAAGATGAGGTCAATGAAGACCCTTGGGGCCGACCTTATAAAATTGTCATGAAGAAGATCAAGTAAAGTTACATACCCCCACCAAAGTGACCAGAGGTACTAAGCAGGGTGGTAACAACACTCTTCCCAAATCAGCCGGACATTCCATGTGCTATGGTAGACGAAATAGATGTAGATAATATACCCTTAATTACGGAGGAGGAGCTACTATCAGCCTGCAGGAGGGTTGGAAACAATAAGGCTCCAGGACTTGATGGCATACCCAATATTGCATTGAAACATGCCATCCAGGCTCACCCAGCAGAGTTTATAGACTTGTACAACACTTGTCTCACAGAAGGAACGTTTCCACGAAACTGGAAAAAGCAAAGGCTTGTGTTGCTACCAAAGGGTAGCAAACCACCTGGAGAAGCGTCGTCATACAGACCGCTCTGGATGCTCGATACACAGGGCAAAGTATTAGAGCGCATAATCTTCGTTAGGGTGGAAGACAAAACCGAGGGGCCAGAGGGGCTTGCGGAACACCAGTATGGTTTCCGTAAGTGCCGCTCAACATTAGACGCTATCGGCTTAGTGGTGAATACAGCACGGACAGCCATAAGCGGGAAAAGATGGAAAGGCGTGGCGAAAAAGTACTGCGCGGTGGTTACACTTGACGTTAAAAATGCATTTAACTCTGCACTAGTGAGACTAGGAGTTCCTCCGTATATAAGAAGAATAATGTCTGACTACCTCAAGGACAGAACTCTCTTATACGAGACCGAGGAGGGCACGGTGAATTATAAGGTTACCGGGGGAGTTCCACAGGGGTCTGTACTGGGCCCATCATTGTGGAACATTATGTACGATGGCGTACTCAAGCTAAAATTACCAGAAGGAGCAATGATCGTAGGATTTGCAGACGACATAGCTTTGGTGTTGGTAGCGAAAGAGAAAGAAGAGGTAGCTGAAATTGCTAGTGAAGCTATCATTAAAATAGAGAAGTGGCTAAATAATGCGAATCTGGAGCTTGCAAGCCATAAAACGGAGGCAATCCTAATATCTAGCAGAAAGAAGACGGAGACAATCACCTTAAGAATAGGCGGTCATGAAATTACTTCTAAACCGACTATTAAATATTTAGGTATAACGTTAGACGCAAAGCTGACCTTTAAACAGCACTTGGAAGCAGCAGGAGAGGAAGCCGCAAAAACTACCGCAGTGTTGGCGCGGCTGATGCCAAATGTGGGTGGTCCCACACAGAATCGCAGAACGCTACTGGCAAGCGTTAGTACATCAATCATGTTGTATGGAGCCCCGATATGGGCAGACGCTGTACTGGTGAAGGCATATGGACGAAAGCTCTCCTCAGTGCACAGGCGAAATGCACTTAGGGTCGCGTCTGCTTACCGTACGGTATCGGACGAGGGGGTCTGCGTTATTGCCGGTCTCCCGCCAATAGACCTATTAGCAAGGGAGAGAAAATCAATCGACGAAAGAAAAAAACGAGACAGCGGCAAAACCAAGATAGAAATTTGGGATGCCACTAGGAAAGTAACAATGACGGAGTGGCAAAAGCGATGGGACTCTAGTAGTAAGGGTCGGTGGACACACCGCCTCATACCAAGTGTAGAAGACTGGACAAAAAGAAGACATGGGGAAGTAAATTTCTACCTAACGCAGTTTCTGAGTGGACATGGATGCTACCGGGCGTATCTGCACCGATTTAAATTGGAGGATTGCCCGGATTGCCCGACGTGCTTGAATGTAATCGAGGACGCTGAGCATGTGTTCAGTGAATGTCCACGCTATGAACAGGAACGAGAAGAACTTGAGTGCTACCTACAGACCAGAGTAACGCCTGAGTCTATTATGGTAGCCATGATGACTTCGGCTGTCGGATGGAGCGCAATAAACAATTTTGTTGCAGACATCCTTAAGAAGGTCCGAAAGGACGAAGAAAAAAGAAGAAGAAGACGTGAGATGCAGCAAGAAACAGAGGACCGGACGATGCGTTAAGAAGTAGACGGCAGCGGAAAACGTGATGACGACCACATCAACAGACGAAGGCGGTAGCCCAAAGTTCCCTCGCGAAGCAATCAAAACGGTGTTACCGCGGGGGGGCTTATTGGAGAAAGAGCCAGGTCCAACTTACTTAGGGTCGGTAAGGAGGACGGAGAGGATTCGGTTGCTGTTGGAACTCAAAAGCTAACGGTAAACGAAGGGTTTAGTGGGTGAGAGTCCCACACAGGTGGTACCAGTCGGTGCCATATCGTCCATAATGGATTTGCCCTTAACCTCTCACTCTATGAGGAAAAAAAAAAAAACGTGCGCGCGCACTTTTGAATTATATATATACAATGGATATGAAGGAGTGGGATTTTGAATCGTTGCGGGTAAATGAAAAAATTTCTATTAAATATAATAAATATTAATAAATAATGTAAACGTTTTAAAAAAAAATATATACAAATTTTACATTTTATCATTATGGATGTTACGTAGTCTGGCTGAAAATACAGCCGTTGTATTTTTCAGGTCATCCAGCCGGTTGGAGACCTTTGTCTTCTCCTTAGACTCGAATATTAACGGTTGGCTCGCAATGGCCGCCAGTCGCCTTTGCAGCATCCCTCTTGAGTTTTTTTACAGTTTTCTGTAATGAAAATAATTTAATTAGAATAGCGATTTAAATTATTACATACTACGAGTTATTTTGTAAAATACTTACAACATCTTCTGCTTAAATTGCGAGATTCTCGAGGGCTACGTCTAATCCAATAAATGCAAGGTGATAATGGTTCTAAGAGTATTGGTGGTGGTGGTGGTGGTGGTGGTGGTGGTTGTTTCCTGTTGACGAAGCTGTGTTCCTTTAATAACAAAACAGTATGCTCAAGTCTTTTTGGCTACATCCGTCTGGGTCGTGGTCGTCGTAACCTAAACAAACTGTAAAAAGATGTGGAGGGTCGAAATAAATAAACACTGCATTTCAAATATATAACACTTATATTTTCATAAATATTAATAAATATTAACAAAAAATCCTTAAAATTATTTATTATTATTTCTAAAACCGATGGGGAGCGATGTACCATCTTCAAAATAGCACCGTTTTCTTAAAACTACTCTACACGTTTTACTTTCGCTCTTAGTAACTAAATCAAAAGTCGCCGTCCGTCGGATACTTTTAAAATTTAATTTAATATCAGAAATTTCTTTATTTATTAGTTTACAAACGCTTTCAAAATTAATTTTTTTCGCATCAATATAATTCAATCTAATGCCTTTAACTTTAACACATTCAAAATTTTCGACGGACGAGGACTTTCCACGGTAACCGTAAAATTTCGGGCCACCAGATATAAAATGACTGATATAAGAGTCATCGCCATATGTGACTAACTCGTCAGTCATTTGGCCCAAAAAATTACCTAACCCTGATTCGTACTCTGTATTATCATTATTGCTAACAAAAATTACAGAGTCGGTATCGCAATATAATAAGCGCTTATTGAAGCGCTCCATGTATTCGTACAATACGAGACGCGCTTGTGCGGTCGTGTATGCAGCTATCACGACGTTAGTATGGTTGGATGGACATATAAAATCCTCTTTCATTATCCAATTAACGCATAACACGTTTTCGGATATTAATAAGAGGCCTTTTATTTCCTTATCCTAAGCCATAATAAGTTCGAGAAGCCGCTTACGCGTTTTGATGAATTCTGTCGAGGGCAGATTGTTGCGCTGGCCAAATTTGCCCCAAAATGAGTTGAGACATAGTTTAGCCACCGCACGCAATCCAGGGTTTTTCTCGATTTTATCGTAATCGAGCAAAACACCCTCTTTCTCGTAGTACATATCAATGTACTTGCGCTTTTGAAGCTCGCCAACGCACTCGACGGGCCAGCCCGATGCTTGTTGTTTCATTACAAGAAACGAATTGATGTAGTCACCGAACAAGCCTTTATCGGTGTTTGATTTTAATTGTGTGATTTGATATTGCCAAATCACATCAATTTTTAAAAATTTGTAGCCTTTTTCGAGTGCTTTGACGAGCTCGTCAGACACCCAGGTTCCTGAGAGCGCGCGCAACTCAACGTTTTCGTGAGTACAGGTGCTGAAGTTTTCCTCTTCACAACAGGCTCTGCAGAGAGAAAAGAGCAGCTTGCCACGCATTTTGACAGGTAGAACGGGTATATATAGATCCCGCGGGGGTAAAATAACACATTTTACCAACCCGTTCACCCTGTCAAAATGCTCATAATTAACACCTGTTAATTCGCGGCATTCTGTACCTACATATATTTCAGGATGTCCTGTTAGGGAACTTTCCTGTTTTACAAATATACAGATATAATGAACATATATCTGTATATTTTATTTTTTGAGAATCGCGCGTCTCAAAGGAGGTGACGAAATTTTCAGTGTGCCCACCGAAAAAAGCGTCACGTGGTTCTAATTTATAACCCCATTGCGAGTGCTTTCTTTGACTGTTTATCGGCAAGTCGATGACCCTTCGCAGGTATCAAGCCAATGGTTTTTTCATCTAGAAATTTACTCCTATAAATTCGGGAGCAGGCCGAGGCTATTGTCGAAGCCTCTGTAAAAGGGCATATACCACCCTTGCATACAAAAATTTCGCGAAAAATTGTGCACGCGCGCCTGAGGATTTCGACATCCATTTTACAATAACGTGTAAGTTCTTCGCGAAAATTAAAAATTACACCCATTTCTTTCTGCTCGTTATACCATCTGTAAAATTGTTCGCGTTCTGCGGTATTCAGAGACTCGGGACCGTAATTATCCGGAAATGGTAATGTACCTATATATGAAAAATTTTCCCGTCTATTAAAAAAGTGTGGAAAGTACCCTTTTACACTTTCAGCGGGTAACCCAAAAGCTTTCGGTAGTGCACTTCGCTTCATATTAAAATAATTTATACTATCGATAAATTTAGTATTATGAATTGTCATAACTATAATGTTACGACCATTCAAAATAACTTTTGGTTCGACATTTAAATTATTTAATATTACCTGTTTTAAAATAAAATGCGTGTCGAAAGCTTTTGCGTTATGCGCGATACACACCGTCTTTTTAAAAGAGCTTTTACCACGCACACTCAAATCGAGAAAATTTTTTACAGGGTCTTTTTCAAAAACGAAGTCACGAATACCGCAAAATCTACAATGTGTACCATTCAAGTTTTCGATATTTATACAAATATCGCAAACTTGACTGGCGACGCATAGATTGACAACGTGTTTATAACACGAGTTGTCATCAGTACTAACTTCGTCCTGACGCGTTTCAAAATCGTAAAAAATAAACCGTGTATCAGGTTTATTTTCTACGATTTTGTCCGTGCAATCATTTTTAGTAATTGGCTTTATGTAACATGCTTCATTGAAGGTGTGTTCGCATTGACACCGTCTACAATAAAACATGCCACATGTGTGTTTTTTTCCGTCACGTTTCATGTTCAATTGTTTATCACAATTGACACAACAACGTACGACGGAACACACGCTACTAAATTTTGTGTAGCTGCCCTGTTCTTTGTGTATATTATAACAGGTTTCACTGGCAAAATTCCTGTTACAATCATCACAGTGTATAATGATTGCCTGGTCACACGGAGGACGTGCAAAACAATAAACATAGGATTTTGAACATTTGTGCAAATCCTTCGACTTGAAGGCTTTATTGCAATTATCGCAAAAATTCGCAGGGTTGCCCCTGCGAACCCTCGAAAAATAATAAATTTATTTCACGCGCGTTGTTCTCGTCGCGTAAACCGGCTCTTTCACGACCGTCGAAAATAACCTCGGCCTGTCTATTCGCAAATTGCCTATCATCTCTAATTACTATAGCTATTTTCTCTTTTATTAAATAATTCTGCAAAGCGTCAATATGTTCTAAAGTACACCCCTCCGGAGGGATGTCACTTAGAGATATGTTGGCGCTTTGCAGCAAATCAAGCGCATACATTTTTTGCGCTCCCCAACGGCTATCGCACGCACGTTTACAATTTTTAATAAAATTGGGATTTTTGCAGTCGGTTTGGAGTAGTATGTATGCCAAACCGACTGCTAAGGCGCGAGGTAAACAAAGGTTATCGTCATTGGCTATAGTGACGATAGACTTTTTGTTTTTAGCGTCAGCACGTGTGACAGGACACCCTGTATTTTTCCCGCTGGTCACATTTTTTATTATGTTAAGGTCTAAAATTAAATTATTTCTAATATCGAACGCCTCGCAGCTTTGCCCTATTTCAAAAATTATATTTAAAATATCCGTAGGCTCAAAATCTGCTATTTGGCGAACGCTTAGCCAGCCGGGCCCCCTGGAAAAACAATCGCTCGAAACATAGCCTACTATATAATCGTAGGCACTGTCTGCGAGCCATACGATATACGTATACAATTCATTAAATGCTTCCTCGAACCATTCAAAGGGATTACTTTCTGCAGGGGGCTCGGTCAACCTAACAATTTTAGAAAAAAATCTAATTTTAATTTTACGTAAAAAATATGAGTTATTTAAAAGAACTATTTTTTTTTAATGATGATGATGAAAGAAAATGCAAAAAAGAAAGATTTCAATATTCTTCGTCGAACACGTGGCGGAAATGTTTATGAGTCTCTATGAACTCTTCACGCATTTCCTCGAGACTAGAGGTGTAAAAGAAGGCACGGTGCAGTGATTCTGTATCGTACCTGCTCTCCCACATCGAGTCTATTTTACGTCATTCGAGCGCGCGAGGTGCCCAACGTATTCCAGCGTAATAATTTGCTCTTCGATATATCGGATCTCTATAAAATTATTTATTTATTTAATAATACACCCCTGCTATTAAAAGTAAAATAACTGTTCTATTTACTCCTAATGATGTTGTTGTGGTCCATGTTGTTCTGATCGAAATGTGTGTTTCTATGGCGACCAGTGTTGTCGTAGTAGAAGGTGATATCTGAAGGTTCTTCTGGTCTATGATAAAAATCATAGATGGATCGGGCACGTGCAAGTTATGCATCTATAGCTTCGGGCGTATCATGTACGAAAGGATTGTAGACACTAAATTTTGTGTCCCGATCCTCTGGTGCACCGTGCATAGGCTGCGGTGCTACATCCGCAACATACTGTGGTATAAACGAGTCCGGCTCGTACACGGGTCCTATTTCGATGTTGTCGTTGTTGTTGACTACTATTGTCGATGCCTGCGAGTCGACTCTAGCAGCATCATCGTAGTCGTCGTCGCTAGCAAGTCCGCAAAAAAATATGAAAAAATTGACAACAAGTTTCACTGTGATTCAACTAGCCAGCGACTCTGACAATAATTGTGTGTTTTAGCAATTTTTTATGAAACAATAAATTTTTAATTGAATAACTTAGTTTTAATCGACCCCATATTCATATTCAGCGACGCAAAAAACATATACATGCATTTTTTCATATTTTTTGCGGACTTTCATCAATTTGAGTTCCAAAAGACCTTGACCCTGACGTGATGGAGACAAACGGACCCCGGATTCGGATTCAGCGACCCAAAAAACATATACATGCATTTTTTCATATTTTTTTGCGGACTTTCATCAATTTGACCTCCAAATGACCTTGACCCTGACGTGACAGAGACAAACGGACCCCGGATTCGGATTCAGCGACCCAAAAAACATATAGATTCACCCAGGGGGTCTATTAAAACAATTTTTTTCAACCAAGAGAGCAGGAAATGTAAATTTTTATACGAATTTCTTATTTTGGGGGTTAATTTTGAGGGTGTAAATTGGGTGCTGATGAAACGCGAATGATTTTCCCATAATATACTATCCTTAAGCTTTCCAATACTATTTTTTATTTTTTTTTATCTTTTTCCTAAGAGGCGCTACTTAATTTTGTCCATAGCCCAGTCAAAATCAAACATAGTGCGGCGGGTAGCTCTTCAACGCTGTCGTCAACATCAAAATCTCCGGTGTCGTCATCGTCATCGTCGTCGTCGTCGTCGTCGCCGTCGCCGTCGTCGTCATCGCCGTCATCGTCGTCGTTGTCTTTCGTAGGAGCACCAACGTTGTCGTCGTCGGCATCGTAGTCGTCGCCGTCCGTCGAGAAAGGACACGGGTTATCCGAACTCGTATCACTGTACACATTGTCTATGTGCAGCACGATACGAGGATCTACTTCGGGTCTACCGATCCAGCCACTATCTTCTGGCGAGCGTGCCAGTCGATGTGGTGATGTTGATAATAATGATGATGATGTTGAGGACGACGAGGGAGATGACTGTAGCTGCAACAGTCTGCTTAAACCGGAAGAACAAGGCACCGGCTTGCTTGCAGGTGCAGCTACATCCCTTCGAACACTCACACCACTAGCACTTGCACTTGCACTTGCCACGCTCATATTACTTTCCGTCTCCTCTACCTCCATAGCAATATCCTCTTCGCCCCCCCCCCCCAGCCTCCGTAGGCCCCATGGCGTTCACCGAAGCAGCCTCTTCTTCGTCGTCCGCCAGTATGCGCGTAATCGCTACAACAACAAAAAATTCGTTTAAAACTAAAATAGACTTTTCACTAACACTGTTTCTCTTTTTCACTTCACTTTTACTTAAACACATACCTAATTCATTATATTTATACACTATATTTTTAAACCGGGGATCTCTACGCGACGCTTTAAATAATAAATGTCGGTAGGCGTTAAATAAGGGAGCATCGTACGCAACCCTGATTGAAGAGCATTATGCTCCATATTCGATAGCCACTGTCCCCGTCTACGGAGATCAGCTAGCTTAGCCCGAGAAAACACACCCGCACGTTTGTCTTGTACGCGTTTAAGCACTTTGCGTACACAGTTACGTAGGTAGCCTGTGTCCTGTGCCGTAATTTTAGGAGCCATTTTTTTAAAAAAACACAGACAGAAAAAGAAACTTCAAAATTATAAAAATCGCGTCAATGGTTGAAACGGCCGGTTGAATATTCGAACCGACAGTAATGCATTCGCGAGAGCGCTCTGGGCATTTATATCTTTTCGGCTACATGTTAAAAAAAATAAACGTTCATCTAAGTATCTTTCCGATGAGCTGTTAGTGGTGGTGGTAGTGGTGGGGTAAGTTGTAATACACTTCTAGCGTTTTTCCGAAAATCCTACTGCGTTCGAGTTTTATTGCAAACCATAAGAGAGATTAGATAAGCTTATTTACCTACCCGCTCACATATACCGGTGGCTATACAAACTGTTTGGTGCTTAGCGAGGCCTTCTATGTATCGGTGTATAAGGGTATATATAATTGTATAAGGGTTGTCGTAGAAAAATATGCAAAGGATGTTTCTTAAAATAAACACGAAAATACGTTGTTTACGTAAAAAACAATATATAGAGGGTGTGGGTGGTGACGTGACCGGAAAATGCGCGCGCATTCAAAGGGTGTATATGTGTGTGTGTGTATTTTTAAAAATGTGTATATGAAAATTTTGAAAAAATGGGATTTTTATGTATGTGTATATGTTTAATAGGGCGGAGCTAACTGTTTAAAAGCCTCGTCTACGATTGCCAAGGCCAGAGAACGTTTTCGAGTGTATGTATGTGAACCTATGCACAAGTACGACAATATATCGTTATAATCAACTCTAACGTTCATCATCATCATCACAATGTCTCAAGTACAAGTAGAACGTGATTCATCGCAACGCTGTCGAAAAGTCAATGCAGTTTTGAAACTGCCCAACAGTATTTTAGCAGTGTGTTACGCGCTTAATTCTTCTAATACAGAGAGATAACTAATACAAGATCATTTTGATCTTATCAATACCTACTTCAATGATGATTATGAGTATTATCAGAAATATAACGGTCAGCGAACGTTAAATCTGCTAAACCATGATTTACTGTTCACTACATCATATGGATAAAAATCTTTTTTGCTGGAACAACGCCCTCAGTCATTTGTCGATGTCAACACCTATTACAAACAGTCCATCAGTGCACCCAGTGACAACACTTCAGCAGCAGAAACAGCTAATACTGTCGAAGAAAATGAACAAACGTGTAAGAAAATAAAAATTCACTTACCATCCATAGTTATGCAGCAAATCACATTCGAAGGTCTAACATCTATCACAGGCTGTATCAACGCACATGTCGAACGACTTCGCGATCATACTGGTAATATTAACACATGCATCGCGCTAATAGAAGATTACATTCGTGATATTATTCAGCAACGTGTTGCTACGGAAATAGAAAGGAAAAATATCGTGTGCAACGAAAAAGAATTCTTCAAAAATATGTAACTAATGACTCAACAAACGAATTTATATACAACAATATAAGACATAATCTGCCAAGCGAATTCAACGAGCGTTACTTTGACATTGTGTATGAAGAAATCATGGCATTCCAATTATCTTTTATTCGTGAAAAAATTCGTAAAAGTATGTTTTCATAATTATGTCCAAATTTTTTCTAAATAAGTATTATAAAAACTGTATATATGGGGATTTCCACAGAAGTTTTAATGTTAGTCAAAATAAGTTTTTTTTTTTTAATTTGCGAGCACATTATTATCCTTCGGTACATATGTTCATGTACCTACAAACAATGCTAATCCAGCCGCGTAATTCATTTATAGTCAACGGCGCAAAGGTGAGAGGGTTAACAATAAAAGACCTTTGCGCGTTCCGCGTAAATACCTATAGATGAAGGACACGCTGTGTTGACTGTCGAACGGTCTGCGCACATGTGCCTGTATTGTTGTATGATATCTGATACCTATACTTTTCGTAAGCTGTTGTTTTTGAAATAATCTTACGAATGTATCTCAATGAATTTGGAGTAAGAATTTGCTTATTTTAAGTAAATAGTCATTATACTCCCGCAGTTTACGAACTCGATGTTTTGTTTATAATTTTGCTCAGTATACTTAGAATTGATATATTTGTGATCTTCATAAAATTTGAAATTTATATTCTTGAACACATTTTTAGTGCTCTCAGATATTTATTTATCATTTTCTAAATCGCTAGAAAATTTCATTTTTTTTTTGTATTTTTTGCTTTTTTTCATTTTTTGTTTTGTATTTTTTAGTATTATTAATAAATCAAGAAATGTCTAACTATTTTTGAATTCGAAATAGGTTTTCGTAAAATAGTAGAAGGTACATTGTAAGTGCCATCTTAATCTGTTGCCGTTCACGAAAAATTATTAATTAACAAAAATTGTGACATATCAATCTATTCTATGAATATATTATTACATAAATATATTATAATTGGGCTATTTAATATTGATGAGACTAAATCAATGCATCATCCAAGTTTCAGATTGATCGCGTAAGTCAGTCTTGAGATATTGCTGGAAAACCCTTTAATTCTATTAATAGCAAAAAATACACTTTGAATTTCGAATGAAGTTAAGGCTCTAAAACTTAAAATATAGATTCCTTATTAACGCGAATATATTTTTCGTAAGTTAAAACAGCCAAGAAAACGATTACAACCATAATTAGACCTCCAAGTATGATATTGTTCGTGTGCTACTTAAAAAACTGTTTTTTTTTACACGAGTTACGTTTCAAAAATTAATCTTTCAATTGCTCCCATATCAAGGGTATTTATAGCACATGAATCTACCTTCGGTACAAATGTTCATTTTGATATGAACCATGAACCTACCGAGTTATTTTAAGATTTAAAAAGATGGCGCGTATTTTTATAAGATAACTTTTTGAAAATAAAAAAAACGCAAAAATGCACTTACACACATACAGCGCTAGACCATTTTTTTTTCAAGAATCGCACACGAATTTCCTTTTAGGTGAAGTTGTATAATAATAAAAGCTCACTATTTAACGTGAAAGAAAATCGATATCTGTCACGGCGTCCGAGAAAACCTGTTAAAAATAGACAAGTTTACTCAACTTACACAACAAATGTACAGATTTCAGTCTATTTAGCTATCGAGAATCACTTTAAATTAGCCCCTACGAGGTAGCAACTTTATAGACATCTATATTTCATACTATTACATGAACTTAAGGTTTATTCGACGTAATATTGTAATTGTAAATAAGATTTTTATCCACTTACACTGTAGTTTAAAAGTTCTGTGGAAATCCCCATATATATATAAAATGAAAAAACGACAAAAAAATATAAATATTATGTACATTATGAAACGAAAACTTATCAAATATTTGTAAAATATATTTTATTCATGTGTGTGTGTTTGTACCGTTGTATATAGCCTCAACTGGCTAGTAAGTTTCAGAATGAATTCGAACATTGTAATACTCAAACAGGTGGTTGCAACCATGTTTAACAAAATCACCGAGTGCAATACTTTTTTACATTCTCCATCGCCAAGTACTAATGTACTCGGTGATTGAGAATATAGAAAAGTATTGCACCCAGTGATTTTGTTAAATCAGGTCACAACCATGAGTTTGAGTATTACAATGTTCCAATTCATTGAGTATTACAATGTTCCAATTCATTATGAACCCTACTAGCCGGTTGTTGCGCTACACTGAAATCAGAAAGAAAATTAAAGAAAATGTAAAAAAATTCGCCATAATAAAAATGTTTACATTGTATTGTCATCCTATTCAAGATGGCCGCGGCCAGCAGTGGCTCGCAGCGTAGTCTAAAGGAAAATGTGCTTAAAATTAATTACAAACAAAAAGTTAAGTCAGTGGTGTGTATAGTGTGTGATAAGGTGTATCAAACTAGTGATTTTGAAAAAATAGAAAAAGCCATAAGATTAAGTGCAGCGCTAGGAATCTGTCCTGAACATGAGGAACTTGACCTAACCTCAAAAGACAATACAAAAACGTTAAGTAATGATGCGAGGCTCATAATCGCAAGAGTCAAGGCCTTTGAAAAACAAAAAATAAGAAAGCAAATACTAGAAGAATTCGATAATAATCTACTTAACGAAGGTGAGCAAGAACTAATAGGAGACAACATCAAACGTGAAAATGCTTTACTGAGAGAATTGAATAAAGAATTAAAAGAAAAAAATGATTTATTGAAACAATTACTAGACAAAGAAAGAAATGAACTGCCGATGGTTAAAAGTAAAACGTTTGCTGATGTTATCTCAAATAATAAAAATAATAGTAAGCCTAAACGTATACCTAGTATTATAATAAATAATAAATCTAAATAGGAAACCATTGACGATATAAATCAATTGGTATCGCATTACTTGATAAAAGATAAATCAATTCAAACTAAAAAAGTAGTCAAGAAAAAAGATGAAATAATTATAAACTGTTTAAATGAGGAAAGTGTAGGCAAAGCTCATAAATTACTACAAAGTAAGCTGTCAAAATTATGTGATGTCAATAAGGAACAGGTTAATAATCCTAAAGTAAAAGTTGTAGGAATAAACAATTTGGAAAATATGGATGATAAAAATATGGAAAATGACATCAATGAAAGGAACTTTGGAAATTTTAAAAAGAAATGTGATGTTCTGACCTCCTACAAGAATAACAAAACGAATCTGCAAACAGTGATTCTAGAAATGCCAGCCGAAACATACCAACACATCAGAGAGAACAGTGATAGAATATTTGTAGGTTATCAAAGCTGCAGAGTGTATGATTACTGTAACATTAAACCATGCTTTAATTGTGGCAGGTATGGACACAGTGGCAGCAAATGTAAAAATAATTCTATATGCCTAAGGTGTGCTGGTGATCATAAAACTAAAGATTGTCAAGTAAATAAATTAAAATGTGCAAATTGTAATTATAGCAATGAGCGATATAAAACAAATTTCAGAGTTGAACATATGGCAACAGATAGCCACGAATGCGAAATTCTGCAATCTAAGATCAGAAAGTTCATCGACTTTACCGATTATACGACGCAGCCTGCATTACCAAGATATATCGGCAATGCAGTGAGAACATCGGACAAAGGTGTCGTGGCTAAATCTTCTGGAATATCGTCAACGTCACTCCAATCAATCAACGTGAATATAGCAGCAAGACTAAGAAGCAAGAAGCAATAGTGATGAATCAAGACATCAATTTTGAAGAGATAAGCAAGTTTGAATTGGAAATAGACGATATCAAAAAACTTAATAAAGCAATAATGAAAAAAAAGAACCTAATGTTGTGTGTGAATATAAGGAGTTTGAATACAAATTTTGAAAAGCTGGAAGTTTTCATTGAATGTTTAGTAAGAAAACCATGTATGTACGGAAACTTGGAAATTGTTGTATGTACGGAAACTTGGAAATTGCAACATTCTCAATGCTATCAACTGCAAGGTTATGAAAGTTCTTACAATGAAAGTTATATAAATAAGGCGGACGGCGTCATGATATATATAAAAAATAATATTTATTATAATACTAGAGTAGATGTTGTTGATAGATTGAGTGTTGTAAGTACTGACATTAAACTTATGTCCGGAGAGGCAATAAGAATATCTGCCATGATATACCAAAGTCTAAATTTGTAAATAGATTTTTGGAGATTTTAATATAGATATATTAGAAAATAATATGGTAAATAATGAAATGAGTGAAAAAATAATTAGTCAGGAATTTTTAATGAATTATCTAGAACTTGAATATATACCATACTTTAGAGGAATTACACGACCCTCCTTAAATAATGAAAATGGCACGTGCATTGACAACTGTTTCGCTAAAAGTAAAACCATCAATATTGATTCTTTTAAATTGAATAATCCGTTTAACGATCACTATCCATTAGTCATAAGTGTTAATGAGAACACACTACAGAAAGATGGCGAAAAGGATAACAAATACATAAATTACAGGAAACTAAAAAAGTATGCTGAAAAACTAAATTGGCAATCATTGCTGACCAAACAAGATCCCAATGAAGCAGTGGATAATATGATACAGATGTCACATAACTGTCTTGAAAATTCTACATGTTGCAAAAAAACAATAGAAAAAATAAAGGTACACTGCCGAGAAAAAACTGGATAACTAAAGCTATCCAAGTGTCATGCGGTACTAAAGAAAATATGTATAATCTATGGAAAATGAACCCAACTAACTTAGTTTTAAAAAATGAATACAAAAATTACGAAAAAATTTTGAATAAAGTTATAAAAGATGCGAAATACAAATTTGAGAATAATGAAATAAAAAAAAATATTGGCAATCCAAGACAGTTGTGGAGTATTATCAACACAAAGATTGGCAAAAAATCTCAAAAAAACAAGTCACTTGATTACCTAATCGTAAATGGTCAAAAGGTTGAAGACAAATATACTATAGCTAATCACATGAATAATTATTTTTGTAAAATAGGTATTGATTTAAGTAATAAGATTCAAAATTTAGATACAGAACTAAAACCCCCAGATAAAAATAATAAATCAATTTTCATCTACCCTACTAACAATTTTGAGATTATGAAAACTATTAATTCGCTGAAAAATAAAACTGGAGGTGTTGATAATATTAATGCTAAAACAATTAAGACAATTGCAAATTATATTGCGGAACCATTGACACATATTTTTAATGTGTGTATACAACAAGCCATGTGGCCAAACGCTTTAAAACAAGCGGACATAGTTCCTATATACAAGGCTGGTGACAGTTCCTGTGTATCAAATTACAGGCCGATATCGCTGATATCAAATATAGCCAAGATCTTTGAAAAAATATTATATAATAGATTGTTTAATTTCCTAACGGAATGTAATATTATATCTGATAAACAATTTGGCCTTGTTAAAACTAGAGGAACTACTGATGCTTTAAATTACATCTCAAACATTATATATAATAATATAGACAAAAGTACTCCGATAATAACTACATTCTTGGATTTAGCAAAAGCTTTTGACACAGTAGATCACAAGAGAATTTTAGATAAATTAGATAGGTATGGAATAAGAGGTAGTGCTTTTGACTTAATAAATAGCTATCTCTCAGGTAGAAAACAATGTGTTAAAATCCAAGACTGTAAAAGTGAATATAAAGATATAACTATTGGTGTCCCGCAAGGGACCATATTAGGACCATTATTTTTCATACTTTATGTTAACGACCTACTGAGGGATATGCAGAATGATACAATTGTGTCTTATGCCGATGACACTGTTATCATTGCTAGTGATAGCACGTAGTCTTCTGTCCAGGACAAAATGAACAAATATCTTAGCGATGTAGCAAAGTGGCTTACTGTAAATAAATTATCTCTAAATGTTAAAAAAACGGTTTATATTGCCTATGGCTGCTACTGTGATAGTGTCCCGGACAGTCTAAATGTAGAGATAGGAAATACTAAAATAGAAAGAGTAGAAAGCCATAAATATTTGGGATTAATTTTTGATTATAACATGAAATGGGATAAACATGTTGATTATATAGTAAAAAAAACAAAAATTTAATTTTTATTTTTGCGAAAATAAAAAAAAGAATGGATAACAAAACATTAATGATGATGTATTATGCTTTTTTCCAAAGTTTAACTAACTACGGCATAATAGCCTGGGGAGGAGCGTACAATAATTGTTTAAATTTGATACAAGGGATACAGAAGAAACTATTAAAAATTATAAACAGGCATCATCATCATCATCATCATCATCATCATCATCATCATCATCATCATCATCATCATCATCATCATCATCATCATCATCATCATCATCATGGATACACGACTTATTCATCCCTTTACAATGATTGCTAGTGGGCCTACATCCTGTGGAAAAACTTTTTTTGTTAGTCGATTCTTGAAACATCTTGATCGTTTGTGTAACACACGTTTTGATCGGATAATCGTGTACTATGCAGAGTGGCAAGACACGTACGAGCATGGTTTCAAACCTGCATATGAGAAGATCGAATATCACGAGGGTGATACCTGATCCTAAAGATTATTCACACGATAGTGCACATAAAAAATTAATCATCATAGATGATCTTATGCGAGTATCGAGCAATAAAGTAGTCGAGGATCTTATTGTGCGTGGTTCACATCACAAATCGCTGTCGATTATTTATTTAAATCAAAATTTATTTCATAAAGGCCAGCGAGATATATCGTTAAATGCTAATTATTTGGTACTTTTTAAAAATCCTCGCGATCGTGCACAAATTTTCTATCTAGCGCGACAAATTTATCTTGAAAATCCAAAATTTCTCCAAGAAATATACTATGACGCAACTAAACATAGTTTTTCTTATTTATTTATTGATTTAAAGCAAAACACACCAGACGAGTTTCGTTTTCGGGCATCTATTTTTCCCGACGACGAGAGACATTACGCGTACGTTCCAAAGAAAAAGTGGCGTTAAGCCAGTTAAAAAATTTTCAATTCAATAGCAGATATGGAGGCGTCAACAGCATCGTCAATGCCGAGCAGGGCTCAGTCCTCACCCGACCGTTCAATGGCAAGCTGTGGTTGCGTTGAAAATATAAAAATTACTCTACCTAAATACTTTACAAAAAAGTGCATCACACTCTTATACGCACTTTGCCACGCAGATGTGCAACAACGCAGTGTTCTGCTACGAACAGCTGATAAAAATCTTGTACGCTGTATCTGTGAGTGCGCTCTGAATATTCTAAAAGGAAGTGTAGGCTTAACAACTAAAGAGAAAAATAAACTTTCAAAGCATAAACAAATTTTGAGAAAATCAGTTGATAAAATAAATAATAGTAAACGTAGTAAGACAGGGAAGGGTGGGAAAAAAGTCAACAACAGATAGCACATCTGGTTGGAAGAAGAAAAAACGTTTATTATTACAAAGTGGCGGTGGTTTTCTCCCTTTCCTACTTGCACCCCTAATAAATCATTTTTTATCGAAAATATTGGAATAAATAAACACAGCAAGTAATGCGCAATGGAACACGCACGAAAAATGATAATTATACCGGAAGATGCAGTAGCCGCTAGAGTTTACTCAGGTGTTGCGCAAGATGGTCACGGTTCTAATCTTACAGATACTTCGCAGATTTTAGATAGCATCCAAACACCCGGTGATGATTTTTCACGCCTTGACGATGAAATGAGTAAGATTTTAAATTCCAACGATTTTCAAGATAACAATGAAAAGTGGAAAAAAATTTTTTATACTCCACAGAGATATCTATTTTTCATACAAAAATGATGTATTAAACATTCAGATTTTGCAAATACAAATTTTTCTCAAGATTCTACTGCTGCTGCTGCTGCTGCTGAAAAGCAGAATAGCTCGTTATCCACGACAAATATCGTGGCAACGGTTCCTAAAATGTATGCTGATAAAGAGCAGCGATTATTGAATTATTTAAAACTGAACACAACTTCCGATCGTTTCTCTTGGGATAAAAATGGTGTTGTCGCTATAAACGGTAAACTAATTGAACATTCAAGTGCAACGAGACATCAGTCTCGTGCAGAATACGCACAAGCGGTCACACAAATAAAGCGAGGGAAAGGCAGACCCGCACGTCAACAACATGAGCACAAGCCGAGTGCTCATGGATAGCAACACGTGCTCGAACATTGTAAACACAGCCGCGAACGAAACCGACGATGGGCGCAAACAAACTAACACACACCACCGAAAAGAGCATGGAAAGCACCACACAAATACACAAACAATACTCGACCCACTCACCACCAGAGGGCGTTGGCGCCAGCGATTGGGGCTATATAAGCCCAGCCGCGACAGCACGGCAGAGGAGAGTTGCCGTGAGCACACGACACCGCTAGGAGGGCACTAGAGGAACTGTCGATATCTGACCGATTTCGTGCGCACACGTAACGGCACAGATGCCGAAATTACCGCACTGTCATCTGAATTACCACTGTGTGCACACAGGGTAATTCAGACCCACCGAGTACATGGAGGAGCGCTCTCGTGAGCACACGTAGCGCAACTACAGGCACTAAACCGCCAACCACCGTCACACCGTTTCCACCGTTCCTGTTACCACTGTGCGCACACAGGGTAATCGGAACCCGAAACTGACTGCAGAGACTTCCAGAGTCGTGCGCACACGTCTCTGTCAGACTCTGCATGTACACGCCCAGCCCCACCGTTCCGCCGTTCCACTTGCCACTGTGCGCACACAGGGTAAGAGGAACCTCGGAGGGCGATTCTAGCATCAGGTTGAGTCGTGCACACACGTCTCAATCAGGTCCTGTGGGACTCCCACCGACACACTAACATCACGCCGACGTTCCTCCGTTCCACCTGCCACTGTGCGCACACAGGGTAGGAGGAAACCGGGAACCGGCGCGGAGTCCGCACAAGATCGTGCGCACACGTTCTCGCGAGGACTCCACGATAGTGATTACACGCCTGGGTGTTTCACCGAGGAATAGTCAAACCGCCGTGCTCTAGGCGTAGTATGTATAACTAGATGTAAGCGAAAGCGTACCGGCGACCGTACCGAATAAGCGTTACGTACCGTAAACAGAAACAAATGTTAAGCAACGACTAAATGTTAAGCGTCACACCGTTTAGATGTTAAGGATCGCGCCGATAGTTAATAAGTACCGTAATCACACCGCGTAGATATTAAGCACCGTCTAGACAATAAGAAGTAGTTGTAAGAGATAAGTCTTTTTAAAGGCGTACTTTTGTTTGGTTACAGGTGGCGAATGACGACGCGCCTTGATAGACACTAAATATACAAACTATTTAAATTTAACCAAACAGAGTTGTTTTTAGCCTCACTCCCCTCTCCGAATCCTGAATCCCAACTGACAACGGTGCGAGGGGAACGCAACCGTTACACAAGTATTATAGACCTCTTAAATGACACGTTAAGAAAAAGAAAAAAATTTCAAGCTATTGGTCGTGGTGATTTTGCTACTTTTTTAAGATCATTAAACGTGCCTCGTGAGTACATAGGTAATAATGATTTTTGGGTAAGTACACCAACATTTGCAACACCCGACACTCACAGTCGTGCGGGTGACAATGACACTGTCGGCACCGAGTCAGACAGTTTTACAAACGACAGTGGAGCAGTAAGTTCTGTTAAAAAGAGTTCTTCATACTCGACGAAAAAGAAAAGTTACAAAAGAAGCTCTAGATATCGTGAAAAATAAAACCCGAAAATTTCAATTATTAAGTAACCAATCGTCTAGTACACCATCTAGCAACCAACAAAAAGCTGGCTCTTGGCTGTCTTTAAACTTGTGAAATTCAGCTGTATTATATACATACAGGGTATCCCATTTTAATTTACCACCCCCTAAAACTGGTTAATAATTTGCTCTGAAAAAAAAATGTTTCAAATAAAATTTGTTGGGTTCGAAGGGGGGCATCTTTTGGCTATTTTAGCTGCGACCTTGAAAATGACCTTCAAGGTCATTTGAAAGTCAAGACCAAATTTTCATATGAAATGTGCATATTTTTATGGCGGATTCGGATTCTACTAAAAAAGAGAAACACTTTTTGTTCGAATCATTTTTTGAAAAAATCCCAAATTTTTGTTGTAAACGGCTTTAAAAAAAGTTGAAAAAATTACTAATATTTCTTATTGCCCCACCCTTTAAAAGAAGTTAAAAATTTTACATTTTATCCGAATAATTAGAAACGTACACAATTTTACAAATTTAAGTCCAAGTGTGACCTTAGCCATGAACTTGTCCTTAACCAACAAGGTCATTCGAAGGTCAGTCAATTTATTTAACGGTAATCCTCGATTTTTATTCCGGCAATTGAAGCTTGGCTATGACCTTGACCTCGAACCTTAAATTCATTTTAAGAAAGAACCATTACTTTAATGGAAAATACTCTCTTTTTCAAAGAAATGAAATTACCAAAAAATTTATCAACAGAACCAAAGTTCATTAGAACGCTAATCTGATTCATTTTTTATCACATGGGGGAAGTTTGCAATCTTCGGTGTATGTTTGACATTCTCTGGGGCAAGTTTGCAACCTTCGGGGTATGTTTGACATTCTCTGGGGCAAGTTTTACGTCATCTGCGGAAAATTTGACATCATCTGGGGCAAGTTTACGGTCACAACTGGGACAAGTTTGACATCATCTGGGGCAAGTTTGAGCAGTAAGGGGCATGTTTTCAACTGAGAATCAAAATCAAGCTTAGTTTTTTTAATGAAAATTGTACATATTTTAAATAATATTCAGATTCTCTGATAAAGTACGCATCTTTTTAAGAAATATTTTTCTCGTAAATGCTTTATTTCTCGCTAAAAGACATTTTTTTGCTTCGTTATCGTTCTATTGGTAAAGCTTGTAAATTCTTACAGCTCCTCAAAGCTTCTCATCATTAGGTTTTCATTGACTTTCTGAATTTCAGAGCAGAAAAATACTTATAATAAATTATTTCTAGTAAGATTAAATATTCCCTAAAAAATCTACCTACAACAGATAATAGCTGACTACACGCCAGTAGAGATAGTCAACATGATCAAGATTCTGGGAGAATGTCACGACAATTACAAGGCTGCAGCGAGGCTGTACGCTGAAAGGTATCCGGACGCTCGTCATCCTAGTGGGAGGAATATTAAACTTCTAACGATAAGAGCTCAAGGAGGTAACTTAAGAAGGAAGAGGCGACGGACGGGCCCAAGAGAGCATATTGCGCTTGGGGTTCGTGCTGTAATTGCCGAGGATCCTCATATTTCGACGCGACAAGTTCAGCGAATGCATGGAGTACCCAGATCAACAATTTCCCGTGTATTGCGTCATTTTAGATTTCATCCATATCACTTGCACCTTACACATGCCATTGAGCCTGGTGATCCTGCCAGGCGACTTAGATTCTGTCAATGGGCGGAAACACGAATGCGCATAGATCCATTTTTCTTTGATCGGACTCTTTTTACAGACGAGGCAAAGTTCGACAATATGGGAGGAGTTAATCTTCATAACGCGCATTATTATGCAGAAGAAAATCCACATTGGCAGCGAGATCACCGTACACAAAGACGGTGGTCAATTAATGTTTGGGCGGGCATAGTTGGGGAATACGTTGTGGGTCCAATTTTTTATGACCGTAATTTAAACGGCGAGCTTTATTTAGATATTCTCGAGAACCAAATTCCACCTCTTCTAGAAAACAGTCCGCTAGAAATAAGGCGAGACATGTGGTTCCAGCAAGATGGTGCTCCCGCTCATCGTAGACTACTTGTCAGGAGATTTCTGAACGCGACATACCCAAATAGTTGGATTGGAATTGGTAGTCCAATCTGTGAATTCCCTGCGCGATCGCCAGATTTGACCCCATTGGACTTCTTTCTGTGGGGGGCCGTGAAGCAGAGAGTTTACGCGGAAGCCCCGACGACGGCACAAAATATGATGCAGAGAATTGTTGCAGCATTCCGGGCGTTCACCCCACAAACATTAATAGATGTCCAAAGAAGTTTTCGGCAGAGAATACAAATGTGCATTCAACAAAATGGGCAATTGATAGAGCACTTGAGACGTTGAAATTTCCGTGACTAGCTGAACGAAGGGGTCTTGCCTTAAGTGGCTGGACGTTAAGGTCTTGCCTTAAGTGGCTGGATAGGGTCTTGCCTTAAGTGGTTGGACGGGGTCTTGCCTTAAGTGGCTGGACGTTAAGGTCTTGCCTTAAGTGGCTGGATAGGGTCTTGCCTTAAGTGGTTGGACGGGGTCTTGCCTTAAGTGGTTGGACGGGGTCTTGCCTTAAGTGGCTGGACGGGGTCTTGCCTTAAGTGGCTGGACGTGAAGGTCTTGCTTTAAGTGATCCAAAGGATACCTCTGTCTTTGTTTGAAGCTAGTAACATTCATCTAAAACAGCTTATTTCTAGAACAAATTCTCTTTACAGTTAAAGGGAGAGCTACCTATTGATGATCAAAAAATGGTTAAGACAAAAAGTGTTACTTTTTTAGTAGAACCCGAATCTGTGATAAATCTTATTCAAATGCCCTTGAAGGTCATGTTCAAGGTCACAGCTGGAATAGCCAAAAGATGCCCCCCTTCTAACCCAACAAATTTTATTTGAAACATTTTTTTCTCAGAGCAAATTTTTAACTTCTTTTAAAGGGTGGGGCAATAGGAGATATTAGTAATTTTTTCGACTTTTTTTAAAGCCGTTTACAACAAAAATTTAGGATTTTTTCAAAAAATGATTCGGACAAACAGTGTTTCTCTTTTTTAGTAGAATCCGAATCCGCCATAAAAATATGCACATTTCATATGAAAATTTGGTCTTGACTTTCAAATGACCTTGAAGGTCATTTTCAAGGTCGCAGCTAAAATAGCCAAAAGATGCCCCCCTTCGAACCCAACAAATTTTATTTGAAACATTTTTTTCTCAGAGCAAATCATTAACCAGTTTTAGGGGGTCGTAAATTAAAATGGGACACCCTCTATATATGTAAAATATGATTGGTAAAAAGTATGAAAACCAATACTTTAATCCTGCTCACGAGGCGAGTTTTTCCGGAGCTAGAAAACTCTTACGTATCAACAAAAAAGATCCGCCTAAAAGAATTCACGAATGGCTGAGTAATCAAGACGCATTTACACTTCATAAGCCAGTACGTAGAAAGTTTCAGAGATGCACTATAATGCACACATGATTGACGCTGTTTGGGAGACAGATCTCGTAGACGTGCAAGCATTAAAATTGCATAACGACGGATACAACTACCTACTCGTAGTAATAGATGTATTCTCTAAATTCTGCTGGGTGCAGTCGATGAAAAATAAGATGGGGGCTTCAGTCGTTAATGCTTTCGATACTGTTCTGACTCGTGCTAATGGTCGCATACCTGTATACCTGCAGTCGGATCGGGGTAAGGAGTTTTTGTGCACAGCATTTCAAAAGTATTTAAAAAAAACGGCATTTTGTTTGGTGTAGCCCCTAATCCAGACGTAAAAGCAGCAGTTGTTGAACGTTTTAATAGAACCTTAAAAGAACGTATCTGGCGTTACTTCACCTACAGAAACACATATAGATATATAGACGTATTACAAGACCTCGTACGTAGTTACAATAATACACCCCATAGTAGTATAAAATTCACACCCGCTAGTGTAACTATTCATAATGCCATACAGGTACGCGCTAATCTAGAAAAATCTTGTAAAGACGGCAAAATTCAAAGTTGGTGACCATGTGAGAGTCAGTCGGTCCAAGCATGTCTTTGAAAAAGGTTTTGTTTCCGGTTGGAGTAAAGAAATTTTTGTAATTGTAAACGTGACTAACAAGGAAACCCCCCCAACCCGAACTCACCGATTTTCTTGAATCTTTGATATTTTGTAGAGCATCGAAAATTAAGAGATACGTATTTTTTTTATCGGCTAATAGTCACTTTAAGGGGGTGAAAACCACCCCTGAAGTTCACCCCCAAAATCACATTTTCTCAAATATCTCCGGTTTGGTTTAATATTTTTTAACAAAACAAAATGGATAATATTCGTCTTAAAAAATGCAACAAAACCCCATAGGTCTGATTTTTGAGGGTTGCAACCCCTAAAGTTTATGGGGGTGAAACCATATTTTTTACATAATTTTCACGTGTAAAAATGTATATGAACGTCAGAAAAATATGAAAAAATCTTTTTCTGATAGGAAATGAGAAAAATGACTTGACATGTTTCGGGGTTTTTGCCAAATATTTAATTACGGGGGTGAACTACCATTAACTCCCATGCGAACCATATAGGCAATTTTTCTTTGGCAACTTCAAATCGTGAAATTAACAATAACCCACAGAGAGGTCGTATGGCTTTCAAACAATTTTAAATCCTATCTTTCGACTTATGACCCCTTCCCCCAGTTTTTAAATTTGGGACAACGTACCCGAAATTGCAGACAGGTCGAAAAGCCTTGAATTTTTAACCAAGCACATACTCTGTTTCGTTTGAATATGTTGAAAAAAACCAAAGATATTGCTGAAATAATTTGTCAGGGGGTAGTTTTTTAAGGGTGGTTTTAATCCCTACTGTAACTACCGTTGCAAAGTAGAACGTTACGTTTAATATAACGCTCGATAAGCCGTAATTCATAAAAAATAAACTAATTCTGTGAAGAACAATTGCCTATATGGTTCGCATAGGAGTTAGGGGTAGTTCACCCCCGTAATTAAATATTTGGCAAAAACCCCGAAACATGTCAACTCATTTTTCTCATTTCCTATCAGAAAAAGATTTTTTCATATTTTTCTGACGTTCATATACATTTTTACACGTGAAAATTATGTAAAAAATATGGTTTCACCCCCATAAACTTTAGGGGTTGCAACCCTCAAAAATCAGACCTATGGGGTTTTGTTGCATTTTTTAAGACAAATATTATCCATTTTGTTTTGTTAAAAAATATTAAACCAAACCGGAGATATTTGAGAAAATGTGATTTTGGGGGTGAACTTCAGGGGTGGTTTTCACCCCCTTAAAGTGACTATTAGCCGATAAAAAAAATACGTATCTCTTATTTTTCGATGCTCTACAAAATATCAAAGATTCAAGAAAATCGGTGTGTTCGGGTTGGGGGGGTTTCTTTGTAAGCGCGAAAATCTTTATACATACTTATTAGCAGACTTGCAAGGAGAAAAGATTGAAGGATTTTTTTACACCGAAGAATTAACACTAGTAGGAAAGAAACGAGTGAGTGATAATAGCTATATAATTGAACGGGTTATTAGACGGCGTGGCAAGGGTAAAAAGAGAGAAGCACTCGTCAAGTGGATTGGTTATCCGGATAAATTTAATTCATGGATATTAGAAAGTGAGCTCGTCTCCCCTACACATAATGACGATTACTAATTACGAATTTTATCTGGTACTACCCAGTAACAGTAGTATGCGTTACTTTCATGATAATACAACTACATGTTTTACGACACACTTAGCACATGAAATACGGCTCAACGGCGAATGGTGTGTAGGACTTGCCGAAATACATATACCTTGTACTATACCACATATTACCAAAGACAGCGGTGAAACTAATTATAAATTTTACACGAGCGAGGATATTTTTAAAAATACGTCTTTGCTGGAAAAATTTAACGAAATACCCTATGGAATTTACAAGGATATCGAACATTTTGTCGAATGCTTGAATGAATCGAGCACACAGATGAAAAAACATCTGAGTTTTGTACCAGCACCACATGCGCAAGGGCATTATATGACTAAGCTTTCGTGCGCAAAATCTGCAACAGGATGCGGTATGACGCATCACTTGGAGTTGAATGAAAAAATCGGTCGTATAATAGGCATCGACCCTTCACCAGATGATCTTCCTCAGTTGCGAGCTACGGAATTCCCTAACACCTATAATAGCACCAGTGGTAGAGATACCGATCAGTACGTTAGCTTGAAACTTGTAGTAAATAAAAAAAATCCCTTTATTACGGGAAACCACCCAGCCTGCTTAACACGTGCCATACCAGAGCATCTTTTCATTTACTCAGATGTGTGCGAGCCCTATGTAGTTGGCGATACTCAAGCTTCGCTTTTATGTATAGTTTCTCTAGACAATGCTAATTATAAATTCGGTGCCACAGTTGTTAAGCATTTTGCACCAATAAAATATATACCACTGATGAAAAATATTTTTTCAAAATATTATAATCGATATAAGAGACGCGAATGGACGCTCTGTAGCATTCGAGTATGGAACTCTGACACTTATACTTCACTTTAAGAGGGTATTGTAAAAACTTTTACAAAATGAGTCACTACATTGCATATTATGAAAATCAGATTGGTAGCGGGGGTGTACATAACGTTTTTAACGGTTCTCGATAGCAACGCGGATCCAGTATTGGTAGATTCTTTGCAGGCTTGGCCCGGTCAATATTACCGCTCTTTACGAGGAGTTTGCGAGCAGTCGGAAAAGAGGCATTACGCGGAGGAATCAATGTACTAGATGATATTGGTAATAATATTAATTTTAAAGAATCAGTGAGAAACCGTTTTACGGAGTCGCGCGACAATTTGGCCGAGAAAGCAAAAGGCAAGTTAAACAATATGATGATGAATGGTTCAGGCTATAAATCGATCGCATTGAATACAGCTCTACAGTCTGTTAAACGTCGCTCAACCGACAGCATCGCGCAATCACTTGTGCCACTGAAAAAAAGAAGAAGGCGGCGAAGAGAAACTACAACTAGTCATCGGAAAAAATCCCGCAGTACTGCTGGTAAGAAGAAGAAGAAGAAACACACTCATCGTCGCCGTCGTCGACGTCGTACAGGTGGTGTGACTAAAAAAAGAGAACACAGCGTAAGAAGCGTCGCGGGACTGGGCGTAAAAAATCTGCCAACGATATCTTCGGCTAAAAATTGAACATATACATCATGTCTTTTTTACATAGTCATAGCGGAGAGTGTCTGAAATCCGAACTTTTGGTGTTCTCACTACCACAAACACAGACATCTATCAAATCTAACGAGTTCGTGCATTATAAGCCAGTGTCATCGCTCAATGATAGTGCACCATTGGAATTTGTCGTATCGAGTAATGGCGAGTATTACTTAGATCTTGCGCATACTATGTTAAGTGTCCGCATTCAAATACTACCTGATATTGATGCCGATAATGATAAGGTGGGCCCTGTAAAGAATATTCTACACTCAATGTTTAATCGTTCCCGCTGATGCAGCGGGAAAAATGGACGCTGCCGCATATTCATTTAGACGTATGCAATCAGGATAGACATCTGCTAAATGGTGTTGAGCTGCGTCTACGCCTTGTCAGATCTAAAGATGCTTTTTGTCTTATGGATTCCTCAGCCGCTGGTTCATTTTTTATACACATAACCGAAGCAACGTTACTCGTAAGGCGTGTAAAAGTTAGTCCTAATATTCTACTAGCACATGCGAATGCTCTCTCCAAGACAACCGTTAAATATCCACTTACTCGTGTGGAAATAAAATCTGTCACACTACCAATTGGTATTTTAGGTCATATGCTTGACAATGTTATTTTAGATCAACTGCCAAAGAGACTCGTGCTTGGCTTTGTTCATAACAGAGCGTTTAACGGAGATCGTACAATGAATCCTTTTAATTTTCAACATTTTCCAATAAACTTTTTGTCCTTGTACATCGACGGTGTGTCAGTACCGAGAAATTAATTATTCGGGACATTGGAATTTAGTACGCCATGGCTCTGTACGTATAGAAGTTCGTTTCGAGACTTCACTTGTAAGAACGATCAATGCCATTATTTATGCCGAGTACGACAACGTATTGGAGATTGACTCATCACGGCAAGTTATAGTTGATTATAACTCGTAGAGTCAAGGAGGAGTCTCTATAAGCAAAATAACGTAGAGGGAAAGAAAAATACACATGAGGGCGTAGTTTTCTCTACAAAAAGCCGTGTAGCTCTGTCAGTCGCAGTCAAAAAATCGCTCGTGTGACACAGTCTAAAATATAATATTCTCAAAAAATGGAAATAATTATTGACATTCAACCGTCATTCGATAGAAATTATATTTTCACTCCTAAAGAAGTTGTTATATTATCACTTGAAGAGGAGACCTACTCTCACAGGTTTGTGAAACCACCACACGATTTCACACAACTCAACGGCTATCTGTAGCGAACGAACAACACGTTGACAAGATTTGTGCACGGTATCGAGTGGATCGCTGGTGATTTATCCCTAAAACATGTGGAGGGCAATTTAAAAGCATTCGTAAAGACTGCTTCACAAATCTACACGCTAGGCACACCAAAACAAGAATACTTGTCAAAATTACTGGGCCGAAAAGTCATTGATTTAGAAAAATACAAAGCACCAACTTATTCCACACTAGATTTTTTGTATAAAAATATAGTGTCAACTAGCTGTATGTATCATAAAGTTTGTTCGAACGTTTGGCGTAATTGTGCATTACATAAAGCTGGCTTGTTTAGAGAGTGGCTTCGTGATATTACAAAAAAATATAAATATTCGACAAAAAAATTTGTCAGCGACAGTACACCATCAAGGAGCGTGCTTGAACGTGGAGAGGACGAAACTTTGGAAATTTTAGACGTCTACGCTACAGAAGTGCGGAAAACTAGCGAGAAAGACTACAGCGACTATAGCGATGACGACGACGACGACGACGATAATGATACAGTCTCATATAAATCAACTGAAACAACAGTAGCAGTAGATAGCGACGTTGACTGTAGTAAGCCTATTGAAGTTCTTACACCCACTGGAAGTTACAAAAACATAAACGACGGACTATCAACAGTAGCGGAGAACAAAGAAACAGAAGAAGAAGAAGAACAAGTTGAAATAGCCGAAGAAGCATTGGAAATTGTCAGAGTAATAGACCAACTAGAAAAAGAGAATGAACACGTGTCAGATTTTACAAGCGATCCGAGATCTACCTGTCGCCATAGTGGGTGTCTGTCCTGCGGATCGGATCCCCAAGATGTTGACGAAACGGACGGCGTTGATCATTAACACAGACGAGAGTTGGCGCCCAGGCGCTCATTGGGTTGCGATATACATACATAAGGACGGTTCAGGTACGTTTTTCGACAGCACAACCCTTCGATATCAGTGGAATACTAAATGTCTCCAACAGACAAATTCAACAGTTTGCGGTCATTATTGCATTGTGTTTCTACATTACATGTGTAAATTCAATTCTTTAAACAGTTTTACTTTATTATTTACAAATAATTTAAAAGATAACGATACTCTAGTTTTGTATTATTTTAGAAAATTAGTAAAAAATTATAAAAACAAAATAAAACATTGTAAAAATTTGCTTAATATTTACGAAAAAAATGTGTTAGGCATGTGTTTCTGTATACAGTCTTGTTCAACGAAATTGTATTTTTGATCTGTAAATAAACTCTCAAAAAGTATATTATTTATTTATTTAACATTCTAAACTTTTTTTCACATCCCGTTTCCTGCCCATCATTTTTATAAATACATATGTCTAAATATAAGATTATTGATACTATTAAGTTTATTACACCACTCTCTAATCCATCCTTGAAGAAGAAGAAGATTACACGTAACAACTGTGTAAATACCCACACCACATAATTTTCCCTCTCTTCACTTTCCTTTACTCATTTTCCAAAACCATATTAAGCTCATTCACAGTCCACAACTCCTACAGTAACGATCGTAAGAGGAAAAATGGAGCCATCTTTCGAATTTGTGAAAGTCGTAGACGATATCCATCGTCTCAACGACGAGTTACAAGAACGCCGTGATCGTGCTGTAAAGCACATGGCACTTTTGGTAAGTTTTTTTATTCGATTACTTCACACTTATGAAAAAGAATGTCTGTTAAATATTTCAATATCTATTTTTTCTACAGAGGCGTAATTTTTTCAATAACGATGCCAGACAGATGGAACGCTTGACGGAGCAGTTTCTAGAAAGTGCAGCAATTACCGCCCGACACTACATGGTAATCCTTTTACTAAATTATTATTATTATTGTTATTATTATAACATGTATATTATATGCATATCATTTTTTCTGTTTACAGAGATGACGATTGGAGCGAGTCTATAAACCAAAAGGCTTGCGGATATTGAAACCCACGGAGATCAATTTAAAAGCGATATTGGCCAAAGATGCTGTAAGTATTTTACAAAATAACTCGTAGTATGTAATAATTTAAATCGCTATACTAATTAAATTATTTTGATTACAGAAATCTGTAAAAAACTCAAGAGGGATGCGGCCATTGCGAGCCAACCGGTCATATTTGAGTCTAAGGAGAAGACAAAGGTCTCCAATCGGCTGGAGGACCTGAAAAATACAACAGCTGTATTTTCAGCCAGACTACGTAACATCCATAATGATGAAATGGAAAATTTGTATATTTTTTTAAGAACGTTTACATTATTTATTAATATATATTATATTTAATAAACATTTTTTGAAATTTTTTCATTTACCCGCAACGATTCAAAATCCCACTCCTTCATATCCATTGTATATATATATATATATAATTCATATGTGCGCGCGCGCGCGTGTGTGTGTGTGTGTGTGTATACATGATGGGTGGCGGGCCCTTATAACAAGGGGTGGTGGGTGATACTAGTACCCATCATATCGGAGTACCGTACACCCGCTCGCCATAGCATGCGAGAGAGAGAGAGAGAGAGAGCTCGAGCTCGGGTCCAAGTACCTGCTCCAACGGTCTAGGGGGGGAGGGGGCTCGCTATAAGCTGCCAACACACGCAAAATGATTTTGGGACAAATTTGTTTATTTGACAGCATATTCAAAATTATTTTCATTTTGAATCAAATATAATCTATTCCCCTGGAATAGGTATTTTTCTCAGTGTACTAATAATATAGTAGATAGAAAAAATGGAAGAGGACGAAGTATCTTCAGATGATTGAGATTACGAACTTCCAAATAAAGATAAAATGGTTATGGATGAAGAACCATCTCAAGATGAGTCTTATACAGATGTAGGCTTAAGGTGGCTCTAGCGTTGGGTATCGTATCAAGCGGGGGCACTTGCCGGCGCTTGTCGACTTTGAACAATTATACACTGTAAATTTTACTTATTATTGCATGGAATGACTTTATAATGATAATTGAAACATAAACATCAATTTAAAGTAAGGAAAACGAAATTTAAAATTTTTTTTCTCTCTTTGGGGCGGAGTACCAATTTTTCCTACGTTACTGTCGCGAGATAAGTGGCAACGTCGCAACTGTAGGTGGAATACTGCAAAATAAAAAAATAAAAAATGCCTTATAACGTACATGCCACTATTGGAAAAAAGAAAGGGAAGTTTATTAAGAAATGTGTGAAAGATAAGATTCAAGCAATAGTGACAGGCACTCGCGGCAAACAAGCACGGAGGTTTAAACTGCTTAACCATGAAGCTACGAAAAGTGAGGTTAGTATGGAATCATAAAAGTTGTTTTTTTCCTTTTACTTCATCGAATGATTGAATTATCAACTACCTGAACATTCTATTGTTATGAACATAAAGTTGCTTTGACACGTCAAAACTATGGAATGATAAGAAAATATTTTTTATTTATAGATTAAAGTTACTGAAGCAAAAGAAGTAGTACAGTATAAATCGTTCAATGGTCGAAAACTTGTTGAAATGGAGAAACTAGCTGAAGATCACTGGTGCCAGTTCTGCGGCAAACCCATTTTTTGCGATTTTTAGTGAAAGAGGTCCAGCGAGGGGCAGCAAGTAAATGCACAGTGCAATGTCAGAGTTGCAGCTCTCACATCATCGTCGAGACAAGTAAAAAAACTGCGAAAGGTTATTATCACAATAACTTGAAATTAACAATTGGTAAGTAAACGTATCATAAAATACCAATAATAATATATTATGAACAAAATTGAACATGCTTATGCTTATTACTGCAGGTATGCTTGATGGTGGAATGGGTGAGACAAAAATGAATACTGAGATATCCGCTCTTAACAGTCTAACAGTCAGTGACACATCATTTAAACGGTATGAAAGGATTGTAGGAACCGCTATTGAAGACTTAACTAATCAATCATGTATAGAAGCGATTGAACTGGAGAAAAAATTAACTTTAGAAAACAAGACAAAAAAGTAAGTAGTATGGTTAATTAGCATTTATAAAAAAAGACTATATATCTTAGAACTAAGCTTTTTATCGATGAAGGTTTAGTTATTTGTAAAAACTTTCAAAATATGAAAAGATTAGTTTAATACAATATATAGTCTATTTTTTTATAAAAAATCATGAACATTGCATATTGTTATTGGGAAAGAGTATACGGCAAAAGAAAAAAGTTGCCGGACTAATCATGTTTCTACTCAATTTCTAGTTTATAATACTCACTTTCCGTTTTTTTTATAATATATACTATAATGTAGTGAAGTACCTGAATGTTTGGACTTGTATGTGAGATTATACAATCAGAATTGTTTTGGTTTTTAATGAGAATTGTACATAGTATAACAATAATCAATTTAAGATAAACATGATTTTTTTTTAACAAATATACGATAAATACGTCGAAAAATTACGAACGAAATATAGTTTACAATTGTGTGTAATTCTTTTTATATTTACATACAAATTACAAAATAAATGAATAAATATAAATGTATTTTGTCATTGAAATTGATTAATCCCTTTTACGAAGTCTTTATCCCGTTTCTAAATTGTTTATTTTATTCCTGATTTATTTTATGATTTTTTTTAACATTGTTTAAACAGAGCTGATAACGTAGAAGATGTTAGAGACGTTAATAACAATGACGATATTACTGACTTGATTGGTTCATATAACGCTACCTGGACCAAGAGAGGACGTCAATAATAGTCTCAGCGGTGCATACACATTTTCTTTATAATTAGAACAATTAATTATGTGAATGAATACCCCCACTAGGAGTTGTTACCTTGTCGTGTGCTCTGAAAGTAGCCGGTGTAGGGGCTCGGCCGGGGGCCTATCTGACCGTCCCGTAGTCGGGCCGGGCAGTAATGGTGCAATGAAAGTGGATAGTTGGGGCGGGGGGGGGGGGGGGGGGGGGGGTCGTCGGCTGATACGACGATGTCGAGTCGCCGCCTCTTCGAGCTATTAGTAGAACGCGCCCGAGGCGTGGAATCTCGGTAAAATGGGCTCTTCCCGGGTCGGGTCCGGACCTCGGGGTTCTCGAGTACGGTCGGGCGGACCTCCCGGACGCTAAGGGCAACTCTCCATTGCGTTCGGAAGGGGCGTAATGGGTACTACATCCAACCCCCAATCCCATTGTGTGAGAAACCGTGCATAGGGGACTGGTTGGCCACGGGGTCCAGTGGTCGCAAACGGTGCCCTCGGGATACCAGGCGCCCTCCCGAGGTACGAAAGCCTTCCCGCTGCAAGCGGGGCTCTGCAACGGGTGACCTCTATTTCCCTAGCTACTCGTGGGAACAAAATGAAACCCAATTTACAAATTGAAGAAGAAGAAGGGAGGAGCGCTGACACCCAACCGGCACAGACTGGGGACGACGAACTAGGCAGAACCGTTTCACAGAAACAGGTGAACCCAGGGGTTCCTGACCCACTGGACCGGATGGAGGCAGCCGTAATGGTGAATCCGGCAACGGATGAGCCAGCGGCCCGCTCCAAGGATCCCCCCAAAACTGCCATCCGGCAGAAGAAACGTCGACCGGGAGCTCGTGAACGTAGGGCCTGGAACGCCCAAAAGGCGATAGAAGGCACAAGCCGGAACACCCCGCTCGAAAACAATAACAAGAAAAGACGGAAGACCGCAGCGGACACCCCCCCGGAGGGGCAGAAAGCCCCCAAGAAACCGAGGGAGAGGGAAGCTGTGGTACAGACGCTGTCACTGGCGCAGAGGACCAACCCGTTGACGATAGTCATCGTCAGCAGGGAACGCCGTCGCCTGCGTTTCTCACGCTCAGAAGTGCAGCGTATGCACTTCTGAACGTGGGACCGCTCACCGTTGCCCGAATCGCGACAGCGGTGCAGCGGGCAGTCCACCGGCGACCACGACTAAGAGAGGAGCTCAAACTTCGAATAAAACCTCGAGCAGCATCTCTTGGCCTATTCTTTCTCCGTGTCCGGAGAGTACCCTCGACCACTCGCCGTCCGTAACATTCTGGCATCCCTCGCGGGTCTCCGACACATTATAAGCGAAGTGTGGAGAACACGAATGAGAATAGTGTAAATAAGCTTTGTATAAAAAAAAAAATTCTGTTCGGTCGCCGAGGCCCGGAACTAAATCGTTTCCGGGCTAAAAACGTTCTAGGTCATCGAGCCAGCCGCAGGACCCCGTCTAATAAATAGACGACGGCAGAGTAAATTCTTGAGCACCGATGAGAAGCCCGCAGATCCAGCAGGCAGTTGCCCAGGAAGTTAATAAAATCCTGCAAAGCAACAGGGCAACTATATCCTCTTCGGCCTACAGTTCGTCGATCGCATTAATACCGAGAGAGCCAGAAAACGCGGCGAGCCATCTCCGCCGCTTCGCAATCGGCTTCAGGTGCATCGGTGAATCAGCTGTGGCAGCAGCATAAAAACAAGCGCTGCTACACACACACAAAAAAATCGACGCACGTCGTGCGCCTCAAAGCCGACCTTCGGCCAACTAAGTCCGCCTGGGCCAACGATAGCCGTCAGCGCGGACCAGACGCTGACGTGCGAAGCAGCCGCGGGAGGCAGACAGCACGCGCAGCCAGACACCGGCGCGGAACAGCCGTCGGTGCGCGCGAGCAGCAGCTCAGCTCTACAAGCCAGCCCTGCCAGCACAGCTCTCCGTCCAGCAGCAGCACATCGCAGCGGGAATTCCACAATGAACGCGAGCGTCATCCTCCTGTAAGTTTTTCCTGCCATTATTTAAATAAGTGAGCAGCTTGGCTAAACGGGAGTACGCGACGCGATTTTCTCTTCGTCTTCCGTCGGGTAGCATACATTCTCTCGCAACTGCCGTAACTCGCAGCCGCGTTCAAAAAAAAAGTCAAAATGTTGACCAAAAGGAAAACATTTAAGACGAGATCTCGCCCAGCGAGCTGGGAAAGCCTGGACCGCGAGAATACTAAAATCATAAAGCGGTTAAACAAAATTATCGATCTGCACACGGGTAATCCGCGGGCGGCGCGTAAAGCTCTCGCACGCACACTCAGCCGTGACGCTCTCTCGTCCAACGAGGCGATCGCGCCCGACCTAAACCAAACAGCGGACTTGCTGACTGGGGAATACCGGCAACCGCAAGAGTGCGTTTTTACCAGCCGCACAGAGGGCGAAAGCGGCGAATTCGAGCGTCAATTCGCGCCCAGCCCCGCAGACTCAGTGGACGGAGCACATGCGTTCCCGACGGTACAAAGAAATCCAACCGGCGGCGTGGCTAACTCAGGTCTCGATTGGACCGAGTTGAATCAAAAGTTGTCGGCATGGAACCTAGAAACCGATGCGCGCCCCATGAGCGCCCCTAACGCGGGTACGCCGCTCCCCATTGCGCCAAGTGACGGATTTAAGCGGAAACCGCAAAGAAGTTTGTTGCCTATGCCGGGCAATCCGAACGGCGGAAAATTCGAGCGCAGTAAGCTGGGAGCTTTTGCGCGATTCCCGCGGACCGGCGCTAACCAGCATAACATTGCCAGCACAATAAACCCGATTGCCCCGTTCACGTTTCCGGTCGCAACGGTCCCAAATACGATGGGACAGTTAAATATAGACACAAATAGGTTCGCGAGCGGATGGCAAAGGGACGCGCCGGCGCAACCAGTAAAGAGCACCGGAGCAAACGGCTCATCTCCCGCCGCAGAGCAGGCATGGGTACCTGCCAGCGTATTCGAGCGCTCAAATTCGCGGGCCGCTAGCGTGGCGAATACGGCAATCGGAAATTTGAGTGCCACCAGAAGCAGCCAGTGCGATACGGATTTTGCGGCATTGTCAGCGAAAATTGACAGGCTGGCGGCAAGGATCGACGACAGATATGGGCGCAACCATGCGAAAAATCCCGACGTGCGCGATATGATAAGCGAGGAAGTCGGAAAGAGCGTTGGAGACATCCTTCGCGAAATTCGCGAATCAAGCTTAGCGAGCACCATGCCGATTCAAACGCCGCAAAGTCGAAAGCCGACGAGTCAGGCGCCACGGCGCCGTGAGCCAACGAGCCAGGAGCCGCCGTACCAAGAGCCCGTACACCTGAATTCCTCGGGCAAAACACCGGCGCGCAAAGAATCGGCAGGTCTCGACAGGCGGCCGACGAAAAATCGAGTCTCCAAAACCGCGCAGCTCATTGAACTCGCAGAATCCTCGAGTAGCGACAGCGCGGCAGACACCGAGTCTGACATCGAAGCGGTCACGAAAATCCGGAAAAACGGCGGTACGCGCGCCAAGAAGCTCGCAAATAAAAAACCAGCACAGCGAGTGCTGGCTAAAGCCGAAGCGGTAGCCCGAGCCGCGAGGCACGAGGTATTAAGCGGCGCAGCTGGACAAAACAGAAAAACAAATTACGCATTCGCCGGCGGCTTCGACCCGTCGGACGATGATCCGCCAGACGACAGCGACGAGAGCGATGGCGATGACGATGACCAGTATCCCGAGCCCCCGCGCTTCGAAAAAATTAAAAAGAAAACCGGCAGCGGTACTAGGAGGGGTGAGAAAAACGCGCACCCTCCAAAAGTGTCGTTTAACCAGGCGATTGGAAGTCTGCTCGATTTTGACGGCGACCCAGACAATCTCAGCCTGTTTAGCCGAGCAGTTCGGAATGTGCTAAAATCACACCCGGCGCACGAGGATTACATCTTAATGTACGTCGCGAAAAAGCTCACGGGTGAAAAAACCAAGGGCTACCGCACGCGTATCGGAAGTTACGCTTCCGTGGAAGTTCTACTGCTCGATTTGACCCTACACTTCGCAAATGTGAGTGTAGCGGACAAGATCATGGCAGAGATTCGCACGGTGAAGCAAGGCAGTGCCGAGCCGGCCGGCGACTACGGGCTGCGCGTCGAGAGACTTATTAACAGGTATTCGACGATCATCGAATCGGCGCCAGACCTGTCTAAAGCAGAAAGACGGCTGCGCGAGCGATTACCTCAAGAAGACGCCTTAGAGCAACTTTTGCTCGGTCTCAAAGCACCACTAGACCACCTGGTGCGCGGTAAAAATCCAACCAGCCTGAAGGCCGCGACAACCACGGCAATCGGCTTCGAGGCCAAGCAAAGCGGTCGAGACGCAGGCTGCACCTCGCCGGGCCCCGAAAAAGGGCAGGCGCACGTGCGACGAGCGCTGCAAATAGCTCGCCGAACCCGCGACCAGCCTCGGGTGATAATCCCGAAAATTGTTGCGCTTATTGCAATCGGAATAACCATTCGCTCAGCGAATGCAGAACTCTGGTCCGGCACATCGAGTTGCAATTAATCAAAAACCCGAATTATAGCAACGATTATAAACAAGGCGGCGACGATAATCGCAATAACGGCGCTAATAATCGTGGTAATAACAACAATAATAAGGGAGGCGGAAATAACCGCAATTATAATAAAAAAGACTCCCAAAATAACAACAAAAAAGGCAAGCGTGTCCGCTCTAGTGACAGCAATGGTCGTAACCAAGAGAGCGGAGAGCAAGCCGACAAAAATAGCAAAAATAATTTAAACTAAAAACACGTTCGCTACGATACTCAAGTGGCGAGCGTAAAAACGCCGAGCAAGTGAAGGGCGAACACCTGAATTCAGCTGACAGCGGCTGCTAGCATAAAATTTATCGTCACGGGTACGCAACCGCCGATCGTAGCTGTAGATTGCCCGCAAATGTTAAAACGCAGAGGCAAATTCTACGCCGATTCGGGAGCGGATATCTCAGTTATCAAAAGCGAGGAATTGGCACCGGGCTATCCTATCGACACTGATAAGATAGTGAAAATTCAGGGAGTGACCTAAGGCACAGCCTTCACACTTGGCCAAGCAGAAATCCAAATAAATGGATTACCCTGCAGTGTACAAGTGGTAAAAAATGATTTCCCGATAGAAAACGCAGGAATCATCGGCTGGGACGTAATCGACAAGCACAACGGATGCGTCGATGCGCTCAGCAAAAGCCTCAAGCTAGGTGCGACCCACCTACCTTTCGAGGCTGGCGAAAAAATCACAATCCCTCCACGTGTCGAAATGGCCATCAGCGCACCTCTAAAAAATCACGACGTAAAAGTCGGGTGGGTCCCACTGTACGACCTTCACCCCGACCTACTATTCGGCAATTTCGTTTCCGAAAATCGGAACGGCCGTGTGCACGGTGAGTGCATAAACGTCAGCGACGCTGAAATAACGATATCCGCCCCGATGGTCGAGTTACTGGAATGCGAAGAAATCGCTAACCCGCTGTACCAGGCCGATGAGGACGGCTCAGCCGAAAAGGTCGCCACATTCACTGTCAGCTTAAGACGCCTATTCGGCACAGAAAAACCAGATGAAAAATATCGCGAGGTATTTAACATCAACTGCGTGATGCAGTCGAACGCCGAAAAAAGGCGCGCCAGAGTCGACAAAATTATGAGTTTAGCAGACCTCGAGGGATGCAGCGAAGCGGAGAAAAACGTAATCCGCGAAATCGTGGACGAATTCGCAGGCGTGTTCGGACTCGAAGGGGAACCTCTTCCCGCGACCCACCTTTTACAGCACAAAATAGTGCTGAAATCAAACAGGCCTATAAGGAACCACCGCTTTCGCTTCCCGCCTGCTATAAAGGAGCACATGATTCGCGAGCTAGCAAAGCTACGCGAGCAAAACATCGTGGTGCCGTCTAACTCTAACTACTCGTCGTCGCTGTGGATAGTCCCGAAAAAACCAGATGCTAGCGGAAACAAACGATTCCGGCTAGTAACCGATTTTCGAGGACTCAACGAGGAAACAGAGGGAAGCTGCCACCCTCTCCCCTTCACAAGCGACATTTTGGAGCATCTCGCGACGGCTAATTTTATAACCATCATGGACCTCAAACAAGGGTACCACCAGATCGAGATGCATCCCGACTTGGCGCACCTTACAGCGTTTTACGCTCCCGACGGCAACCATGGAAACCAGCTGTTGCAATTCAACAGGATGGCGATGGGCCTGAAGGAAGCAACGATAACGTTTACTCGCGCCATGGCATTAGCCATGAAGGGCTTAAAGGGCGACGAAGTCGAAATATACCTTGATGACCTCATGGTATTCGGCGGGACATTCGACGAGCACAATAAGCGTCTGCGACGAGTGCTCAAGCGGCTACTCGAAGCAAATATGACTGTCGAGCCAAAGAAATGCCAGTTTCTGAAGAAAGAGGCTCAAGTGCTCGGGCATATAGTCGGGGGCGGTCTGATCAAAACAGGCCCGGCGAAAACTCACGCCATGGCCAATTACCCGACGCCCACCGACGCTAAAAAGCTAAAGCAAGCTCTTGGCTTGTTTAGCTACTACAGGCGATTCATACCCGGTTTTTCAAAAATCGCATACCCCCTATTCAAGCTCCTACAAAAGAATATAAGATTCGAATGGGGGAAAGCAGAAAAAAATGCATTCGAAAATCTCCGAAAATTAATGGCGGAGGAGCCGGTTTTGAAAGCACCAGTCTTATCAGAACCTTTTATCGTTACGACGGATGCGAGCGACTACAATTTTAAGCCAAGGAAAAATAGGCGCGGACCACCCGTGCGCGTACGCATCGCGCTGCTTAAGGGGCAGCGAGCTACGATATCCGACCTACGACAAAGAGCTTCTCGCCATTGTTTTTGCTAAAGAACAGTTTAAGCCTTATTTATATGGCAGAAGATGGACCTTGGTAACGGACCACGAACCATTGAAGCATTTTCATACGTCCAAAAAGCCAGAGCTACGCTTTAATAGGCTCAAGGCTGCACTAAACGGCTATGACTTCGACGTCGTGTATCGGCCGGGCATTAAAAATTCGAACGCCGACGCGCTCTCTCGCAATCCGGTACTAGCAGAAGGCGAAGTAAATCCGGATTTGCCGCGCTACGAGCTTTACGAGCTCGCTGACCAGCAGGTAAAGGAAAACCCTGACGAAGAAGCAGGTGCCCCCCCCCCCCCCCCCCGGGAAGAGTCTTCCGTGCGTGCGCCGTAAAGAAGCAAAAGCAAAAGGCGGGAGAGAAAGAGCGCGTGTCTGAATCAAGCTCTAGCGACGCATCAAATCGCTGTTTAAGCAAAAAACCTCGGCAAGATAACGCACTAATTTACAAGCGCAACGAGTGCTTGGCGGTTAGAAACGAGTTTAACGGATATTACATCTGTCGCGCGTTACACGATGTTCACCAAGGCGACGAAAAAATCGCGGTTCAATGGTTCACGGAAACCAAAAATCAAAAACACGTGTACGCACCGGATTACCGCGACGCGGTTTAGTTTGAGTGCATATTAACCAGCGCATCCTTGAAACGTCTGGACAAAAATCATTATCTGCTGGGCGCCGCGGAACGTACGCGCATAGACGCAATCTTGCGCGAAGCCATTGAATTTATCGCTAGCGCACCAGCTCCGACGCCTCCGAAAATTTCGGCAGCTGCAGCCAATCATATTTTGTTTTCGGATTCCGACCAATCAATGAGGTCGGTAGAATCAGCGATTTCCAGCTCTTCGGGATTTTCGTTACTCCCTCCGGAAGTGCCCCCGGTTGCAAGATATGTGTGGCCCTCCGAGCAAAAAACTCGCGGGTCGGGAAAAACAAAAATGACAGCATCGCGAAAATCGCGCAAATCAGGAAATTCAAGCAGCAAGGAAAGCATACGGATCTCGCCGTCGGGAAAAATCGCAAACGTGATCGACGAGCCGCAGACCTTCTCTTTTCCTCAAAGGGTTTTTTCGCAACGCCCTAGCCTTCCGCAGGGCCCACAGACGCGCGTCACGCCTGAACCACCCGTAGTGACTAAAAGCCCTTTGCGTCCTACGGCTGCCGAGTTTCAAATGCCGGCGTTCACTCAAGCCAGCCAACCGCCCGATAGCAGCAACGCGCCGCGTGTTGAGAATGCACTAGCTGAGCCGCCGGGACCTAAGTCAGGCTCAACGTGGCCATGGTCAGGTAATAAAACCAAGAGAAAACTAAGGGTAAACATCGTAGGGAAAGACTTCGATGGAAAAGACGGCGTGCGCATCGAATGTTGGGAAGTAAGCTCAACCGTCGCGCCACAGGATAATATAACACCTTCGCGAGTGGAAAACTCCCAGCAGCGTACACGCGCGCGCGAGCTGCCCGCAAAGAAAGAAAACGCCATGGTGATGAACAAAAGCCCAGTCAGCTCAGAAAAAGAGACTGCGGCGTGTAACCCGAGTGCGCCTAGCGGAAAAAACAGCTCCAAGAACGGTTGCAACGGGAATGGCGGTAAAGCACCCGAGATGGGCAATCTTACGCCAGCCGTCATATCACTGCCAGAATCAGCCGCGTGCATCACACACCCGGCAATGATTCCGTCCCCTCCCTCATCAGTGGGTCCACACGAGGATTTTGCAGGAATACGGCGGAATTACGAGCGAAACCCGCAGCCGTCAGACGAAAATTCGTCAGCAAGTTCGGGCAACGCGTGCATATGCGTATATATTCGCAAAAAGCGCTGCGCCGAGCCTCTCGCGCAACTGCGACGCTCAGACAAAATTCCTAGTGCTCCGCCAGGAAATTGTTTGTTTTACTCGCTCATAAAAATTATGAAGCTGAGTATATCGGCTACGGCGCTAAGGCGCATGCTGCTAGACTCCCCATGGCTCGGATCATGCGGAGAGTCGTCTTTGGCACACGAAATCCTGAACTCTCGCTCTGAATACGGCAATATAGATTGCGTATTCATATTCGCGAAGCGAATATTTTGTCACATCCTAGTGCCAGGCGCAACCGACACTATCCATTTAAATCTCTCAGGGCAGCATTTCACGCCCTATATTCGCCAAAAAAATCCGAGGTGCAAAGGAAATACCTAAGTCCAAGGCGAAGCCGATTGCCGTCTAGCGAAAGCGTGGATGGGCGAGCAAAATCGCCAGTTTTCGGGTTGAAAAAGCGCTCGAAGAAGGAGCATAGTACCACCACCGGCAGTCGAGCATAGTAACACCGGCAAGTTCGACGGCCAGCAGGTCGCAAGCTCGGCAATTACGTCGCCCGCAGCGGTGCCCCCGGTCGTTCCGGACCAAGCAGCATCAACCGCGGAGCTCGCTCCGCAGGAAAATCGTGCAGCACAGTCGAAAGCAGACCAAATGTCGTACGGGTACCCGGATTTTCCATCGGCAGCTGCACCGTTCGGAAACAGCCCGCCACTGCACGAGCCGGCAGCGCCAGACGGCACCCAGCTGAGCGCCACCGAGGGTCAGAGCAGGGCAAGCGCCGATGGCAATGAGTCGCGGCATGCCACACCGCGAACACATAGCAGGGCAGCATCAGCGATAAATAGCTGCAGCGCCAGCAGCAATAATGCAGCATCGTCCGACGACGAGCGCACTGCAGCTGCTAGAGAAGCTGCTGTTAAAAACGACAAATTAAAGCGCTACACAGTAGCAAAAGCGAGACCTCCTCGCGAAAAGCCGCCGTGGGCATGCCCGGACGGTCAAGAGCCCCCAGCTTTCGTCCACTTGCAGAGTTACAACGAACATCCCTTTCGCTTCAAGGAAAACCTAGTTTACCTGGTTTCGGCCGACGGAGTTTTGTCCACCGAAATTCAGGAAGTTTTATGCGAAAGAGAATATATAAACCCACTCGATTTGACTGAAAACGAGTTCAAATTGGGCGAGGTAAATGTTACGGCCTGCAGGAATTTTAAGCTGTTCGGGGTATATATCAAGAATCACTTCGAAGATCGGCCGCTTCGCGCCGACTTGCGAAAATGTCTAAAAACCTTAAAAAACGTTATATTAAAGGAAAATATCCGCAGCATAGCTCTGATTAGAGATCTGGCGATGCTCATGGTATCCGAGTGGACAAACTTCGTCGAGTTATTCGACAGTATTTTTGCCGGAGTTGCATTAGATGCAATTCTGTACAAAAATAATCTGCCAGTCCCCCCAGTCTCCGAGCGCTTTAAGCTCATTAAAGAGTATCACGAGGCAACAATGGGAGGGCATCGGGGCAAAAATAAAACATACAGAAAAATCGCCAATGATTTTTATTGGCGAAATATGCGCCTCGATGTAAGGCAATTTGTCGCTCGCTGCCCAACGTGCCAGAGCAATAAACTGGTACGAATAAAAACTCGGCTACCCATGCTTATCAGCAACACGCCATCGATGCCGTTTGCTCATATCGCCATAGATTTCTATGAGCCGTTGGAACGTTCTAAACACGGGAACAGATATATTTTGTCGGCGCAGGATATGCTCACAAAATACATAATTCTAACGCCGGCAAGGCACGCGAATGCAGACGAAGTCGCGCGGATTCTCACTGAAAAAATCATCTGCGTTTTTGGACCACCGGCTGCTTTGCTCTCGGATCAGGGCAGCCACTACCAAAATAAAGTCCTTGAAGAGTTCGCCAGAATCTTCAAAATAAACAAGTTTTGCCATACGGCATATCACCCGCAGGCAAGCGGATCGATCGAGCGCATGCACCATACGCTGACCGAATACCTGCGGAAGTATGTTAAACGGGCTGATACTTGGGATGAATGGACGGCCGTATGCCAGCACGCATACAACTGCACCGAGCACGAGAGTTCTCGATACTCGCCGCACAAACTGCTCTTCGGCTTCAAGCCAAGGACGCCTTCCAGCTTCCTCCAAATCAGCGACGATATGTCGTATAACAATTATTTAACCGAGATGACAAACAATCTCACGGCCCTGCAAACGACAGCGGCCATGAACTTGGTGCAATCCAAGTATCGGTCAAAACACTACTATGATCGTAAATTAAACTCGAAGCATTTCCGGGAAGGCGAAATAGTCTTCTTGGTCAACGAGCCCAAGAAAAATAAATACTCCAAAGAATACCGCGGGCCCTTCGAGATAATTGCGATCAATCGCAAAACCAACAACGTGACGTTGCAAAACGACGAAATTACTAAATTCGTGCACGTCAACAAAATAGAACGGCCGAGCGAGCTAGCAAGAAACGCGGACTCCTCGGATTCCGACCATGCGAGTTAGGACGTTTTTTTTTCCTGTTTTTTTTTGCGCGCCCCCGGGCGTAGCGCAAAAAAAAACAACGTCCTAACCTCAAAATATAAAACAATCCGAGCACTTAATAGCCAGCTGCTCATTTTAGCTACTATGATCGTAAACTAAACTCGAAGCATTTCCGGGAAGGCGAAATAGTCTTCTTGGTCAACGAGCCCAAGAAAAATAAATACTCCAAAGAATATCGCGGGTCCTTCGAGATAATTGCGATCAATCACGAAACCAACGACGTGACGTTGCAAAACGACGAAATTACTAAAGTCGTGCACGTCAACAAAATGGAACGGCCGAGCAAGCTGGCAAAATACGCGGACTCCTCGGATTCCGACCATGCGAGTTAGGACGTTTTTTTTCCCTGTTTTTTTTTTGCGCGCCCCCGGGCGTAGCGCAAAAAAAACAACGTCCTAACCTCAAAATATAAAACCATCCGAGCACTTAATAGCCAGCTGCTCATTTTAGCGACGGAGAATCACAATCTATAACTCACCTCTCCTCCTCATTATAATTCCAGGCTTTGCGCAGTGTGCGCGCTAGGTAGTGAGGAAGTGCTTCAGGTCCACAACCCAGGCCAATTCATTCAGCAATTGAAGCAGAACCTAGGGCTGATCACGGAAAAAATTGCGCCTCTCGCGACGTCCAGTACGAACTGGAAACTAATCGAAAAAATTGATCTAAACGCCTTCTTCCAGGCAAGCAAAGTGTTAGTCAATCGCGTTTCGACCGCCGCCCGAGCTTGCCATCCGCGATGCGATGCCACCGGGCTGATCGAAGAAGCCGAATCCGCTGCCGCGCAAGCCGAACGCGTTATAAGGTTAATCCAAACTGGTAGTAGCGGGCACCGGGGCCCTCGTGAGCGCCGTGCCGTGTTACCCTTCATTGGCTCGCTGCCCAAATGGCTGTACGGCACACTGACAGAAGCCGATGAAGCCGAAATTCAGGCAGCAGTAAAAGCCATCGCGAGGGATACTCGTTTAACAGCTGCGCTATTGGCAAATCAGACTGAGTTAGTCGAACACGAGCTATCTCACTTGAAAGAGCGGATGCGCAAGCTCGAATCATTCGCCGCCGTTTTAGCAAATAATACAGCCAAAAACCTTGCCAATATTGACAGCCTCGACGTCGAGATGAACATCAAAACAACATTGTTGCAGTTCAAGGCCGACACCGGCTGATCAATACCGCAATTTTATTCGCTGTCAAGGGCCTGATCCACCCGAAGGTCCTAGCACCGGATACGATTGCCCAGGCAGCAAAATCGGTCGAAGAATCGCTATCCCACGCGAAATTCCCACTATCACCAGGCGAGTTTTCCGCCATTTCGATAATGGAAATATCGAGAATAGCGATCCTATTCTCGAACGGCCACTTAATTTACCACATCGCAATACCTCTGGTAGACGCCGAAAAGTTCAACCTTTTCAAGGCCTCACCTGTTCCAACGGTGCAGAAAATATTGAATAGCACGTTCACGGCCGCGTATGTATGGCCAGTTCACTCTTACTTCGCAGTAAGCACCTCGAATCTCACTTATCTACCGATTCCGGGAGGAGAAGTGCATAAATTGCGCAAACTTCAAGACACACTGATTGCGGTCAACCCGGAACCAGTGCGCGAAATTAGCGATAGCGTGGCTTGCGAGATCAAAATCGCCGCGGGTCTTAAGGCAAAAGACCCGGAAGAATGCGATATCCGTATGAAAAAGCTGCGCGAATCATTCTGGCTGCGTCTACACCGTGCAAACACATGGGTATACTCTGCCAAAGAGCAGGAAAAGTTGTATATCCAGTGCGCTAAGGAGGAACTCGTTACCACACAAATATGCGGCGCAGGGATCCTTGAGCTTCGCGAAGGATGCACCGCGCACACAGCAAGCGCCCGCTTGATCGCGTCGCATACGATCACGGAACAGTTAGAGACGTTATCTCTGGGCGCTTTGCAATTTAATATGTCCAAGATTTGGGGCTCATGTGAACGAGTCTTCCGCCGCAGCGGCAGAGCTCATGCAAGCCATAGCTATCGGCACCGAGCACCGCGCCGATAACGCGCACGGCTCGGACCTCTACAACTTGAAAGCAGGCGAGAGTTTGCGTGAAATCTCGGCGAGAGCTCGCGACATCGCCAATAGAAGGAAAACTGAATTCGAACTCAAAGACCTGAGCGGTTACACCGGCATTCTAAGCTGGGTATCCTGGTCTTCTTTGAGCATCATTCTCACCTGCGTCATCGCAGTGTGGTGCTTTATGCGCTATCGCGCGCAGCAACCCATGCGCGACCTCGCACGCCAGCAGCGCAATCTCATGCAATTGGAGACCGCGCGCAGCTTCGCTCAGCTGTCAGCAAGCTGCAGAACCGCAGAGGCTGCGAATGTGCATTAAAGCCCTAGGCTTGCCCCCTTCAAGGCCGCGGATAAAGTACTTACGCTTTGGCCAGGGACAGAGGCGCGCTCCTCGCATTCCATGAAGACAACAAATTTAATTTGGCCTACCTTGTGTGCTGCGTTCCACCAGCAGCACGCGTCCGCTGAAGCAATCTCGCGGCCGGGAAGGTAAACAAAGCGCAGGGAAATAGATGCAACTCTACACCAAGAGGAATGAATATTAAATACAGGAGTTCCGTTTTATTTTTATTAAAAGTAGAAACCCATTGTATTTTTCATATTTTATAACAAAAACGGTTCGTGCGTGCAATAATGAGCTACAAAGTATCAATGTAGCAACTTCACGTATAATTACTTTAGCGCCCTGATAGCCAAGCTGCCTCAATGGCAGGAAAAACGATTTAGTTTTACGCTTATTATTAATTCAGATATATACACGTTATTATTAAACGCGCGTGCTGCAATGCTTCGAGCACCATCCGTCGAATTTTTCTTCCCAAATTCATGGTATAAATTGGGATATATATACAAATGTAAAATAATAACGAAACACTATAAACATATATATGAAGCCTGCACGCAAAAGAATGTGCATGGCTCACAACAAAATATCTCTCAACTATTTCCAGTATACTAAGAATTAAAAAAAAAAAAAAAAAAAATGTATAATGTAATAGAGGTTATAGTAGTTAATACTATTATAACCCGCACATTCTTGTTCACTCGGTATAAAAATGTAAGCTCAGTACCTACGCAATTTTGGTTGCGTCTGCGCACATAGATATATAAACAGATAACGTAGAAATACGCGACGCCCGCACGCAAAAGAAAGTGCGTGGCTCGCCATAATTTTTTCTTTTTATACATATATTCTTCCATACCTAGATTTAAGAGAAAGTTTGTATTTCGAGCTCTGTCTCTAGAAATATGTAAGACAGCGGCGGCTGTCAAGTACAACATCCGCGCCAACTCACACAAACACACTCACACTCATACATTCGTCAAGTAATTTTTTATTTTCATAGTAACAAAAAGGGAAGTAAAGAAAAAAAAAGAAACTGACTATTACGGAAGTCAGCAACCGGAAAGAATCCAATGCGCATCTAATGCGCTGTGCTTAAGCACTGGCATCCCAAGTAAAAAGGAAAAAAAAAGTCGAAAAGGTAAACAGAAAGTTCAAAACAAAATTATGGAAATTGACAAAATGTAAGCACACACACACGTTCAAGCGCGCCCCGTCGCATCATACACTCGAGCAACGCACGCACGGCTCCGCCGGCGACCCTGTTTTTTAAGGGCGCCGAGGACGTCGCCAGCGCGCCCAAGGGCGTGTAACGGACAAGCTCTAGGCTTCTCCGGTGGCGGCAGCCGACGATGCTCCTGCATCGTCAGCAGGGAACGCCGTCGCCTGCGTTTCTCACGCTCAGAAGTGCAGCGTATGCACTTCTGAACGTGGAACCGCTCACCGTTGCCCGAATCGCGACAGCGGTGCAGCGGGCAGTCCACCGGCGACCACGACTAAGAGAGGAGCTCAAACTTCGAATAAAACCTCGAGTAGCATCTCTTGGCCTATTCTTTCTCCGTGTCCGGAGAGTACCCTCGACCACTCGCCATCCGTAACATTTGCCAATTAAACAATATCAAGGCGATTAAATCAACGTGAAAATCGCATTAGAAAACATAATTCCGCATGCTTATGGCGACCATAAGAACTGTGGCAGTTTTTGTAAAAGAACAGAGGATAATAAACATGTTTAAAAATACTTCAAAGACAAGCAATGTTTATCAGACATGAACTTGAAAGAAAAATTACAAAAAATTATTCGGCCTTTCATCAATAGCACAGCCCAAATAGCACAATGTGCATCCAGCCAATCTAATGAATCTTTTAATAATACCGTCTGCAGCAAGCATCCAAAGTCGCAATTCTATGGTGGTTCGGAATCGCACAGTTATCGGGTCGCACTTGCAGTATGCCAGAAAAATATTGGTTATAACTATATTGTGAAACTTAACAGTATTCTAGGTTTATCACCAGGTAAACATACCAAAAGGTATCGAGAGAAAAAACAAGAACGTTTTACCAGGGTAACTGAAAAGAGGAGAACAATTCTTAAAAAAAAAATACGCTTCGAATTAAAAAAGCAGAGATCTTCTAAGGATACATCTGTTGCTAATCGTGAAGGTATCTCTTATAAATCAGGAGCAGGATATCTAAATACATCTGATTTGATTGACGAAACAGTTATAGCTGGTAACATAGATATTAAAATAATAGCCTCTTATTGAATCAAGACGTAAATATTTAAATTTGAAATCCAATCTCAGATAATGTCAACTTCGAGGATTGCTTAGTAGTAATTTTTGATCTAGAGACGACTGGCTTGCATGCATCAGATGAAATAGTTCAGGTAAAAACTAAATATTTCAAAGTCACTTAGTTATAAAAATTTGATACCCTTATTTACACTTTTTAGATTGCTGCTGCTAGTGGAGATAATACATTTGATGTGTATATAATGCCGACTAAAAATATGTCTCCAAACGCATCTGAAGTTACCGGTATAAAAATACATAATAATGATATATATGTAAATAAAGAAAAGGTTATGACGTACTCCGCAAGAGATGCTTTTATAAGTTTCTTGTACTTCTTAAAAAAACAAGCAAAGCCATGTATTTTGTTAGCACACAATTGCTTTAGGTATTATTTATAACAAAAATGGCTGTCATTATTACCGTTAAAAAAAACCGCGAATTTTTTATATATTTTAGATTTGATGCTGTAAGAATTATTAAAAAAGCTACGTCATTAGGACTTTTGAAAGAAATGAAGATTTTTGTCAAAGGATTTACTGACAGTTTGTATATATTCAAATCATTTTTACCAGAAAGGCGCAAAAATAAGCAAAAGTATAGCCAAACAGAACTTGCAGCTGACTATTTAGATGCAGCAGAAATATACGATGCTCATAATGCGCTGAATGACGTACTGATGCTCCAGAAATTGATAAATAGCATTTGCAAAGACATGACTCCGATTAGTGCGGAAACGAAAAGTTTCAACTTTATAACTACTGAGAAAGAAAGAAATGAAAAAACAAAGAATTATAAAAATTCATTAAAAGATTTGAAGATCTCTAACAGTATGAAATCCAAGATTTCCAAAACTGGTATAAATATAAATATACTCAAAAAAGCTTGTGGTACTGGTGGTATAGGCGCCTTGACTATTTCGCTAGGTGAAAATATCAATGGCAAGCCACGTGTTACGAAAAATCAAAAAGTCATTAGTAATTTATTTGAAGAAGTAAGCAAATAAATATTGCTGTGAGTGATAGTTTTTTACAGCGATTATATGACTGAATCAGATATTGCCAAAGTTATGTTTTTTAATTTAATACTACATACGTTACATTTATTGTTCATAATAAATAAATGTTTTTTTACCTTCAAATAATTATTTATCCTACTCCTGGAATGACATTTGGTGGTTGACCCTACTATTTCTTTTTGGATTTAAATAGTGGGACACTTCAAGAATACTCTACAATTTTTGTAGTTGTCCCTTAAATTTTTGAAAACTCACTGGAGCCACCTTAACATTTTTAATTTCACTAAACAATACAGTCATACATATATGTAATTGCTATCATTTAAAAATTAGAAATTAAAATTAGGGGGTTGGTGAGCGGAGTGAGTATGGATACCCCACCCCCCCATATTATTATGTTTATATTGTATTTATAACTTTTTATTAATTTTTATGATGATATTATTACTTTCTAAAAAGCTATGCATGTTAAACAATTGCAACAAAGTATACTCGATACGAAAAATATCTGAATCAAACTATTTGAATTTTGTATAGCGTAATATGGATATTTTGAAAAATGAGTTTGTTTTAACATTAAACACTCAATCTATTATTAAGTAAGTATCTTTGAAGTTAAAATTTCAAGTTAAAATTGGGTGGTTCGCGAGTGGCCCGAGCAGGGGGGACCTCCCTAGTAATATATATATATATATATATATATATATATATATATATATATATTTTATTATTCTCTTATTTTCTATAATTTAATAGAAAAAATAAATAAGTGTACGAAACAAGCAAGTGTTTATAAAACTATTAAGAAAAAACAGGGTAAAAATATTCCTAGAAGTAACTGGATTACTAAGGCAATATTAATTTCCTGTGAAAGAAAAGAATTTTTATATCAAATGTGGAGAAAAGAACCTAATAATGATACGCTAAAAACAGAATACAAAAATTATACCAAAGTCCTGAACAAAGTAATAAAGGAAGCAAAACTATTATATGATCGTAGATTAGTAACTAATAACTGTGATAATCCGAGAAAACTTTGGAATATTATCAATCAAAAATTAGGCAAACATAAAAAGAAGGACAACCACATTGAATATCTATATGATGAAAAAAATAATAAAATAACAGAAAAAAAGGAAATTGCAAATCACATGAATGAATATTTTAGCTCGATTGGCGAAAAATTAAGTAATAAAATTTTGCAACCGCACAATGATAAAGTACAACTACCTCAAATGAATCAAAAATCTATCTTTATCTACCCAACCAATGATAGGGAAATATTACAAATAATAAAGGAAATGAAACTAACAAATGGAGGCACGGATAATATAAATTCCAATACGCTTAAATTTTTAGCAGTTTACATTACAGAACCATTAGTACATATTATTAATCTTTGCATCACACAATCTATTTGGCCAAATAAACTAAAAGAAGCTAAAATAATACCAATACATAAGGCTGGAAATAAGAAAACTGCGTCAAACTATAGACCAATATCTTTGATCTCAAATATAGCGAAAATTTTTGAAAAAATTATACATAACAGAATTTGTAATTTTTTAAATTTGGACAATATAATATCTAAAAGTCAATATGGTTTTGTAAAGGGTAAAGGAACAAAAGATGCAATTACGTTAATCACAAAGCTTATATATGAAAAGTTAGACAAAAGTACTCCAATTGCAGTTACTTTCCTTGATTTAGCAAAAGCTTTTGATACAGTGAATCATAAAATTCTACTGGATAAATTATATAACTACGGAATCAGAGGCAAAGCAAATAAACTTATAGCTAGTTATTTGGACAGTAGACAACAAAGAGTACAAATCAATGATTGTGAAAGCATTAATAAGAATGTAGAGACTGGAGTACCGCAAGGTACTGTATTAGGACCTTTGCTTTTTATTGTTTATGTAAATGATCTGTTAACTAGTATGCCAAACCATTCAATTATTTCCTATGCGGATGATACAGCTATAATATCTACGGATACTAACTGGACAGCAGTAGAAACAAAAATGAATAATTACCTACAAAAAATTGACAATTGGCTTGCACTTAATAGATTATCATTAAATGTTGAAATTATTGTAATAGCGTTCCAAACGAAATACGAATAAAAATCAATGGTAGAACATTAAATAGAGTCCAAGAAGCAAAGTATTTAGGGATAATCTTTGATTATAATATGAAATGGTTAAATCATATAGAATATATAATTAATAAGACCAAATATCTAGTGTTTGTCATGAGAAAAACATCTAAATTTATGGATATAAAAACATTAAGAATGATATATTATACGCTATTCCACAGTATTATTAGTTATGGTATAATAGCATGGGGAGGAGCATATTCGAATAATTTGAATCTATTGCAATCTTTACAAAACAAAATTTTGAAAATTGTAAACAAAAATCAGTTTGTACTCGCAGATAGTCCTATGAATCTGAGACAAATGTTTGCATATGAATCACTGATATATTACTATGAAGTCTTAAAGCAGGAATACATCAATTCTAACAGTAAAACTAGAAAAAAAAGCTTACAAATTCCGCAAAGACAAAAAACTATAAGTAATAAAAATAGCTATGTAAAAGCTATCGGCACGTTTAATGACTTGCCAAATGAATTAAAGAATATTAATACAAAGAATTATAAATCAATATTAAAAAAATGGATTAGAAATAACTCATAGGAAATGGGAATTCAACTCAAAATTATAATGAGTAGATGTAAATATATGTTTTTGTTGTAATCTTTCTAGAGTGTAAGTAATTATAGAATATTATATTTTGATTATACAAAACGTATGAGGTTGATTAGTTTGTAAGTCACTTCAGTATATAAGGTTATGCTGGTGTCGCGAACAGATAACTACGTTTATCTCTGTGACAGTTTACTGTTATGTAATATAATATGTAAATTTTTACTGGTAATAAATAAATAAATAAATAAATAAATAAATAAATATATATATATATATATATATATATATATATATATATATATATATTGGAGACTTGCTACCTTAAGAATGAATGAATTGTATGGAAGATTTAAGTATGGCTGGAGGTTATTGCTGTGTAATCAACAGCATAATTAACCAGCATTTTGTTATATTACTTATTGTTAAACCGGACCTGCAAACAGGGATCCTCGTATTCCTCTGTAGGACTTGCGATGTTATATTTTGTAAAATATGTTTTATTGTGTAAAATAAGAGCTACTCTGCACCGAATTGCAAATGTTTATGTGTAACTTTGTTTATATGTAACTCTGCAAATAAATGAATAAATAAATAAATAAATAAATAAATAAATATATATATATATATACATATATATATATATATATATATATGTATATATATATATATATATATATATATATATATATATATATATATATATATATATATATATATATATATTGTAACGGGGTATGAATTCGATCAACGAATACTTCGTTGATAGACTGGGTCGCGTTCCCTCGATGCAGCGGAGGGCTCCTCTCCGCCCGCGAAACACCTTCGTTGCATGTAGTTGTTTCCGCTGCTTCCTTTCTATCGGGTTTACGCACCGCCTGGCGCGTACTCGGCTGCTCAACTGCGTTATATAATACATTACGATACAAGTGATCTAAGTACCACTTTTTTGTACAGCGTGAGGTTAGGGCCCGAGCGCATCGAGGGTCCTAATTACGTCGTGCAGAAGTGTTACTTAGCTCACGAGTATCGTATAGAATTTTATAGTACAGCCTACCTAAGCCCGATGTCACGCCTATCCGTGTCATAAGCAGTCTTGTTTTGCACCGTGAAGTTAGCTCACGAGCGTAGCGAGTGTGATAAACACGGTGCAAAAAAGGACTACTTAGGTCACGGATAGGCTTGACCTAAGTGCGGGCACTGTGCTATACAAGTTAATAAATAATGCCTGCGGAGGCGGCAGTATTTGCAGGAAGGAACAGGAATCGGTAGTGAACGAGCAAGATTTAGAAATGATGACAAATCACGCGCTCGAAAGCCGCTTGCAGCTCCTCGAGACTCATACCTAAGCAAATAATACTTCTATCTTAGGTCCGCAGCTCTTTGAGCGCGCGTTCTTCGTGGCAACCTCGGCAGATTAGTAATCGTCGTTGATGCCCGCGGTTGCGCGAACTCATCGGGCGACCAGGCCGCCTCTACTCGGTGTCGACTTCCGCTCTCGGAGTCTCTGGCGTAGGTCTCACACGCCTAGCCGTGTATACCTTTTTTCGGATGGCCTCTCTTTTTGATTTGACACCTCCCGCTATGATCTGCCATGGCCGAGTAATCACTCGTTTTCCCATCAGGCAGCTTGGCGTGCGCTGCTCGACTTTGCATTGCTGACAAATGAAGTATCGTCGAACATATTCGCCGACGTCGGTGTACATACCGGGCCAGTAATGATACATTGCAACGCGCGCACAAGTTTTCTCACGCCCCTGGAAGCCGACTGACGGCTCGTCGTGACACTCTCGCAAGATCTCTGCTTGCTTTTTCTTTGGCACGACGATTTTCCATGCCATATCGTCATTCATAGACGCTGGCAATTTTCATCTAGGCAGTAAAAGCACAGCTACCCACCGTACATCTTATACAGCGGATCTGTGCTCGGATGTATCTGTATCTCACGGACCTTTTTGCAGTACCATTCGTGCTGGGTCTCGCTTGCCCACCCGACTGCCCCGACTGGTTCAGCATCTTCTTCGTACATACGCGACAATGCGTCTGGTACGGCATTTAGCAGGCCTTTTCTATGCTCCATAGTGTAGACGTGGTTATGAAAGTTGCATAACCACCTTTCACTAGTTCGAAAGCGTCTCACTGTTCCGTCCCCCACTTGTATTTTCGGCCGTTCTTCGTCAAGCGGTGGAGACGTTCAGCGATGGTCGCGAATTCTGGCAAGAGTTTGCGATTGCTTTAGGTTTTTCGGTGCTGGATACGCCACAATGGGCGCTATCTTCTCTGGATCTGGCCGAAAACCCTCATGTTTAACCAGGACACCGAGGTACCTCTTCTCGGTAGAAGATACTCTTGTCCCGGTTGATCGTCAATCCAGCCGTATTCACTCGCTGGAGTTTTCTCTAAGTACTCGAGATGTTCTTCAAATGTCTCTGTCGCGATGATGATATCATCGAGATACGAGTACGCGTATGGCTGGAGTTCTGGGTTGAACACTAAAAGGTAAAGGGTTGACTAAAGGTCGTGAGGGGTCTCGCCTCCGGTTTCAACGGTATTTGATGTTAAGCGCTGCTATGATGACTCCAGCAGCAAGAAACTCTCGTACTTGTTAATACATCTCCTCCTCTATTCTTGGCGACACGGGATAATACTTCTATTTAATCAGCTGCGTTCATCTGATCGTACGGTTGGATTTAGGCAGGATGCAGTCCAGCATTATGCGAATCTGCGCGTGTTCGTCGTCACTGACGTACGCAAGTCCAACCGCGGCGATATCCTACCTATTGTAGCCACTTGAAGTTGGACAATCTTTCGCTCCTTCTTCAGATACAGGACGTTCTCGTTTGGATCGTGGACTGTGCCGAACAGTCGTCCGAAATTTGTCCCAACTAGACATTGGTTAGTTGATTCGAGCATAATTACCACCGTTATGTTGCGTCGTACAACCGCGATGTCGAACGGCAAGCCCACGAATCCCACGATCGGTGACGTCTGACCATTTGCACACTGTGCTTGACGGCCGTCGCGTTGTCGCAAAGGTCGACCGCAAGCGCTAGCGATCTGAAGTTCTAACGACTTCATTGCGGTCATAGCGACGCCTGGGCTGTAGAGAGCCCTTACTCTGAATCCTCCTATGGCCACTTGTACACAACAGCGCTACTCGTCTTCATTTGGCGATATCATCGATTGGGGGTAATCGCTGGATAATAGTGCGACCGTGCAATCGAACTCGTCCGAGGTTTCGCGCGAGGTATCGGCTAGGCCCTCCGTCATGTGCCAGTCTTCTCGGGAAGCACTTTATTGGCTACTTCGGGTTTCTTTGGTCAGATTGACCGGAACTCTCGCCAAATCTCGGTCTTTTGCGCTTCGGACTAGGAGACTTGCCTCTCTCATTCCTAGGTTCTGAGCGTCCTCGTTGAGGGGCTGACTTCTTGTTGCCTTCTCTAGCGTTGGCATGCTTCGCTGTTGCGTTATTGCTGCAAGCTTCGCGTCAAACAGCTTGCCTATGGCGTCGACCAGTAAGGGCAGGGAGTCGATTTACTCTGTAAACTCCATGGCTGTCACTGGCGTTTTACCGCCAATCTTCGACGTTTCGTCCTTAAATGCGCATTCGGGGACGATTACTACGCCGGGCTTCGGAGATGCTCGATACGAGGCTTCGTATGCTAGAGCATCCTCGACTTCGACTGCTGCCGCGAGCATTTGCTCCATGGCAGAGAAATTTTTCCGCTGGAGCCCGCGTTTGAGACTAGGCAGCATGTTATGTTATATCCAGTTGCTGGCTAGTGTTTGGTTGGGGAAGTATCCTCTGCATTATACGTTGCAGGTTATTCACATACACCCGCACGCGTTCGCCAGGCTCCCTGCGCCCTCAAAATTATTTTCTCAGTAGTTTCGGCTGGTAGCCTTGCGTCTGCCCGAACCGTCGCTTGATGCACTCGCAGAAATCGTCTCAGCTAGACCATTGTTTTTGAGAGCGGGTTTAGTAACCAATCGTACTCATTGTCCGTCAATACTTCTTGTAATGACGCTAAAATCTGCGCGTCGGACAGGTCATCCAGCATTCTACGTCTTTCCATGCGTTGCAGGAAGTTCTCCACGCTCTGTGACGAGTCACCGATCAACTTAATTCCCCATTTGTTCACCGCAGGATCGATAGGTCTGTTGTTCTTTCTTCGCGACTTATCGTGATTGCTACTTTCGTTCAGCGCTTGCGTATGCGCGTTCGTCGCATACGCATGCCTCCCCCCCTCCCCTCTCCAGCAACTACTGGGGGTTACGAATAGAGAGGATTCGCCGGAATCCAGGAGTTGGAAGCTCCACCAGCCCTCGCACCCGCGTCTTCGCGAAAGCTGCTGTGATCTTTGTGACTGATACTATACGTATCCTGAAAATTCACATGACTGGCTCTGCGTGAGTTCTGTAGATTACTTTCGCTTGCTGGTGGCTCCACCCTTATACTGGATACTATGTTAGTTGGCCATTGTGACATCATGGCCTCCATCTTGCACATCAGCGTCCTCACCATTGCCGTATTCTCAGCTATCGACTGACTTAGCAGGTCATTCTGAGCTGCCGAATTTTGGACTGATACTTCTTGACAGTGGGCGTATTCTGCTCTGCAACGCTCGTCTTTCCCGTATCCTTGGTTGAGCAGTTGATTGTTCGTTGTTGCAGCGCCTTGGTGGAATGTGATGTCTAATCCGCCAGTCACTGCCGCTGCGCCCATGACTGCGCCTGGTGTAGTGACCTTTATACTGCGGAATCTTCTATTTTGCACGACGTATTCACCTGTGCCTTCGCTCGCCGTAGTTGTCGACGTTTCCGTTGCCATCGTTGTCGTGGTTATTGTCGTGATTAGATTCCCTGTCGGCATCTCTATCCTGACGATTCTATTCAGGTCTATCCTTGCGCCTCCTACGCCGTTAACATGGCCTGGTGTTTCGGCGTCATAATCGCCAGTATAAATTGAGCATGTCGATACTTGTTCAGCCGTTGCGTCGATGAATGATCTACGCAATTCTCGAGAGAGAGAGATAGATAGATAAATAGATCTTTATTTTACTTTACAGTAAAAAAATAAATAAATAAAATACAATAAATAAATATACACTCTTTCAGAGATATTTGTAATATAAATAAATAAATTTGGTCGTAGACCCATCATATCACAGTCATTTTAACTTCTCGTCGAGAATATCACAGGTCTAGGCCGGAAAGGCCGAGTCAAAATAATCACAAACAAATTCTATCGAATACCTGCGTCATCCGCCCACATAAGGGACGGCTAGGCCTCAAGGCCGAGCAGATAGCCGCGCACTGCTTCCTTAAAGGATGCAAGAGAAGGTAAAAGGCATATGGAAGAGACTAAGGAGTTCCAGAAACGTGCACCCTGGATCTGAAAGGCTTTTCCACCAGTTTCAGTGCTCACCACCGGAACATGAAGCTCAGGCGGGGGCCCCCTTGCGGAAGGCTTGGGCTGATGCTTGCTAAAAAACGATACCAGATACTCTGGCTCACGCAATCTCATAATTTTGTAAAGGAGTATAGCTTTAAAATAAAGCCTACGTGAATCAGTACTAAGCCAGCCCAGTCTTCTCCGGTAGGGGGAGATGTGCTCGTCCCTTCTTACTCCAAAGATGTATCTTACACAAGAATTACTTAGTCGTTGTAATCGTATTCTCTGTTCGTCAGTCGCGTCCAGGTACACCACAGTACAATAGTCCAGATGGGGTTGAACCAGTGACTCAACCGGCATTCTCCTTAGAGCCTCGGTGGTACAATCCCCGATAAACCGCAAGCTATACGGAGCTTTATTAACTTTTCTAGTAATACAATCTACTTGCGGTTTCCATGTTAATTTACTATCTATTGTAACACCAAGACTCACCACCGCATCTTCAAAAGGGCGATCACTCCATCACACATCCTTACCCCAGGCAAATTCAAGGACTTAATGTCATTGACGTTCTTTCTGGATCCAAAAAATATTGCCTTGGTTTTGCCAGAGTTTAGACGCAGTCCAGAGTCCTCCGCCCATTCTGACATTCGCCTTGCGGCTTCGGATAGTTGCGTCAGGCCCTCCCCAAGTTTACCCTTGGTGGTATGGAGGTAAATCTGTAGGTCGTCTGCATAAAAAATATGTTTTGTCGTCCTTTTGTCTAGTAAGTCTTGTAGGTTGTTAACGTACAGACTGAACAGCAGAGGCCCCAGGACCGAACCCTGTGGAACACCCAGATTGATTTCCAACCACTCGGAATTACCATCCCTGGTAGAAGTAACCATCTGCGTGCGGCCTTGAAGATATGATTTTAACCACAAGAGAGCCATCCGTGAGAAACCCAGCCGTTGCAGCTTAGTTAATAATTTCGTAGGTGATATGGTGTCAAAGGCCTTGCTGAAATTAAATAGCAGCAAGAGCGTCACCTCCTTTCTGTTAATGGCCATGCGTACGTTATCTGTCAGTTTGATTAATGCCGTCTGGGTACTGTGATGTTTTCTAAAACCAGTCTGGAGAGGATCCAAAATTTTGTTTTTGTTTAGATACTCCGTAATTTGGGAATGAGCTAACTTTTCGAGCACTTTAGATAGGAAGCAGAGTAGAGCTATAAGTCGAAAGTCTGACACAGATGAAGGGACAAGAGCGAAAGAGGAGTTAAATATCTTTACAATAAATTCGCCAATTATTGGGAGAGCTTTCACGATCAATCCCTGAGGGACCCCATCAACACTCCTCGCCTGTGAGGAAAAGTGTGCAATGGCGAGAATGACATCATTTATGTTGACTGGACTAAACATGAAGCCTTCCTCACTTGCAGTAGAAATGAAGTCCAGCGCGTCATCCAGGTTTTCATAGGGTGAGACAGATATCCCAGCGAAATGATCGTTCAGCTCGCCCGGCATAAAACCATGAAACTCCTCCTCTTTACGCCTAGGTATGAGGCCGAGGTTACGAATTTTCTTCCATATATCCTGATTGTCATCAAGAGCATCCGACAAATGTCTAGTGATATAGGAGCTTCGCTCTTGAGCCATGCGAACATCAACCTCATTACTGAGCCGGAAAAACTCGTCAAAGAGTTCTGAACGCCCAGTGCGCTTGTAGCGCCCGTGCATGGCATCCCTCTTATCAATGAGCAATCGCAGCTCAGAACCAAACCAAGGAGCATATTTTTTCTTTATGCAAACCATCTTACGAGGTACTAATATGTCAATTACCGAATTTAAGTTAGCATTCAAGTTTTCCAAAGCACCCTCCAAATTGGTTTCAATAGAGTTCATAGCCTCCCAGTTGCAGCTTGATAGTAAGTCACCAAGCGAGGCGGTGTTTATGCTATTGAAATTCCTGTAAACAAAAGGCTCCTACCCAAGAATGGGAGCGTGGATGTTAAGAGAGACCTCTATAATACAGTGTTTGCCAAAACTGGGCAGCCTTTCCTTCTTAATGTCATGTATACTGTCGTTCTCGTCCGTTAGTATCAAGTAAATCCACGTGGAAGAGGTAGGGGATGATGCGTGGGACCATGGCCGACTATCTGAAGAGATAACTCCTCAGCGAGACGCCGAATGGTGTTGGCGTCATCCGATCCCGACAACAGGTCAGCATTCAGATCGCCCATGATGATTTTGTGGCTCAATTCACCGCTGAGATCACGTAGGACACTGAAAAGATCAGAGTCCCTTTGCATCGCAACCTTCGGAAGTCTATAAATGACCCCGAAAAAAACTGGAGGAGAGGAACCCTGCTGTATGCTGCAAAACAGATATTCAGGGATCCCGGGTTTTCCAGGTCCCTGTGTGTTTGAACTAGCCAATAAACGTACTTTAAATTCATTGCGTACATACAACGCCACCCCGCCTCCATTCACATTCCGATCCGGTCTCAGTAGTGAAAAGCCGTCAATCCGGATGAGACCGTCATCAACGACCGAGCCCAACCATGACTCAGCAATACCAAAGATGTTATAGGAGGGATGTTCAGTAAGGAAGAGTGGAAGACTCTCAATGCGAGCTCTCAGCGAATTCACATTAAGAAATCCCGCTCTGAAGCAATCTCTCGCCCTCCCTCCGATGTTAGCAGGCTTCTCTAGTCAGGTGGAGGCCGCCGATCTGCCCTCCGGACTTACCACTGTGCTCTGTACAGTTCCGTTGTCGTCGATGTCAGTAACTTGTGTACCTGTGGATGGTCGTCGGTCAGGAGAAGCCTGGTACGCCGTGTGAATGGCTTGCAAATTGGCAGCCGACGCAAAGATATGCGCACGCTCACCACCCCTACGCCTAGCAAGAAATCTACCGCCGGCGTGCCAGACGTACTTGAAACCCAGCCCCTGTGCTATGGGTTTCAGACTTTTAAAGACTTGAAATTTTCTGTGGGGCAGCAGCTCATTGATAAAAATTTTTCGTACCGGCAGGCCGACAGACGACAACCGACCAAGCATATCTGGGTTTATGTCTTTTGTTGTTAAATAATTATTGGAGAGCGCACGACTAGCCCGCATCACATCACCGACCAAACTCACCCGGGAAAGCCTCACCACGCAAGATGGCTGCGCACCTACCCTCGTCGTCGATCCCAAGCCGCCCCCCGCAGAATCCCTACTCGTCACGGTCGGACCACGAGGCCCCAGGACGCGGACCCCGGTGACGTTACCCTGGTCAAAGGTGGGGATGATGGTGCTGACAACTGCACATTGTGCAGGTCTTCTTGAGAGGCCGTTACTTCACTTGATAATATACCATTAATAACAATTTCGCAGTCCTCAGCACCCCCGCCACCCGGCCCCGCGACCCCAGCCTCCCGAGACGACCCAGACGACGGGAGAGCCAGAGGCTGTAAAGTGCAGTTGGAAGGCAAGACAAGGCCGGCATTCACGTCGCCATGACACTTGTGGTCCCGCAGAGCTCCCAAGCTTTCACTAAGAGCTTTATTTTGCTCCCTCAGGAGCCGCCCCTCCTCCAGCATCAGCTGCCGATCCAGACCCAGTTTATCCAGAGAGAGAGAGAGAGAGACAGAGAGAGAGAGAGAGAGACAGAGAGAGAGAGAGAGAGGGAGAGGGGGAGGGAGAGGGAGAGAGAGAGAGGGGGAGGGAGAGGGAGAGAGAGAGAGAGAGAGAGAGTGCACGCGGTACGGCAGATCGCAGTTTGACCCAGCGCATCAGTGCACTGAGGAAAGAGCGAACGCGAGACGGGCGCGCGTGCGTGTGTGCGAGATAGAGAGAGAGAGATAGAGTGAGTGTGTTCAGCCGGAGGCAGCGGGCTATACGATTTAGCTCTGCGCTAGGTCGGCGGCGTGCCGTGCGAGGCGGACAGAGACAGAGAGAGAGAGAGAGCGCACGCAGAGGAGTTGGCCGGCTGCTTACTAGGTGCTTACGTACCGGGAGAGCACCAAGCCTACGTGCAGTACGCCAGAGCGAGAGCTAGAAGGCAGCATGTCGCAAATGTTTAGTAGAATTTGATAAAACACTTTCAAACTCGCTTCTCCTTCAAAATAGTCCAACCCGTGCTTCTTCCGAGTCAATAATTCATTTGTTTGTCGAATATCTTCATTTAAATCGCTCACAGCGAATGGAGGTAAAACTACCCGATGAGCACTGATATTATTATAAAGACCAACAATTGCTACTTCTTTCAGCACATTACGAAATTTTGGAACTTTATAAAACTGAATATCTACAATGACATCCATATTTTTGTATAGCTCTTAACGGTGATTGAAACTCAAGACACAACTGACAACCGAGTTATGATACAGACTAATATATATATATATATATATATATATATATTGAAACCTATAGGTATGCTTCATTATTCGACCTCGCGCCGATGGAACTCCATTTCATACGTGAAGGCGGGCCGCCGCGGCCCAGGGCGCCAGGCATACGAGATGCCAGGGATCTGAGATCCCTTTACTCGGTGATGCTAACACGTGTTGGTGCTCATCGACGCAGTAGTTGATCGAGCTCGGCTAGCTCTGTTGGGATACGGTGATCGATTCAAGGTCGTGGGTACATGACAATACTTGTTTCGGTTGTTGTTGATTTTAATATATTTCTCTTCTCTTTCTCAAAATTTCAAGCATACATGAATAACCTCGGCATCCTGCGGATTATCACTATGCCTCTAACATGGCCCGCTGGCCGAGGCTTCAATTCTCACGAAACGCTCCGCGACTCACATACCGTACGCTCGCCCACGTTCACCGCACAAGGTCGTCGCGATTTACACAAACACTGCGCGAGCGACCCCACAAAAATAACCCATAGAAAAACTCTTTCCCCAGTAGGATCACCCGTGCCCACCAGACGATCGCCGCCGCATCCACGTTCGTCAGCGTGGACGCCCGTCGACTCGCCGATGCGGTCGAGCACCCGCCTTGCCTTTACGAAAGCGCCCGCCGGCCAGGCGATCGACGCGTCCGTCACGGCGTGCTCTCACGAGCTCGCGAACCCCCGGAACTACATCCTAAAGCCACTCCATATACTACTCGCGCGCCAACCTTATACCCTCCCACTGGCTGAGAACTGGCACACACACTCACACGACACAGGGACTTGCTGCCCCTGCACACTATACCATATTAAACATACACAATGCTACCGCGCATTAATCTTTTAATAATCTGTACGTGAAAATTTCAACCACTAAAGTCGATGATTGTTTGACGTGATGCATCTATTTCTAAGATGTTATCGTACTCTGCGTAAACTGTACAATTAATCGTATTAGTTAACGGATCATCGAACCGCACGTCTAAGTGTACACTACCATGTTTAATTAAATTCCAATGATTGCTATCATTGGCCGACAAAGGAGTCAAATCAAAAGCAAATAGACAGTAACCATCGGGATATGATTCTCGCATGTTTTTATTACCTTCGTTAAGAAAATGTATACCCGTACCCAAATATAAAGTATAATATGTATCAACATATAATTTATTTGTTTTAAGATTTGGTTGTAAAGGTTTCGAAGGTGCTTGCACACCGTCTACATATAGACATAAAAAATCTATATTGAAGTATTCGAAATGGAAAGGATCGAGTACTTCATCTCCGTTAAAAGCTTTGTTATTAACAAAGCCTAGTATAATTCTTTTCGGCAGCTGTCCTAATATAATATTATCCAAAGTTTCACCATGAACCACGCTGTGCATTGTAATAGCTTTAACTTCTACCCTTGTGAGAGGATATTTTGCAGTTGTCTTTGAAAGTGTTTAAGCATGAGCCAGCAATATACTTCGATTAACTTTAACTCGTCTAACTAATAAATTGCTTCTTCTATATGTACAGAGAAACAACCCAACACATCCATCAGACAAAAAGCATCTTGAGATTAAACTAGTCGCACTCTTACTTCAACACCGTTTGACAATAGTTTTCTTGGTAAAACACGTCACAATGAAGGTGGTCTTTCAAGTCAACTGTCTTCGTTGCTGATAAAAACTTTCAACGTTCTACAATCCCTGTATTATTATCATTTTCGTTCGAAAATATAATTTTGCGCTAAAAAACGTAGCGTGATATTATATTTTAAAACAAGTATGCACAATGAGTTATTTTACATGCGTTGCAGTGTCAGCAAGCGTGTGGCGTGAGAGCGATTCTGTTACCATAAGCGAAAAGAATACAAATCCACATGCGTGGGCGTTGGCTCGCGATCGAGCGGGCCGCGTCATAGCATACCCTCCCCCGTCCCTGAGCCATTCATTTTCAAAAATTAATAATTAAAAAATGTCCATAATTGCGGATTCGCAAGACTAGCAGAGTTGCAAATGCAATGCAAAAAACTGCGGAAGTTTTAGTTTTTTTTATAATAAATAAACTGTTTCCGCTATGATAAAATAAAAATGTATAGTTTGCTTACGTAATAAGCATCTGTTATGACTAAAACTTGTATGAATCGTTTGCAAAATTAATGGTGGATTATGTAAACGGACTCGTTGATACGAAATTTGCGATAATTATTTAATAACCAATTAATATATTTTTCCATAAGCGAAGCGTCAATTTTGGTCAGTCCGTGTTCCGCATTCCAGCTGTCTTAATAGTCCATCTCTCTGTATTGGCAACAAGACGATACTGCCACGACTTCTGGTAACGAGCTTCGGAAGCCTAGGAAACCATGCTATTTTAAAAATAACATGGGTAATAGTTTGTTGGCTTAATTATACAATTTTCACACATGTATCGAACAATATATTTTTGATACAGGAAGCGTAAATGCGATTTTAAAAAGTTGTAAAGTACGTAAAATCGCGCTTTACGCACACTGTATTAAAAAATAAGTTTCGTTCAAAAGTCCATTTGCGGAGTCATCAAGCTTTTTGCGCTTTGGGATTTCTGACAGGCTCTCTCCAATCTCGACAGCAGTCTCTCAGCAACAATCTCTGTACAAAATGAAAAACTATTGTTGCTAAGTAGTTCTGCTTCTTTGCAAGCCATCTGTTCCGGATCACATCTCCCTGATCATTTTGCTAATTCTTGTTGGATTCTAGTCAACCATCTACAATGTACGCAACTCATTATAAACTTATATAGTCTAAATATTTTACTGTTTTCTATATAATGTACTAGCGTAAACACGAATCGCGAAAACGCAAAAGTTAACTTAAAAGGTACTGTGCGCTTGTTTGAATCGACGCTATCGATGATTCTATGTTCGTAAACGTATAAAGGAAAATTCAATATTTAACATTACAAACCTTTCAAGATTCACGAAGTCAACGGTTACCCTTCATTAAAATGCAGCAAATAATTTAAAAAATTGTTTATGGAGCGAAGAGACGTCCTGTTTTGTTTATATAAATTGTTATTAATTAAAGTTTATATAAACAGTGACTTATATTGTTCGATGATGCCTGGGCTGATTTGGACTGCGTATAGATCACTGACACAATTTATTTGCTTGTAAAACACAAATAATGTGAGAGAGGGAAAGGAAGGTAAAAGCAGGAGAAGGTAAGGAGGAGGAAGGGATAGAGGAGTTGAATAGGGAGATTAGTATAGGTAAGGTACAAATAGCTTGGGGGAAAATGAAGAATAATAAATCGGCAGGAGAAGATGGCTTGCCATTAGAATTTTTGGGTTACCGGTGAGTTGGACGGTGGGGTTGGCGGAAATTTCAAATGGAATATTTAAGGAAGGGAAAATGTTGGAGGGTTGGGATAAAGCTAAAATCTTTCCAATATATAAAGGGGCTTGAAAAGGTGGTAGAGAATTTTAGGGAGGTGTCTTTGCTGGATGTGGGCTACAAGTTATTAACAAATATCATAGCAAGGAGGGTGAGGGAGTGGTTGGAAAAAAACGAAGGGTTAAAAGAAAGTCAGGCAGGATTTAGAAAGAAAAGAGGGACAAGGGACCCTATTTTTGTGTTAAATACAATATTCAACAGCAAGATAAGGGAAAACGAGGTGATATCGGAAGAGGGAATATGGGACAAATACATAACTAACAAGGGTGTGAGGCAGGCGTGTCCGTTGAGCCTAACTCTGTTTAATATTTACTTGGAGGACTTCGACGATCAATGGATAAGAGATATAGTAGGAAAGGAAGTGCAGATATAGTAGGAAATATGAGGAAGAAGCCAAAGCAATATGCGAGAAAGAGAAAGAGAAAAAGGAGGAAAGGAAAAATAGGATATAGAAAACGGGAAAGATGTGACATGAGGGGTATTCTAAATAACTGGAGAGATTAAGGTAATTGCGAAATGTTCAAAATGTAAAAATGTAAATATGCAAAGAGGGTAGTTATAAGTATTTTTAAGGAAAATTGTAAGAGATAAAGCAAGGGAGAAATGTAAAAAAATTTTCATCTGTACATGGAATTAAAATAAATAATAAATATATAACTTACAAAATCACAGCTTAAAATTCATGACATTTCACTAAGTAGTAAATAAGTCATTTGAGTAACCTATGCCACAGCTTTCTGAAGGACCTAGAACATTTTTTACCTCTACGTGAGCTTAAAATGCTCCTTAAACATGTATTTCCCACTAAGTGCACGACATTTCACTTCGAAAAGGTTAGAAACAGTTAGAGTAAGCATAGTTCTGCATGTATACGGCATATATAATACTCCATGGATTAAATATTATTAAAACAATATTTTAATTATTGGAACTATCCATTTAGTTAGAGGAAGCTACGTGTCAATACATGGGTAGCCTTTCTTTTTAATTAAAACTTACAAAAGTAGCTTATTAAAAAATTTGGACTAATAACACCTAAATAGGCACTAATTATATTATTTTTTTGCTTTTAAGAATATTCTGGTAATCAAAAGGACACAGCCGAAATTTTGTGCACAAATCTATCATCAACTCATCAAATAGTCGAATGAATTAATTCTTCACATTGTCAGGGAGTTTAGAACTATTTTAATTTTAGTTTGGACGCGTTAAGTTATATTAATTTTTTCTGCAGAAAATCGGGATGTGCTGGTCTTCTTTGGAAATGTGCCAGTTGTGCTAGACTTGAAGAAAAATACGCGAATTGTATAATTCCTCGCAGTAAATCAGTGAGTTGTGCTGGCCTTTACAGCATATTTAAACTGTGTTTCACTTCAAGGCAAATTCGGAGATGAACATATTTTTGCTGGAAAATTTTAACTGTGCTTGGTAAGGATCGACATTATCTTCTAAGTACATTTTCATGATGTTAAATTTCGCCTATATTAGTTGTACGGTATTTACAATACTACGCAGCAATACCTGTTTTTTTAGATTTAATACAGACACACTGATCACAACTGATGATAGACTACAAGAAAAACATATATAAAATAGAACAGAGCCCTCTAATGGTATATTGTAAAGTCGAATACAAGTTTACATTACAATCATAATTGACTGCAAATGTCGATATTTCATCCTCTTTCTCCATTTGGATAGAATCGCATTTCACACCTATTGTATCGAAAAAATCTATTTTTATATTAGAAAAATTTAAAAAACTTGGACGTATTACAGTACAAGAATGAAAATAATTGCATAATCTGTCCTGAATGAATAATTTCGGATATTTGTTAATAAATTCAAGGCTTTTAAAACAAAAAGCTTCTTTGTAAAAGCTTGTTAACCTAACAATGTTTCAGACAATAAGTAAATAAATGAGTATGTAAATGAATATACTGATAAGAAGAAACTCTGTACCTATTGGCAGTAATTTTTTTTGTTCTTGATAAAGTTTTTTTTTAAATGTAGATGAGAATGATTTGTCTAGATAATAATAGTTCAGAAAGATAATAAAAGTTATACATACCTGAAGTGCAACTATTTCCCACAAACTTGTAGAACCTGAATTAGAATACTCAGAGTCATTCAAGTCTTCTAAGTAAATTCTATCTCCAACATTTTCTGTATCAAGTAAAGTACTAGTGATTTTAAAATTTTGCATGAATAGTCGTGCTATGCAAACTGTCCCCAAAATTGTATTAGGTTGTACATTCAACATCATCGTAAATAATCTTTTCAAAAATACAATTTGACGGTTCTGAGTTATATTGTTACAGTGATTTATCAGAATGCATGACAAATTTTCTATCAATGGTTCTGCATACATATGTTTTTGTCCGATATTAATGTATAACATAATTCTATACAGATGAATATAAAACCTAAATGAAAATATAGTTGAATTAACTTATATCAAGGTAAAATACAGTAAACATATTTTGAAACTGAAATTTCAATAATTTCAAACTTGAATTGAGAATGAGAAAGTCTTACAAATTAGTTTTTTGCAACACCGCGTGTACGGTACGTGCTTCAAGCGACTAAAACCATGATTATAAAGTAAGATTCAGGACATAAGGAATTAGAAAACTACGGCAAATATTTAATTTATAAAGTAATCCGTAAAGTATAATGTCCTAGGCAACGCAACATTTCTACAGGTTGAAAATTAACTGGCGACAGTCTTGTATGCGTAACCGAGCAACCATCGCCGACACTACGTCCCTATACAGAATGTTACACAATCAGAAGTAGATTCACGACCTCTGACTTATAAATATATTCGAGTATATCTCTGTTAAGTTGGGTGATCTGATATAAAGATACTTTTACTATTAACTCTGGGTCTAATTACGATTAACTTGCGATTTATTTGCATTTCTTCTTTCCAATTGGTTCATGTTCGGTCTATTTTGGTTATAACCTCTAATGTTATTCTACCTTACATAATCACCTTATTGAATTAAGTCTTTTTTAATTTAATTAAATATTTTGGGGCGTTGGCGTGGGTGGATTGCTTCTACGCATGCAGTGATTGTAAAAACTTCATTAGCTGATCGATGAATGTGATTAAGTAAGGTGTAATAACATTAGAGGTTATAACTAAAATAGACCGAACATGCTTGGGAAGAAAAATGCAAGTAAATCGGAATATCCAAGAGTAAATAATAAAAGTATCTAGGTGTATGTAAGAGTGCCAGACCATTCAACTCAATAGAGATCAAAAGCTCTTAAGCGAACTTTACAATTTTTGTATGAGTGTCGACTCCAAAGCTTTAACTCCTTGAAAATTAGATACTTGTAAAATGAAGCTGCTGCTTGGAATTAGGCTTGGCACGTGCACCAATTCGATTAGACCTATCCTGGCAGAAGATTCCATCAGTGTTTAGGCTTTTGCGATATCTTTATTCTTTTCTTTGCCGTTGCTATGCGGTAACGACTTTATCTCGCGGCTCGATTTCTTGGTTTCCGTCTAAATTTATACTATATGAAAATTATTAGTGTTTAGATTAATTTGACGCGAAGCTCTAATTTCTTTCAATAATAAATCTTGTCGAACTTGAATCCCGGACCGAATGATTTTTGCGCGCACTGAAGCTAACTCCCTAAACGAATAATTTTATGTGCACCGATGCTAAGTCCCGAACCGAGTTCCGACTCGGCTAAATTTTGTACGACGGCGACTAAGTCCCGATTGAACTTCTGAGATCGTGATAATGTAGGTGTCCGGTCCCGCTCAAGATTCTAAGTGCGACTGAAAGAGATTAACCCCGACTGAGAGATTAAGTCCCAATGAGGGGGCCGTGCAGTTTATCCGGGCCCTTATATAGTCCGGGCTCGCGAATGTTCTAAAATATTCTCAACGAAAATCCCTAATAGGAGGGGTTAGCTTTTCCATATATGGAGTTATCTATGATCGCTCCCTACTCCTCTTCTTACTATTTTTTGTCTCTGGCTTTCTCTTGCAGCTTATCATATATCCCCTCCCCCGGATATAGTTCCGTGCTGCTCGGCTCTATGTTTGTTCAGGTGGTCGAGCTTCTTTGCGACGTATGGCTTCTCCGGGCTTCTTGTAGTCATCAAAGTAGTGATCTACTTTGCCGTGAATATTAACTCTTACTGTTTGCGGGTAAGGCTGCTTCTCTTGCAATAGGTATCGAAAGAGGGACCGCTGTTGGCTTAGGCCCCGCGATGTGTAGGTAAGGCGGTCCGTCGGTAATAGGTGGAGCATTGCGTTTCTAACGTCTGCATCTCCTAAATTGTTCTTCATTTTCTTCGTTGTGGATATGATGTTTATATATATTTTTACACTCGCTGTACCTTTACACTCGCTATTGAACTGCTTCTAGCAACGTTCGATATGCTCAAATCTCAGTCTGGTTTTAACTTTCATGCATTATAATCTTACGACGTATTTGAGTGAGTTATTCTTACTCTTGTTTCATTGTGTTTTACCGAAATTTGTTCGTATTTCGTTTTGGATATTTGTTATATCACTTTTTTTTTAATAATATTAAGTCCGCATACGATCATTTCGTCTCTCCTGTTCTTATCGTCTGCCGCTTCCTATCTTTTAGAGTACTTGGAATGTATAATGTGCTTTCCCGAGTTGGCTTGTACTTTTATTCTCGTGACCTTCTCGGCTCGGAGCTATTCAGTGTTTACTCTCACTCAATGTCGTCGATGCTCTCTCTCTCCCGCTATACTCAGTGGGATCGCCATTCTATTGTTTGCATATAATATTCTTTTAGTATCTGTAATTATTCTTATTGAAAATAGAAATAAATGCGAAAAATTTCACACTATATATACTATATACATAGTGTTTTTGGATCTCCTGAATCTGAATCCGAGCTCGGTTTAACCCAGGCACGACAGGATTTGTTCAAAACCTCAAAAGACACTCCGAAATCTACTAAAATCGTTAGATCCTTTAACCCAAAAAATTGTATCACTGAAACCCAGTAAACATAAAATTATAATCCTATTAACCCCTAACCTTAAAACGTGATGACCCAGTGACCCTTTAAATCCAAAACCCTGTAGCCTGATGCCATAACCACTGACCCGAAAATGTTAGAACCACATAACCCTATAAACCCAGTAAAACCTCATAACCCTATAAACCCAATAAACGCTCATAAGCCTATAAACCTAGTACACCCCCATAGCCTTATAAACCCAAAAAACCCGTATAACCTATATCTCCATAACTCCTAACCTTAAAACCTTATGACTTAAAAAACCTCTAATCCTATAACCTTATGACCCCATAATTCTATAAACCCCGTTAACTTTTTACGCCGTAATCTTTTGACCCTTACCCATATAACCTTATGTCCCCATAACCCTAAAAACCCCTAACCCTGTAGCTTCATGTGTCACTAACCCTAAAATCTTAGAACTACATAACCCTATAAACCTCTAACCTTATAACTTTATTACTTTGGAATCGAACTACTGTAACAGTGTCGCTTAATCTCTCACCGCGAAACCATTTGTGATGTAGATTTGTCGTGATGTATTTTACACAAAATTAAATTCCCAATAATGCCGTTTCACGTGTAACTGCATCCAGGACACTTGCTCGCCGTGACGGCGGCAATAGGGTTAGGGGTTTATGACGTCATGAGGTCATAAGTTGTAGGATTAGGCGTTTATTGGGTCTTAAGGTTTGAGGATTAGTGATTATGGGCACATCAGTATATAAGGTACATAAGGTTACTGTGTCATAAGGTTATAGGGTTAGGGGTTTATAAGATTATGGTTCTAGAAATTCAGTTCAAGAGTCGATGGGTTACTGGGTTTTAGTGATAAAATTGTTTGAGATTAAAGGTTCTAACGATTTTAGTAGATTTCGGACTGTTTTTTGAGGTTAGAAACAAACGCTGACGTGCCTAGGTCACATCGACCTCGGATTCGGATTTAGTAAAAACATATAGTATACATAGTCGGACACATAGGCCAAAATATTTTGCTTCCTCCTAGAGGAAGTTTTGTAATAGTACAATTCTCAGATTCGCTAAAACTTCATAGAAACATGTTTTTAGATGTTAGATGTTCGAATTATGTGTTTTTCGGAAATGTCCGTATGGGTGTGTGTGTTTGTGTGTATACCATGATATTTCTGAAACCTCTCAGTCAATATCAATCAAATTTGACATGCATGTCTATTTCGAATTCTAAATTCGGAAAAAACATTTATTTTTTAATTTTTTAAATTGTTTTTTTTTATGACCATTTTTTAATTTTCGAAAAACAGTATTATCCTTTTTTTTCAATTATTCCATTGTTACAAATAATTTAGCTAAAATGCATTTAAGATAATAAAATTACCTATTTTTCTCCGTTTGGTCATCGGGATTAACCGCTCCGTTCGGCAGATAAAATGAAAAAGGTGATTTTTTTTTTAATTCGTATCTCTATCATCATAACCCCACGAAAAAAAATATGTTGATGGGTTACATGTCAAGCTATATTCCATTAAAATTTAAAGTGATTTGACTACTTCTTGTTTTAGTAATAAATCGAAAGCTGATAAAAATGATTTTTTTTGAGTCTCGATTACGGGCGTAGAAAGACCTTATTGCACTTGAAATTTTGGGAAAAGAGAGATCTTTTGATTACCTCGGCTAAGTTCTTTTCGCAGCTTATGAAAACGATTAGTTGAAAAGATATTAAAATACAATTTCTTTGTCTCTCACCCTGTGTAGCCCCACCCTGTATAACTGAAAATTATTATTTTTGATAAACCTTATAACTCGCTAACGAAAACTCAGCATTTTTGTGTGTGGTTGTGTAATACTCGATATTTATTTTTACCTTAACTGACTACAATGAATATTGTCCTTCCGTAGAATGTTTTGACAAAATTCATGGTTTTATGAGGTTATGAAGTCTATTTGTGATATAAATTGTGATGTAAGCGAGCTTGTTGGGGGAAGAAGAGGCGCAAGAGAGTGAGCGCTCTCTCTCGTCAGACGCTTGAAGTCCGGCTTCTCGTTGGGCACCACTCGATCTGGGCAGTCAGCAAGGGTGCAGGGTGAGCGGGCGCTGGCAAGCGCGGAGAGGTCGGTGGAGCGGCCTGAGGTGCGCTCGGTGCGAAGATGGTGGGGGCCGCCTGTCGGAGGGTACGGGTGCGGTAACCTGGTGCTGTCCGTGGTGCTGCCTCTGGAGCTGCTGCTAGGACCTCGTCAAGGCTTCTGCGTTGTCTAGAGAGCGGACACGGCTCGGACCTTTCTAGGTCGACTATGGGAGCGAGTCTTGACGAGGGAGGGCCGCCCAACCCGGTGAAGGCTACACCAGCCAGTTATTGTTGAGGGGCAAAGAAGAGGGCTCCGAGGAACTTTATGCTTGTATTGATTACGGGGCCAATCCCAGATAGGGATCGGTCCACTCAAAAATGACTAAGAGGCGCTGGGCGCTTTAGCCCATGATTGTCAGATCAATTGCTCCCTCAACCATAGGCTGGAGAAGGGACCTCTCCTCGGCCGAAGGCACCGGAGGGGAAGGAGCGCGAGCTACCTTCTTCCTCGGTGGAAGGCGCAGCGAAGCTTTGAGGAGCTCGTTACGGATGACCCTCGGCTTTGGTATCCCCGGTCTTTGCGGACGAGTCCGCTTCCTCACAACTGGGGCGGGCGACGGGTTTTTCTTGGTCGGAGAAACGAACTGGACCTGACGTGGTTTAGGCCGGATGTCCTGCTTCGCCGCTATCTTTCGGCTGATGATGCTTAGCTGCGGAGGAGCTGTTCATGGCAGGGCCGCAGGCGGGGGCGCCAAGATCGCTCTGAAGTCTGGAGAAGTAGGGCGGGCTGGCACACCCACCAATTTCAGATGTTCTGGCCACTCGACGCTGAAGATGTCGGCTGCGGGCACTGGAGTAAGCAGTTTTGGCTGATGCGCAGGCGAGACGAGGGAAGCCCAGTCCACTTGTGTGCTGCGGTCCTGGTGGGCGGTCGCCGGCTCGGTCTAGATGGCGGCGTCGACTCTTGAGGGAGACCGACGTCGTCATTCCGTAACTCTCTCCCTATGGGCTTAAGTAATTAATTGATTAATTAAAGTAATTATTATTGCAACAAAAATCAGATTTATTTCTCTGTTCTTCGGTAGCTGCACAAGTTGCCCGACACGAGCTCTCAGTATCTGATACGGGATCTGAGTGGAGAGGGGGAGTTGCCGGGCCCGATGCCTCTATATCCCCTTCCAGAACGCACTCCTACTATGGGCAGCGTAGCCGCCTGGCGATCGGGCACGGAACTACTGGCGTGGTGCTCTATCGTGGCAGTGTGCCGGGTTACGCGTGTCCGGCGACTTGTGCGAGAGAGCCTGTGGCTGGGTTATAACAATTGCAATTCATTTTATTAAGAAAATCTGGAGAAAAAGAAATGCATTGTTAAATTAATACGCCCGTAATCGAGACTCAAAAAAAATCATTTTTATCAGTTTTCGATTTATTACTAAAAAAATAGGTCATTTTATTACCTTGCAAATGCATTTTATCTGAACTTTTTGTAACAATGGAATGATTAAAAAAAATAATAATAATGTTTTTAAAAAATAAAAAAATGGCCATAAAAAAACAATTTGAAATAGATATGCATGTCAAATTTGATTGATATTGACTTAGTAGTTTCAGAAATATCACAGTGTACATACACACACACATACATCCATACGGACATTTCCTAAAAACACGTAATCAGAACTTCTAACATCTAAAAACATGTTTCTATAAAGTTTTAGCGAAACTGAAAATTTTACTATTACAAAGCTTCCTCTAGGAGGAAGCAATATACTTGAACGATACATACGAACAAGGAACAATAGATTTGTTTGGAGGAAGCTACATGCCAATGAATGATTCTCATTGATGTTGTTCGTCAAGTACGGTCTATCAGTCTTTGTTTTCTCTCCAATACTGCTACTATTATTAGCGCTACTACTATCATTGCAACTGTTTTTGTTTTTACTTTTAGCTAATTTCTTTGAGTGTCAGTCAGTGCATTGGTAGTTACCATCCTTACCTATTGTCCACGCATGACAAATATTATAATACGGTTTATCACAATTTTTGCATCTCTTAATAGCCGCATTTAATCTATTAATTATCCTGCATGTCATGCAGGAGGACGGCGCCATCGTAGTAACAATAACACTCACTTTAGAAGCGCAAATGACACTTATAAATATACGCAAAGCTTAATAATTCAAAAGTGAAACGGTACGGTCGCTGTTTTTTGTAAGCAGGGCTAAGCCCTTTTTGGCGTAAACGCGCGACTGGCGAGGCAGCAGCTACAGCCTGCGACTCGGTGCAGTGATATTGTTATGTCCTGAACTTATGAGAGTTGTCACCGGACAGTAACTCTATGGGTTGATTTGTTTTATAAGCACGGATGACGACAAAGCTTTAAAGTGCAACTTAGCGCCATCGGTGCCTGACTATCTTCGTGATCTAAGAAAGAACAGCCTCCAGTAGCTATTGGAAAGTATTTTAAAACCGCCATTGATATTTATGCATTTTTAGTCTAAATCCAGCACTGAGATTTATAATGCAAATTAATCTTCCCTTAATAATCAGTTGAGTAGGACATCCCTCCTATCGTTAAGATTATATCACCGACTAATATTATGTTAGACTTTTGGAAGATGCGATTGAGTTTTCATGCAACGAATTGTGATAAGAGGAGAATGAAATAGAATATTTAGTCAGGTGCACGGCCTATACGTGTATATTACTTATCTTGTGTTTTGTTCTACTTCCGACCTGCTCTACAATGTGGGTCGTTCGGACCGAAAATGGACGCCAGGGATCAGGAGCTTTCGGTTAAATGATGCACTCGATTTAAAATTTTATAAGATTTATTCACTTTTCCACAAATTTAATATAACACTCGCTCGCAACTAATTAGTGAATCGAAAATAATCTTTTGCTAATACGTAGAACGACGAACGACAACTTCAGTGTACTAACTCCAAAAATATCAATATATTCTAAGTGTTTGAATCGTCGAAATGATTCTAAGTGCTTAAACCGACGAAAATATTCTAAGTCTTTGAATCGTCGAAAATGAAGAATAGCAAGTGACACATGACTTATGTGTCACTTGCTGATAGTGTTGCGCTCTCCGCAGCTTCTCCTTTATTATTCGTGCATCACTTTCGGGTATGCGCGGCCCATAATGTATAGTGGGCTTCTTGTTTTTTTGTAGCGGCACAATTCTGTCTGTTTAATCTCCTGCCGCATAGTCGTAATATGTGCGTGCATATCGGTATGCTCCACTTGGTCTCTTGCCGACTTGCCGTAGAGTGTGCGTGAATATCGCTGTGCCTGGCTTTGCTTTGAGCCTCTAATTTTTCTTCGTAATTATATTTTTGTTCTTTTTTATCATTGTTGTTTTACCTGAATCTACTATAATTACTGATTTCCTAACCGATTTTACTTGTCAATATACGAGTTTAATTATATTTTTATGTTTACTTCGCCGTACGTTGTCGTTCCTTATTCTTATCAATTTAATTAATTATTGAATTTGTCGATTGCTATTGGTTTTGTATTTAACGTCTGTTTAATAATAATGTGATAGTATCTCGATGTCAAGTATATTGTTATACTTTGTACTATCAAGAGCGTATCTTAATATACACTGCATTCTAGTGGGAAGGGTATCGATCGATTTGCTTATAACTAACCTTACTTATTTTGAATATATTAAAATGCGGAAGAAAATGAGCACTTCACAGTATCGAGTATCGCCCTTCTTGGGTCACGCGTTAGTCAACGCGAGTATCGCGTGGCGAATCACGGTTGTGTGTGACTAGTATTTATTATTTTTGTAATATTATGTTTGTTTATCGAATAATAATTATAGACTTTTTATTTGATTTACTTTATCCGTGTTCGCTCGTACATTTCTTTCTCGTGTTCTAGTGTCCTCTCCGCAAATACCGTCGCCATCGCGGGCGTTGCAATACGTGGTTGCAACGCACAATACTAAGCAGCCGCGCCTGTCGAAAAGAAGAATCGACAGCGGCTAGGAAAGTCACGTACACGAGCCAGCGAGCTCGCGAAATCAGGACACTGCGTGTTGTCGCGCCTCGTTACAACTGGCACCCATTGACGTGCTTGGATTTAAGAAGGAAAACGCATAACAATTTTTACAATAGAAAATTTAAGAGCGTGCGGACATGAAAGTAATTTTCTAGTTTGAGAATCAAACTTTCGAGAGAGAAAGGTTTAACAGTTAGCCGCAGCGTTTCGTGTAGGACACGAGAAGGCCGCCACGAGCTGCGTAAAGAACGTTCTCCCTTGTTTACGTCGCGCTCAAAGAGAGCGAATCTGAGCAGCGTTCACGCGATATATTATATTCGAATATAATATACATAAACGCAGGTAGAATTATTTGAGAGTTGGCGATTTGTTGAAGACTTACATTGCCAAGTCGGACAATGCAATTTTGCGAAAAATTTCATAAACGCACAAAACTGAGGAAATCTTTTTTTTTGCTTTTCTTATAGGAGCACAATTTTAAATTTTTTGTTAGTATATGCGTGATTTGTAAGCAAACATTTTTCACTATTGCTCGGGCCCAGAGAATACACAAGTGTGAAGGAGTACATACCTGCAGCATAAATAGTGCAGTGTTTGAGTACTAAAGTAGAGTATGCGCGTGCCAAGAGCAACGACTGGCTCCTCTGAGGCAATTCCTCCGTTTCTAAAGATTCTGCGGGAAGTAACGAACCTTTTCCAACACATACCGTTTTCTTTTATTTTCAATCTTCGGAATAAGTTACGTGCTACAACTACACGTCGCATAACACAGTGAAAGCGTGTGTATAGACAGGTTGTAATTCTGTAGCTTGCGTTGTAGCAACAGAAGTATAACCCAGGAGCAATCTACGGTGTGACTGTGTTACGAGCTGCCACATCGTTTATCAAGTTTACTGCGTGCGGAATAAACGCCACGAGGAAAAAGAACGCGCAACCATGGCACAGAATATTAAAAGGGCCGTGGCGGATTGATGCTCCGCAACAAATGATGAAGAACTGTTAGAAGCGCTAGAAAACCTGTAGCTTAGGTGAGATCAAACGCCTCCAAAGAGTAGCGAGCTTACAAAGATGGCTCTTCGGAGAATACTTCGAAGCAGACTTCGTGCAAAAGCAAGAGGCGTCCGAGGTCCAAGTGCGCATAAAAAGGGAGGAAATGCGTATGACTCATCGATGATCTCCTACATCGACATGACGTCGGAGCAAGTCTCGTTAAGGTCAGTCTATACAGATGACTATGACGTCGAGCGCCTTCATCTTCTTAAGCTACTACAGCAGGAGAAAGCGCCCACGGCAGCACCAAGCGCACAAGATGCGCCAGTAGCACTAGCACTAACGCCAAGGCGATGACACTGCCAACGGCGCAGAAAGAGGCAGTTGCAGGAGGGTTGGACGGAACCGACCCGAGCACAAATCAGATGGCTGCTTATTTTTTCTAAATTGTCTCGCGGATACGATCCCGTTTTTTAATTTTGATTATCTTCAAAACTCGTTCTAAGGCCGAATTTATCTCGTTTATCCTCGATCCGGATCACTGTGCGCCGTGATTCACAAGTGAATTTCTAAGAGACGTTCGATGTAAGGAAAGATGCCAAGGCGCAAACCATGCTCACGAAGCAGCGACCTCCACTAGGAATGGCGCCTCACGACCCCTATTTGGTGCTGGAGGGGGTGGGGAAAGAGAGTCGCGAATGCCTCGCAAACATTCGCGCATGAGTGGAGCACCAACAACGGATTGTCAAACAGAAATAACCGTAATGTTGGCAACTCGGTGAATAAATGGAGCATAAAGTTCACCAGAGACTTCACTGTTAGCATCGAGTACTTTCTGTATCGAATGGAGGGACGCCGAAGATTAAATAATCTATCGGACGACGAGATGCTAGCATATCTCCAGGAAGTGCTGACACACAATGCTTATGAGTGGTTACAGAGCAGTCTCACCGACCAAGGCGAGTGGTCGAGTTAGAACGAATTCAAGCAGTGCATCAAGCGTTGGTATGAATACGCACAGGACTATCAGCAAAAGCTGGAGGAAGAAGTGTTAGCTGGACACAAGCTCCCGGCGAGCTTGTCGCGAATTCATCTATAGTGTTCAAGGCATTATGCGCAGGATGGTATCTAAGCCAGATTTGCCACAGCAACTTGATAGGCTATATCATAACCTGCTACCAGTCATCAAACGCGTGCTCCAGATTATTGACCGACTATGGAGTGTTTTAACTGCCGTAAGCTCGGTCACCGTGCCCGTGAGTGCCCAAATGGGCCGGGTAACGGCAGGAAGGGAGCATAGGCGAGGTCGCTACCCCTCCGCCTCAGGTGCGCAAGGATCGTCGGCTGCTGTCTTTTGAGGAGCAAGAACCCACCGTGGCACCTAATGAAGATAAATCTCGTTGGTGGGTGCAAATTGAGATCAGAGGATTCCGAGTGAGAGCGCTATACGACCCAAACACGGCCCTTACTGTGATGGGGTCGTTGGAACTTTAGATCGTCAGCGCCTGCGGGCGCTCTCTTATCACATGCAATGGTCGCCAAGCACAATGCACAAATGGACAAACGTCGCCAGCCTAGGGTACGTGGACTTGCCAACTGATGTCGCAGGAGTACGTTGCGACGTGAAAGTTGCCACCATGTCTGAGTCGAGTAATAAATGCCTGGTTGGGATAAATTTCGGCAGGTTATTCAACGCAGTCCACGACCCAACGGAGAATCTCCTGTACCTTTAGAAAGAGCGCAAGATAGTGAAGCTCCAAGTAGCTGCACTAGGGACAACAGGAGTAGTGGATATCTTCGCAGTAGGATTGACTTACGTCAACCATGACGAACTTGCGATCACCAGCCCTACTCAAGTTATAAGGCAACCTAGCTAAGCGAACAAAGAGCACAGCTTTAAGAAGGGCTCTACGTAGCCAATGCTACCGAACAAATCCGAATACCTATCCCCTCACATGCTACCTTATCTCTGCTACTCCTCACGTTCATTTCAATTCACCACAATAATAACACTGCACTAGAATCTTGAATTGTTGCGAATAGGAACAAATACATACAGCAGCTGATACTGGACAGATTGTGCCGGAGAGTTGCAGTTATTGAGCGACCAGGCACATATCTCTGTATAGTCTCGAATATCTACAATCATAGAAAGTGTTTGTATAACTTGGAGAGAGAGCAAAATTAGTAAATAGAAGAACGAATACAATGACGCTCTGCTTGCCAACAGCAGCCCAAGTCGTTATGAGGATCTTCCACTGAAGCAAGGAAAAGTGGTAAGAAGAAGCAATAACAACATATAATAGGAATATATTGCAACGAGACGTAGGTCTCCTGCACAAACATAAGCAAACATAGCTGCGCCGATATTGGCGTGAAGATGGGCGCACAGACATAAAGGCGAAACCACACAAAGCGACAAGCCAAGTCCGCATGAAGGCGACAGCTTACGCGCTCGCAAAAACAGACACCATCACAAGGTACCACATATACAACGACACAACGCACACGATCGTATCAAGACCCAGTTCTACTCGAACTTCTGATTTGCACAGTGCTGTGCGCACACAACACTATGGAGAAAGTCCGAGTAGAGTAATCTGTAAACCAAACCATCTCGTAAGCACGCGTGAAGGTGAATCCACGGTACCAGATTGTCTTCCAAATTACCATCGTGCGAATAAGAGGTAATCTAGAAGCCAAGAAATCTAAAAGCAACATCTTCGTGACCACACGTGGATGCCATTTTAACATATCACCAACTACACGATGCGCACACAAGATAAAGGGAATACGGAATCCATCGATAAGAGTATTGTGTGGTCGTGAATACACGTCTCCATGCAACTTCTAATCGAAAGCAGCAGAGCAGTCATGGGCGGCAGTCACTCGAGCAACCTCATATCTGAGTGGATCAGCAGAACATGCAGTTAAACAAAGTAATAAGGAAAAGGTATCTAGGTGTAAATAAATACATACTTTACCATAAACTCCCACATTGTTGACAGCAAGTCCACAAATGATCATAGTACTTCCAGCCATCACCAAAAAGCAACACTGGCGTCGACTAATACTATAGTCCTCTTTACAGAAACTATAGCTGCGCTCTCTCCTTTTCTCTGTCTATTTCTTCCACCCTCGCAATAGTCAACTCCCTATTTCTATCGACTACGTAACTGCTCACCTGTACCTCGCAGAGCCGATGTGTGACGTAATGCTACATAGAAGCGCAGAGCTAAGAGGACGGCTGAGGCAACTTTCGCATTCAAATGGGGCCGACAATCATATGTAAGTTGTGATCACTTCCCAATAACAGCAGCAGTGGTCGTGATTACTAAAGCGCGCGCTTGTCAAGCTGCGTGCTTATCGTTTTGTCGGGGTTCAAATCCCCAATACGAATTTTTTTTGTGCATATCACGTGTACAAAATTATAATAACATTTTCATACACACGAAAATATGCAATTTAAATTATAATTTTATTGATTTTGATAAATGTTTAATACAATTATTTAAGATTTTTTAGTTTAAAAAAATGTAAATATAGTATATATTTTTTTTTTTCTTCTTCTTGTATTACATTTAATGATAATATAAAATTATCCGGATATTCTATAGTTTTATTTAAATATAAAAATTATGATTATAAAAATAAATATTATGATCTATTGATACAGAATAATAAGCACTAGATAACATTATAATTTTTATCTTTGCTTCGTGATAATAATAACTTAGTTTATTATTGATTTTATTTATTTAAATAAATAAAACATTTATTTAAATGATTATAGGTACTTTAAAAAATAAAAATGCTGCAATTTCGTAGATCATAATTTGTACAACTATAAATAAAATATTTTTATATTCACTAAATTAATGTTACACGATATTGTGAACAATTTTCCACACCACCGCAGAGGTACTGTTCGAGGCGCGTTAGACATTTTTTTATTTTATTTACAAATCACTATATAAAAATGGAATATGGAAATAATTCTAATAAATTTCATAAATTTTGAAAATAATGATTTAATAATTTTTTTATACAGTGATTTTAAATAAAACCGTGGAGCCTTCGCTATTAGCCCTATTTAACCACGGGATGCCCTACCTAAGAAATAATCTGAAAATAAAGCATATTTAGAACAACAATATATAAATAATTATGATATTAATAATATGTACAACGACAAGGTTACAATATTTAAAACAACCAAGTTATAAGAAAATTACGAAAAATATAATAAAATATGCAAAATCATGAAAACAAAATTATATAATATTTTCGCGTTTAACTATCGAGTTTAAGTAATTTTTTATTTGGCTTTGGTGTACTCACGGAAGCGGATCGCTTATTAACTTTCCGGTCTCTAAAATCTTTAGTTTCCCATTTAAGGTTGTTAAAAATATGTGTTTTCAAAAATGATTTAATTAGAAAATATCGATGTTGCAAGCAGGAGTCGTTAGAAAAAAAATCTTTATAATTTTCAAGCAGATGCTTTTTTATTAATTCAAACAAGAATTCAGAAATATTGTAATTATGAGAAGATTTAAAAAATTCTTTTTCATAAATTTTATAAACAGATAACCCCCACTAGGAGTTGTTACCTTGTCGCGTGCTCTGAAAGGAGCCGGTGTGGGGGCACGTCCGGAGGTCTATGCGACCGTCCCGTAGCCGGGCCGGGAAGTGATGGTGCAACGAAAGTGGATAGTTGGGGCGGCGGGGGGGGGGGGGGGTCGTCGGTTGATACGACGACGTCGGCTCGCCGCCTCTTCGAGCTATTAGTAGAACGCGCCCGAGGCGCGGATTCTCGGTAAAATGGGCTCTTCCCATCGAGCTCTTCCCGGGTCGGGTCCGGACCTCGGGGTTCTCGAGAACGGTCGGGCGGACCTCCTGGACGCTAAGGACAAATCTCCATTGCGTTCGGAAAGAGGCGCAATGGGTATTACATCCAACCCCTAATCCCATTGTGTGAGATACCGTGCATAGGGGACTGGTTCGCCACGGGGTCCAGTGGTCGCAAACGGTGCCCTCGGGATACCAGGCGCCCTCCCGAGGTACGAAAGCCTTCCCGCTGCAAGCGGGGCTCTGCAGCGGGTGACCTCTAGTTCCCTAGCTACTCGTGGGAACAAAATGAATGCAGATACACAAAACGAAAAAGAAGAAGGGAGGAGTGCTGACACCCAACCGGCACAGACTGGGGACAACGAACTGGGCAGAACCGTTTCTCAGAAACAGGTGAACCCAGGGGTTCCTGACCCACTGGACCGGATGGAGGTGGAGGCAGCCGCAATGGTGAATCCGGCAACGGAGGAACCAGCGGCAGGGGGCTCCAAAGATCCCCCCAAAACTGCCATGCGGCAGAGGAAACGTCGACCGGGAGCTCGTGAACGCAAGGCCTGGAACGCCCAAAAGGCGATAGAAGGCACAAGCGGGAATACCCCGGTCGAGAATAAAAGTAACAAGAAAAGACCGAAGACCGCAGCGGACACCCGCCCCCCCCCCCCGGAGGGGCAGAAAGCCCCTAAGAAACCGAGGGAGAGGGAAGCTGTGGTACAGACGCTGTCACTGGCGAAGAGGACCAACCCCTTGACGATGGTCATCGTCGAAGAGGGATACCCTGAGGCGCTTGTAACCTATGAAAGGTTCAAGCACTTCAGGAACGCGATGAGGGAAGAGGTGGACAAAATCCCCTCCAAACTGCCGCTACCCCGCTTCGAGGAGTCCTTCTGCAAGGGGGGGGCCATTGTGATGGTGGCGACCGACCAGAGTGCCAGAACCTGGGCAGCATCCTGCATCCCTAAGCTGGACATCTGGGAGGGAGCCAAAATCAAGGTGGGAGGGGTTGAGCTTCTGCAGAAAGTAGTTAGAACCGTGGTCTGGGTCCCTGGGAAACCAGAGGAGGCAGTAACGGTGCTGGCGAGGCTGCAGAGGTACAACCTCACCCTAAAAACAGGGGCGTGGAGGATCCTAAACGCGGAAAAGAAATCGGGTGAGGAGGCCGAAGGCACCTTACTGGTACTGGGCATCCCCGAAAGTGGTATTAAAACGCTTTCGGTGATGGACAATAAAGCCTACTACGACATCGGGAAGGTGAGCTTTAAATATTCCCTGACCGAGTCGCAGTAAGGAACATCAAGCATTGGGGGAGCTGTTGCTGTCAATCATGGCTTCGACAGACATTCCAGTAACGCAGATTAACTTGCACCGCAGCAAGAACGCCTCGGCGGTATTAACCAGGCGTTTGGCAGCGGTGCACACAGCCATAGCACTAATACAAGAGCCTTGGTGTTACAGAGGAACGATCAGAGGGCTTGGAGGGGCAGGCAAGGTCATCAAGGACCCAGATAATGAAAGAACAAGGGCGTGCATCGTGACGAAGGGTCTGGAGACAACACCACTACTGGACCTATGCACAGCTGACCTTGCTGTTTTAGCCATGGAGGTAGCAAGAGGAGTGGGCAGGCAGCGGGTGATTATCGCCTCGGCATATCTCCCATTCGAAAAGGAATCACCAACAGAGGAAGTATCCAGGCTGGTGGAATACTGTGAGGAAAGGGGACTCTCCCTGGTTGTCGGATGTGACGCCAACGCACATCATCTGGTGTGGGGAAGCACAAACACTTACGACCGGGGGACGACCCTACTCGAGTACTTGACTACCACTAACCTGGAGATCATCAATAGAGGTAACGAAACAACCTTTATGAATGTAAGGAGGAGAGAGATAATTGACATCACACTCTGCTCAAGGCAGCTAGTCGGATATACTAGGGACTGGAGAGTGTCGGACGAACCCTCACTCTCCGACCATGCACAAATTTGTTTTATGATTACAGGAGAAACGCGACAACAGGAAACATGGATCAGGAATCCCAGGCGCACGAACTAGGAAGAATACAGGAAAGACCTAGAAGGGAAACTAAAAAGAGGGTTCCCAAAGGAGATCCACAAGATAGGAGAGCTCAACACCGCGGCAGAATCGCTGCAGAGGGCCATCATTGAAGCATATGAAGCCAACTGCAAACTGGTGAGAGGCAGAGGCAGATATGAGGTACCCTGGTGGAATAACCGGCTGGAAAAACTGAAGAAAGCGACCAAAGCTCTACTCAAGAAAGCAGTTAAGAGCAACGATAACCAGCAATGGATAACCTGGAGAAGTAAACAGAAGGAATACCGCCACGCAGTAAGGAAAGCCCAGACTGAAAGCTGGAGAGAGTACTGCAATAACGTGGAATCTGGTAAAGAGGCGGCTAGGCTTAACAAGATCCTAGCCCGCAATCCCGAAGCCTGGCTGGGAGCGGTTAAACTCCCAACAGGCAAGTATACGGAATCGGACGAGGAGACGCTGGCGCACCTCATGGAGTCGAACTTCCCCGGCTTCACGATAGCGGGGGATATATGCGAGACGGCGGAGGACCAGGTGAAAACTGGTGGCGAGGGTTCGCGCCACATCAGTGGCTGCAGGGAACTTGGTAATCTGATTGTCTCGCCGGCAAAACTGAGGTGGGCCATCAGCTCCTTTGATTCCTACAAATCACCGGGAGAGGATGGAATCCTCCCGATCCTACTCAAAGAAGGAGTCGACATAATCATCGGACCTCTGGTACGACTAATAAGGGCCAGCATTGCAGCCGGATACACGCCAAAATGCTGGAGGACAACTAAGGTGGTTTTCATCCCGAAAGCGGGCAAAGGAAGCTATAACACCGCTAAGGATTTCAGACCTATCTGTCTGACGTCATTCATGCTCAAAACGCTTGAGCGGCTGGTGGATAGGTATATAAAATACTATATCTTGAAGAACAACCCATTGTGCAACGAACAACATGCATATAGAGAAGGAAGATCAACAGAATCAGCCCTGCACGTAGCTGTCTCGCTCATCGAAGAACAGATTGAAAGCGGAGGATACGCCGTGGGAGCCTTTCTCGATGCAGAAGGGGCTTTTAACAACACGACCACAGATAGTATCTGCAAAGCAGCCAAAGATAAGGGAATACCTGATTCGCTAATTAAGTGGATCACGAACATGGTAAGCAACCGGAAACTGACAGTTACAAGAGGTAACACCACCGTCAAAGGCTCCGTCAGCAACGGATGCCCACAAGGAGGGGTTCTTTCCCCAACTCTGTGGGCATGGTGATAGATGGAGCTGATCTAAGGATGCTGACCAACCTGGGAGTATCAGCAGTCGGCTACGCAGACGATATACTTATAATGACCAGAGGCAAACATCTAAACATCCTACTGGACATCACCGAGTCGACAATGAGGCACCTAAGTAAATGGTGCGAGGATAAAGGCCTATCTATCTTAGGATTTTTTCTATAAGATAGGACCGGTACGAACGCTAATGATGCGAGGACAGGAAATATAAATTAAGGAGCAAGCAAAATACCTAGGCGTAATTTTAGACAAAAAACTGTACTGGAAGCCTCAAATAGACCAACAGTACAAGAAATTCACATCAGCCTTCTGGATGTGTAGAAGAACCATTGGGCAGAGCTGGGGCTTGAGCTACAAAACAGTCCTATGGATATACAATTGTATCCTGAAACCAAGACTGACCTACGCGGCTACAGTGTGGTGGAAAAGGACAGATCTGAAGACAGTACAAAAGAAACTCGAAACGCTCAGGGGGTGGATCCTAAGGGCAGCAACAGGGGCTATGAGAACCACCCCAACGGCAGCCCTTGGAGCCATCACTGACGTCGAGCCCTTTCACAGAACAATCCAGGCGGCAGCCTTTATAGCAGCACACCGTCTGAAAAATCATGGACTGTGGAGAGAAAAAGGGGAACACACAAAAGAACAGATCAAATGAAAAGACTATGCTGTATTGTCAATGAGACTGGACAAGACAGTACGTAGATACAACTTCGAGAAAGGATATCACATCCAAATCCCATCAAGGGAAGACTGGAGCGAACACGACCCTGGTCCATCCGCAGGTGAAACCTGGTACACAGATGGAGCCAGAAAGAAAGGCAGGACGGGAGCTGGAGTCTTCCGGAGAAGGCCTGGAAAAAGGCTTATAGCACCGCTCGGAAGGCACGCCACCGTCTTCCAGGCGGAAATAACAGCTATCCTGCTCTGCGCACAACTCGCGCTCGAGGAAAAAAGGCAGAACTGCATCAATATCTGTACGGACAGCAGAGCCGCCCTAGCAGCGCTAGGTGGCTCTAGCACCTCCTCCAGACTGGTGTGAGACTGCATAACGGCCTTAAACAGACTCGGTGGGAAAGTACGCAGACTCACCCTCTACTGGGTTCCCGGACACCATGGAATCAGGGGAAACGAGATTGCGGACGAACTAGCCGGAATAGCAGCGGGACAAGACTTACTTGGACCGGAACCCGTCCTTGGCATTCAGGCGTGCACCATCAAAGAGGCGATGCACGACTGGCTGAGAGAGCGACACCTAAAAGAATGGTGCGAAACCAACGGGTGTAGACAAGCCAAAGCACTGATAGGATCGCGCATCAGAGAGGACTGGGCGTCGGAGATGCGAGATATTACCAGGGCAGAGGCAAAGATCTTCACTCAACTAATTACCGGACACGGGACGCTGGGATACCACCAGCACACTATAGGTCGAGAGAATTCAGCAGTATGCAGGTGGTGTAACCAAAATGAGGAAAGCAGTATACATGTATTATGCCACTGCTTAGCCTTAGCCGAAAAGAGTCATAGGGCGTTGGGGACGACGACGTGCGAACCAACAGCGATCCAGTCACTGACCGTTAGGACGGTGATACACCTGTACAAGTCACTAACGGAATAAGATAAACAGGAATGGGGCATACCACCTGACACCTCTTACCCTGAGGAATAAGTAATACAGGCATGGTGCATACCACCTGATATGCTGATCCTCAAACGACAAAACTAGACTGGTACAACCACTAGTTAACTACCGGGGATGCAAAGGGCGTAAGCCTAGGCATCAGGACCCAATGGTTCACCCAGACCAATAATAATAATAATAATAATAATAATAATAATAATAATAATAATAATAATAATAATAATAATAATAATAAACAGATAAAATAACCGAATAAAAAGTGTCTGTTGGAACCTTTAAACTTCCATATGGAAGACCTTTTAAAGATGGAAAAGCTTTCCAAAGTAAAAGTAATTCCGATGATGCGTCAAGCTCTTTTTCATTATTGATTAAATCAGCGCGACAGTTATCACAATTAAATTTATTTAAACATTTAAAGGCGAGATAACCAGCAATGTACTTTTTAGAAGAATTTAAAAGAGATGGCTCGACTTCTTTAAAATCTTCAATATTATTTTCAAATTGCTGATCATCATTAATTAATAATTCGGCATCATTATTAATAAACCATTCGTCGATTCTTTTACTTATCGCGGAGTTTTAAAGCTCATTTTTTTCTTTAATCGCGTCCTCGTCAATGCATTTATCAAAATTAGAAATTAATAAACGAGCTTCGTCCGGTTCACAGTTTGTTCCGACGGGAGGTACAAGCAAAGTAATGATTAACGCGTACTGGAAATTTCTACGGAATTGCATTACGATTGGATTATCTTACGTCCCGATCGCGATCTCATGGAACCAAAAAAATTTTCAATTTTATCTTGATTTAATCTACATGTCAATAAATAAGGTTTACTTTCAACTTTTAGCTGATTCCATAATTCTAAAATGCCATTTATTGTTAAAATCAGACTATCAAAACAATCCGGATTTTTACCGCTATCTATTTTCCATTCATCGAGCCACGGTACCGCGTCTTGTAAGCATTTTTCGATTTGAGGATTTTTATTCGACAATCCGCGTTTTAAAAGATTACTTTCTTTGGAGCTACGTGCATTAAGGCAATCGAAAATGTCATTTAATCTTTTACAAACGTTACCCGTCGCGGTTGTTGTTGGATGTTTTAAATCTCCCGAAGTAGCTCCTGTCATTAAAGCCGCGTAAACGGAATTACTAAAAACCTGTGTAGCCAAACTCACATTCATTTTTTCAGAATTATTCGGATTAACGTGTCTATCAGTTAATTTCGGCGCGGCTTTGCAAACTTTAGAACGCTCGACTTCTCGTAATTCGCGAATAGCATTCCACAAAACTTTTGTATTACCGATTGTCATATCGCTTTTTATTAGATTATTACGAATGCATTTAAAAATGTGAGGGCCATTGAATCCGAACGTTACTTTACGATTTTCAAACTCTAAGTATGGACGATCTTTATTAATACCTAACAATGAAATGGCTTTTTGATTAGGAGCGTCTTGATCGCAAACCATGTGCCGAATTTTAAAACCTACTTCTTCGGCTAATTGCAAAACGTCCACGATAATAGTTTTTAAATTATTGACCGGCAGTGGACCGCACGTAGAGAAAAACATGAAAGGTTGCTTCCAGTCATGTGATAATCCGGTTATCATAAAAACTAGTACCGATGTCGCGAATCGCGATTCGCGATCCCCGTAACTGCCTAAATCGTGATAACCTTCAATGTAATCTTCTTACAAATTAAAATCTAGCCGGGGTCTAATACTCATTTCGTCCCACATTAATTTCGTGAAAGGATTATCACGTTGGCGCTTTTCAAGTCGAGCTACTTTTTGTTTTAAAGTTTTAACTTTAAACAGTTTTAACAGTTGTATCTTCCGATTGTTTTTTTGAACTATTTAACGTCGAGTTTACATTTTTATCTTTTACGAAGGTAACGTTCGCGACCGAAACATCATCATTATTACTGTGCTCTGGATTAAGCTCTACATGTAACTCGTTTAAAATATTATCATTAGTGAGAGTCGACTTACTAGAATCAATTTAATTTAATGTTGAATTATTTGCCGAATTGTCATTACTTAAACTTGATGAAGGAACCGTATTTGGTTTAAGTAACCTTCTCGTTGCCGTGCAATTAAAATCCGACTGTAAAAAATGAAGACTGCATACCCGTTTCTCTTCTAACTTTTGTCGACCCACGCTATCTTCTGCTAACTTACTCAGGTCATAATTTTCAATAACATCCAGCCATTTTTTTAAGCTAACCGACAAAAATATTCGAAGTATTGTTAATAAAAAAAAGTTATAAAATATTTATATAATGATATTATAAAGGGAAATAATATAACTGTATATACAACATTAATATTTGAAAAGTTTATTATAAGTCTTATTATTTATACAATACTTTTAGAAATAACCCGGGGAACAATAAATTGTCTTAATTTACTGAAGAAACGTTCAAACGTACACGTAACTTGAAAAGTATTAATAGAATAAAAAATCAGAACAAAAGCGGGTTAGAAAATGAAAATCATCTAATTGTGTACTAGCCAGATACGTTCGTTTCGCTCATAGATATACGTATTTTTTTAACTAAATACGTTGTTGCAAGTAACAAAACCAGCAAAAAATAATATAAATTTTAATTATTTTTGACGTCTTTGCACTCGTAATAATCACCCTTAAAATAAGGGGTGATTACAAAGTAATCATCAAATTCTTGTTCAGCGACCCCGAAAACCCTATATTAGAAATAATATAAATTTTAATTTTTCACCCTTGCATCCTTTATTAATACCCTTAAAATAAGGGATGATTAAAAAAAACCTTAAATTTGTGTTCAGCAATCCCCAAAAAACCGGCAAAAAATTATATAAATTTTAATTTTTGGATGTTTTAAATATATAAATGTACGTACGTACGTACGCTGTTATATATATATATATATAATTTTAGTAAAACGCATTTGCTACGCAGACAATATCTCTATCACACATTGCGTAATTAGCCATGCATCGGAATAACGAGGCGCAACATTCCGCGAGGCGTTGACGGCGAACCCCTGCCAAAAAATAGATGCTTAATACGCGTAATCTAATGTACATTGTGCATTGCCATACACCCCCCGCCCACCGGCCATTGTTTACGTCCGTACACACATACTGACAGCGAATTCACACGTACGCCAAGGAATTAACCTTTTTATAAAACTAAAAATTAACTTACATGAAGGTCTTTTTACAGGAAAGCGATGAAAGGTCAAGGCTTCGTCTTTAATCTTCGTACTCCTACAATTCCCAAAAGCACAAATGTTTTTCTTTAGCATCTTAACGCGATTCACGACACGATTCACGGCGAAAAACGCGATTGACGGCGAGATATAATTAGAAAAATTCGACAAAAAATATAAGAGACACGAAAAAATTAAACTTACAAACGCACGAGTAAGATCGCGACTCACGCGGTGTTACTCGTGATACTTCGACAATTTCGGTGATTAAAATTACAAAAGCTAATATTCGCAAGAAAATATTGATGCCTGCGCTTACTTGTTGTAAGGCGGAACTGATAATTGGCGGTTAAAAACAATGCACGATCGTTAAGTCGATCATCGCGCCGATCGCCGCGCATAGGAAAGGCGCGACTCATCATTTTCGCGGTTATTTGAATAATTTGTAAATGACAGGCTTTTTTAAAATTTGATTATTTATATATTTACATTTAAACACGATATAATTTACTTAATTATGTGAGAATATGTTATGTAATTAAATAATATAAAAACTGAGTTCGTCTAAACAGTTTTTATTTTTTCATGTCCATAATTATAACATAATAAAGTTCATTAACATTATTAACATAAATAAACAAAAATTAAACTACGTTGTTTCAACATTATATTAATATTTAACATTATTTTCAAATAAACGCTACGTATAACGGGTTAAATCTTAAATAATTGCATTAAACATTTATTAAAATCAATAAAATTATAATTTAAATTGCATATTTTCGTGTATATGAAAATGTTATTATAGTTTTGTACACGTAATATGCAAAAAAAATTCGTATTGGGGATTTGAACCCCGAGAAAACGATAAGCACGCAGCTTGACAAGCGCGCGCTTTAGTAATCACGACCACCGCTGCTGTTATTGGGAAGTGATCAAAACTTACATATGATAATCGGCCCCATTTGGGGCTTAGGGTCGGGTTTGATTTACTGTTTTTAGAGTTTGGTTGTCTATTGGAATATTTATTAATGGTTTTTTGGTTGGCTTAAGTAGTATTTTTCGTTTTCGGATTCGCGACTGATTCCGCTATGCTAGCCCGCTGTGGTAGCCGTGATATGCGAGACCAGCCGATAATTGGTCATTTACCTTCTCAGCATGTACCGGCCGTACACAAGAGTATCAGTTACCCACAGAGTCTTTCACCGCGCTAAGCGAGCGCTCGGGGTTCGGGGTGCTCGCACTATAGCAAATCTCGATTCTCGGGGTACCGAAAGTTGCCTCAGCCGTCCACATAGCTCTGCACTTCTATGTAAGAGTCTATCTTCGTTGGTAATGCTCGAATGCTGCCGAATCGGACTTACTCTACCCCAGCCTACAAATATGTGGTACCGACATTAAAAAAAATACAGAGGCATGTATTTTTAATAGCACATTCCGAAAATAAGAATAATTTTAACTGCACCCCTGTAATTAAGGAATAAAACATTGGTTAAGATCGAGCAACTTGGAAATTCGAACTTTTAAAAACATAAATAAACCGTACCCTAGTCGAATCTAACTGCGCCATCGTTAAAAATGGATAAAATGCGATAGATATTGTAAAAAATCAATAAAATGCAATTTATCTATTGCCGAGCGCATGTGGCGCGTAGGCGCATGCGCAGCGCTTGTATTTAGGAAATTTCTATTTAGCATTGTATCTTCGGTAATCTAGAATCTTGATTGCTTTAGCAAGGTACTTATAAAAGAAAAAAATTTTAAATACACGGCTAAAGCAATCAGCTTGTTATACCTACATCTAATAGCATCAAATACAAATAGAGTCTCCATATGATATACGGGGATTTCCACAGAACTTTTAAACTACAGTGTAAGTGGATAAAAATCTTATTTACAATTACAATATTACGTCGAATAAACCTTAAGTTCATGTAATAGTATGAAATATAGATGTCTATAAAGTTACTACCTCGTAGGGGCTAATTTAAAGTGATTCTCAATAGCTAAATAGACTGAAATCTGTACATTTGTTGTGTAAGTTGAGTAAACTTGTCTATTTTTAACAGGTTTTCTCGGACGCCGTGACAGATATCGATTTTCTTTCACGTTAAATAGTGAGCTTTTATTATTATACAACTTCACCTAAAAGGAAATTCGTGTGCGATTCTTGAAAAAAAAATGGTCTAGCGCTGTATGTGTGTAAGTGCATTTTTGCGTTTTTTTTATTTTCAAAAAGTTATCTTATAAAAATGCGCGCCATCTTTTTAAATCTTAAAATAACTCGGTAGGTTCATGGTTCATATCAAAATGAACATTTGTACCGAAGGTAGATTCATGTGCTATAAATACCCTTGATATGGGAGCAATTGAAAGATTAATTTTTGAAACGTAACTCGTGTAAAAAAAAACAGTTTTTTAAGTAGCACACGAACAATATCATACTTGGAGGTCTAATTATGGTTGTAATCGTTTTCTTGGCTGTTTTAACTTACGAAAAATATATTCGCGTTAATAAGGAATCTATATTTTAAGTTTTAGAGCCTTAACTTCATTCCAAATTCAAAGTGTATTTTTTGCTATTAATAGAATTAAAGGGTTTTCCAGCAATATCTCAAGACTGACTTACGCGATCAATCTGAAACTTGGATGATGCATTGATTTAGTCTCATCAATATTAAATAGCCCAATTATAATATATTTATGTAATAATATATTCATAGAATAGATTGATATGTCACAATTTTTGTTAATTAATAATTTTTCGTGAACGGCAACAGATTAAGATGGCACTTACAATGTACCTTCTACTATTTTACGAAAACCTATTTCGAATTCAAAAATAGTTAGACATTTCTTGATTTATTAATAATACTAAAAAATACAAAAAAAATGAAAAAAAACCAAAAAATACGTTAAAAAAATGAAATTTTCTAGCGATTTAGAAAATGATAAATAAATATCTGAGAGCACTAAAAATGTGTTCAAGAATATAAATTTCAAATTTTATGAAGATCACAAATATATCAATTCTAAGTATACTGAGCAAAATTATAAACAAAACATCGAGTTCGTAAACTGCGGGAGTATAATGACTATTTACTTAAAATAAGCAAATTCTTACTCCAAATTCATTGAGATACATTCGTAAGATTATTTCAAAAACAACAGCTTACGAAAAGTATAGGTATCAGATATCATACAACAATACAGGCACATGTGCGCAGACCGTTCGACAGTCAACACAGCGTGTCCTTCATCTAGGTATTTACGCGGAACGCGCAAAGGTCTTTCATGCTTTTTTATTGTTAACCCTCTCACCTTTGCGCCGTTGACTATAAATGAATTACGCGGCTGGATTAGCATTGTTTGTGGGTACATGAACATATGTACCGAAGGATAATAATGTGCTCGCAAATTAAAAAAAAAAAACTTATTTTGACTAACATTAAAACTTCTGTGGAAATCCCCATACCCGCCCCGTGCCACGTGCGCTCGACAACAGAAGCTATTTACCTATTTTTTATTCGTTAATTACGAGGGTGCAGTTACAATAATTGCTATTTTCGGAATACGCTATTAAAATACATGCCTCCATATTTTTTTTAATACCGATATCCCGAATTCTTATGCTGGGTAGGTCGTCAAAATCGTATGTAGCGTAGGTCCGATCGGCGTAGCCTCGACTACTCTGTTCAGGTATCGAATAACTAGCACATCGAAGCGATAAATTGTGAAAGTTCCGTGGTACTTTATAAGTGCCAACAATAGCGGAAGACTATATATACTAAACTCGTGCGCGAGCAGCGAATCCATCGTCAGTGTAATTGTAAGTACACTTATCTATTTTGAGTGAATCTGCGTACCTGATGAGTATTAAATCGATTGTAAATTGAACTTCTCGTGTATTAAATGTATGACATGTTCAAACAATACTATGTTTAAGTCCGCTACAAGTATGCAATACAGAGTATGGCCTACTTTGATGCTTATCGAAAATAATTTCAGAAGAATAATGTCACATTTCACATCATGATATCATTAATAGTCATTTAACTCGAGCTTTTTCTTTAGTATGATCACGCGCTAGACCGGCTCCCGGATATTCTGGACAAATTCGTAGCATTTTACTTATTCTGCTCGCGGATCACATAATTGACCATTGATACATTTATTCTTTTATCCTGTCATTATATAGTTACTCTAAGTAAGCCATTAAAATATGTTATTATACTAAATACATTAATTTATTTTAAATCTAGTCTTATGAAGTTACAGTGCACGTTGCTGAGGAGATGGCGTGTCGCAATATACCGACCGAGTAATACAACAATGTCTGATCTCATTCCTTGACCAGCTGCGGAGACAAATAACAGCTACGGGTAGAGTGATGTGTGTGTGTATATAAAGGAGAGAGGAGGTCAGAACACATATTTTTTTGTAAAACAAGTTTATGATTCGAAGGTGAGTGTGCCAGGCACTACTACCGCAGATTGCCGATAAATTTATTAACTTTTCAGATCAATTTAATAACATTTTGATGTCTTTATTTGGTTTTCTAAGGATTTCATTTATTAAATGATAAAAAATCGTTTTCAACGAATTGGTTAGGTCGACCCAATAGTCAAGGCCATCTATTGGCCGACATTTTGAGCATCTGTTATGCTCCTTAACTTGTTGCCGGATGTAGGGTATATGCTAAGCTAGACACTAACCGAGCTTCCAAAGCTACATGTCTGGTACAACGTTGACTCATTCTCAATCTCAAGATATTCGTATTTAAATAAATTTCAGATCAAATAAAATATCGTATTCAGTAAAATGTATAGAGGTTAAGCAAATTCAATGCATAATGAGTTGTCAGTGCTCCGGACGGCTACTTGCTATCGGGGTGCTACCATGCTCCTTACGTGCATATTTATATTAAAGTCATATTAAAATTATAGAATTCCAGAAATAAGCAGAATAGCTGTAAGAATTACCTGACAGGATCAATATTTAACGCAAAGGCTTGACCAGATAATACTTTAAAAGCAGCGTTTATACATTGAATACGTTCTAAAAATGCTAAATTTTCCTCGTCAAGTAGTTTATTTAAAAGATTCACCACATCTTGATAATAATCTATATTAATACACTCTGAAAACCTGAAATATTGTTAATTTTTGTTATTTTTTCATGAAATAAGATCTAGTAACATGGTAAATTAAGAAAAAAACTTAATTTAGTAATAGCTACAGTAGTAGGAAGTAGTCAAGTTAACAAAGTAATCGCAGATGTTTGCGAGTAACGTTAGTTTCAGTTTGTTTAATCACATCGTTTGCACTATTGCAATAGTAAGAAATATAATTTGACCTCTCTAAAGCAACATTAATAATGTGTAATAATGAACTAACAATATTCAGGATCCACTGATATTAGCTAGATAAATTTGATAAGAAAAAACATGACGAACTAATTTTTCTAATGTCAAGATGTACCTAAATCAATTTGCAACAAATACATAGCCAATATATAGAAATATTCACAATATATTACAAATATTGAATAAATTTATAATATTAATTAATATAAAATTCGTATTCATAATTTTTAAGCATTCGACCTTATATGCGTTTCGACGAGACTGCTTATACCTTTGGACAAAAGCCACGCGAGGCGCAACTTCTGCGCCCAATGGCATGATCGTAGGATAAGGTATGTTTCCCGGCGCCGCCGCCCTCCGCCGCGACCGCTTTCGAGCGCCTGCGTGCCACTGCTCTCCCCACTGCGGCTATTTCCCCTCCTGCGACCTGGTGGGCGGCGCGCTTATTGGCCACGTTTGCCCAACTTTGAGCTTGACTATCTCCGTAACTACCCAATGAATCGAAAAATAACAAAGTTACGTCATTGTTAGAATTTTCTCCTCTACACGTTGGTGTATGTAGTAAAAATGTAACGCCCTGTATATGTGATCCGTAGAGAAAGAGAGAGAGAGAGAGAGAGAGAGAGAGAGCGGCGCACAATGGGGCCAAATGCCTTAAAATGGTACAAATTCTTGATTAGATAGGCTATGCACGGAAAGCAATTTTTCTTTCGGTAAAAACGATCCCTGTGTAATTTCCTTAAAGATAGGATACCGCTTTTTTATTCCATTTTAAGGTTCTTAATGTTTTTGCACGAATGAATTGAACTTTTGAACCTTTGACATATTTGATTGAATGATTGAAAATACTTAAACATAAATAAATAAATAAATATACATATTTGTTTATTTATTTATTATATATATTTATTAAAAAATTCAATTCATTCGTGCAGAACCTAAAAATGGACCATTTGTTCATCATTGGCTACCTAAAAACATTGACATATAGTAATTGAAAAATACGCAAATACCAGGAACACAAAGGAACACTATTAAGAACCATATTAACCAGAGCTTATGATGACAGATAATTTTTTTTTCTGAATTTGTAGAGAATTGCTTATACAATCATATGTCTGTGCTAAAAGGTCGGTAAACCTATCAGGAATCGATAAAAGCATCGGAAAACTATGATATATATATATATTGTAACGAGGTTCAAGTCCTCGCTATGCCGGTAATCAGAGCAGGAATCAGAGTGATGGAATACGGCGGCATTGGCTCAATGGCTAGAGCGTGCGCCTAGAGATCTCGGGAGCGCCGGATCGATTCTCGGTCCGGGCGTCTCCTTTTGTATTTTCCTCCTCTCAAAGACAGTCTCACCTCGTTACATGGCGCCCAACTGAATAATCTACAGGAGGGGATAAAGCAGATTCTTCACCTGGTCACACCTTCCAGAAGAACGTCTACGTCGCTGCGCCGATACATGTTAGGAAGTAGGAGAAGAGTAAAGAAACTCCCACCTAAGATCCAGAGACTCTCCCTGTGGCTCGCCTGCTGTGTGACGAAATACGCAGAGAAGGGATGGAGTGGATCCGCAAAGTACGACATGCGTCGGAAAAGCGTGCAGAGGTGCAGGGATGTACGAGGTTGGAGACATCGTCGAAGAGCTAGTCGGTGAAGAAGAGTTCCTGCATTACCGGACTTTCAAAAGATGTAGAGGCGAAATCGGGACGATAATCCGACTCTAGCAGGGGGTTGTAACGAGGTTCAAGTCCTCGCTTTGCCGGTAATCAGAGCAGGAATCAGAATGATGGAATATCGCGGCATTGGCTCAATGGCTAGAGCGTGCGCCTAATGATCTCGGGAGCGCCGGATCGATTCTCGGTCCCGGCGTCTCCTTTTGTGTTTTCCTCCTCTCAAGGACAGTCTTGCCCCGTTACAATATATATATATATATATATATATATATATATATATATATATATATATATATATATATATATACAGGGTGTCTTATTTTAATAAGACACCCTAAAACTGGTTAATAATTTGCTCTGAGAAAAAAATATTTCAAACAAAATTTGTTGGGTTCGAAGGGAGGCATCTTTTGGCTATTTTAGCTGCGACCTTGAACATGACCTTCAAGGTCATTTGAAAGTCAAGACCAAATTTTCATATGAAATGTGCATATTTTTATGGCGGATTCGGATTCTACTAAAAAAGAGAAACATTTTTGTCCGAATCATTTTTTGAAAAAATCCCAAATTTTTGTTGTAAACGGCTTTAAAAAAGTTGAAAAATTACTAATATCTCTTATTGCCCCACCCTTTAAAAGAAGTTAAAAATTTGCTCTGAGAAAAAAATGTTTCAAATAAAATTTGTTGGGTTAGAAGGGGGGCATCTTTTGGCTATTCCAGCTGTGACCTTGAACATGACCTTCAAGGTCATTTGAATAAGATTTATCACAGATTCGGGTTCTACTAAAAAAGTAACACTTTTTGTCTAAACCATTTTTTGATCATCAATAGGTAGCTCTCCCTTTAACTGAAAAGAGAATTTGTCCTAGAAATAAGCTGTTTTAGATGAATGTTACTAGCTTCAAACAAAGACAGAGGTATCCTTTGGATCACTTAAAGCAAGACCTTCACGTCCAGCCACTTAAGGCAAGACCCCGTCCAGCCACTTAAGGCAAGACCCCGTCCAACCACTTAAGGCAAGACCCTATCCAGCCACTTAAGGCAAGACCTTCACGTCCAGCCAAGGCAAGACCCCTTCGTTCAGCTAGTCACGGAAATTTCAACGTCTCAAGTGCTCTATCAATTGCCCATTTTGTTGAATGCACATTTGTATTCTCTGCCGAAAACTTCTTTGGACATCTATTAATGTTTGTGGGGTGAACGCCCGGAATGCTGCAACAATTCTCTCCATCATATTTTGTGCCGTCGTAGGGGCTTCCGCGTAAACTCTCTGCTTCACGGCCCCCCACAGAAAGAAGTCCAATGGGGTCAAATCTGGCGATCGCGCAGGGAATTCATAGATTGGACTACCAATTCCAATCCAACTATTTGGGTATGTCGCGTTCAGAAATCTCCTGACAAGTAGTCTACGATGAGCGGGAGCACCATCTTGCTGGAACCACATGTCTCGCCTTATTTCTAGCGGAATGTTTTCTAGAAGAGGTGGAATTTGGTTCTCGAGAATATCTAAATAAAGCTCGCCGTTTAAATTACGGTCATAAAAAATTAGACCCACAACGTATTCCCCAACTATGCCCGCCCAAACATTAATTGACCACCGTCTTTGTGTACGGTGATCTCGCTGCCAATGTGGATTTTCTTCTGCATAATAATGCGCGTTATGAAGACTAACTCCTCCCATATTGTCGAACTTTGCCTCGTCTGTAAAGAGAGTCCGATCAAAGAAAAATGGATCTATGCGCATTCGTGTTTCCGCCCATTGACAGAATCTAAGTCGCCTGGCAGGATCACCAGGCTCAATGGCATGTGTAAGGTGCAAGTGATATGGATGAAATCTAAAATGACGCAATACACGGGAAACTGTTGATCTGGGTACTCCATGCATTCGCTGAATTTGTTGCGTCGAAATATGAGGATCCTCGGCAATTACAGCACGAACCCCAAGCGCAATATGCTCTCTTGGGCCCGTCTGTCGCCTCTTCCTTCTTAAGTTACCTCCTTGAGCTCTTATCGTTAGAAGTTTAATATTCCTCCTACTAGGATGACGAGCGTCCGGATACCTTTCAGCGTACAGCCTCGCTGCAGCCTTGTAATTGTCGTGACATTCTCCCAGAATCTTGATCATGTTGACTATCTCTACTGGCGTGTAGTCAGCCATTATCTGTTGTAGGTAGATTTTTTAGGGAATATTTAATCTTACTAGAAATAATTTATTATAAGTATTTTTCTGCTCTGAAATTCAGAAAGTCAATGAAAACCTAATGATGAGAAGCTTTGAGGAGCTGTAAGAATTTACAAGCTTTACCAATAGAACGATAACGAAGCAAAAAAATGTCTTTTAGCGAGAAATAAAGCATTTACGAGAAAAATATTTCTTAAAAAGATGCGTACTTTATCAGAGAATCTGAATATGATTTAAAATATGTACAATTTTACTTTATCAGAGAATCTGAATATGATTTAAAATATGTACAATTTTCATTAAAAAAACTAAGCTTGATTTTGATTCTCAGTTGAAAACATACCCCTTACTGCTCAAACTTGCCCCAGATGATGTCAAACTTGTCCCAGTTGTGACCGTAAACTTGCCCCAAATGATGTCAAATTTTCCGCAGATGCCGTAAAACTTGCCCCAGAGAATGTCAAATATACCCCGAAGATTGCAAACTTCCCCCATGTGATAAAAAATGAATCAGATTAGCGTTCTAATGAACTTTGGTTCTGTTGATAAATTTTTTGGTAATTTCATTTCTTTGAAAAAGAGAGTATTTTCCATTAAAGTGATGGTTCTTTTTTAAAATGAATTTAAGGTTCGTGGTCAAGGTCATAGCCAAGCTTCAATTGCCGGAATAAAAATCGAGGATTACCGTTAAATAAATTGACTGACCTTCGAATGACCTTGTTGGTTAAGGACAAGTTCATGGCTAAGGTTATACTTGGACTTAAATTTGTAAAATTGTGTACGTTTCTAATTCCTCGGATAAAATGTAAAAATTTAACTTCTTTTAAAGGGTGGGGCAATAAGAGATATCTAGTGATTTTTTCAACTTTTTTAAAGCCGTTTACAACAAAAATTTGGGATTTTTTCAAAAAATGATTCGAACAAAAAGTGTTTCTCTTTTTTAGTAGAATCCGAATCCGCCATAAAAATATGCACATATCATATGAAAATTTGGTCTTGACTTTCAAATAACCTTGAAGGTCATGTTCAAGGTCGCAGCTAAAATAGCCAAAAGATGCCCCCCTTCGAACCCAACAAATTTTATTTGAAACATTTTTTTCTCAGAGCAAATTATTAACCAGTTTTAGGGGGTGGTAAATTAAAATAAGACACCCTGTATATATATATATATATATATATGGGCATATCCACAGAACTTTCAACATTGAGTGTAAGTCTATAAAAAACTCATTTACACTTACATTATCGCATTGAATAAATGGTATTTTTATGTAACAGCATTAAATAAAGATGTCTATGAAGTATGAAATTTATAGGCGTCCCTATAAAGCGATCCTCAAGAACTAAATGTACTCAAATTTGTACATTTGGCGTGTAAGTTGCATAAACTTTTCTATTCTTAACACGTTTTCTCGGACGCCGTGATAGTTATCGATCTCATTTAACATAGAATAGTTATATTTGTGTAAGTGCATTTTTGACTTTTCTTTATTTTAACAAAGTTAACTTGATAAAAAGTGCGCCGTCTTTTTAAATCTCAAACTGATACCATATGTTCATAGTTCATATCAAAAGAAACATTTCAGTCGAGTCAGATTTGTGTGCTGTAAATAGTCTTGATGTAAGAGCACTTTAAAGATTAATTTTTGAAACGTGACGCGTGTAATAAAATCAGTTTTTTGTGTAGCACACGGACATAATCATACATAGAGGTTTAGTTGTGGTTGTTATAGTTTTCTTGACTCATTTTACACATGAAGAAAGTATTCTTGTTTATAAGAAATGAATATGTAAAGTTCTAGAGGCTTAACTTACTATTTTGAAGTTCAAAGTGTATTTTTGCTATTAATAGAATTAAAGGTTTTTCCAACGATATGTCAAGAATGGGTTGACCAATCGAAGTGAAACTTGGACGCTACATTGCATTGGTCTCAACGAGAGTAAGTAACCCAACTATAATGGTGTATATTAATATAAACATATAATATATTGATATATTACAATTTTTATTGATTAACAATTTCTAGTTAAAGGCAATGGATTAAGATAACACTTAGAAGTTACCTTTTTTTATTAGTTTATTAAGGTCTATTTGGAATTCAGAAAATCTGAACATTCTTGATTTATCAGTACTATAGTAAAGATATAAAACATAAAAAATAAAACGAAACAAATTTGTTCAAAATAATTTTTTAGCGTTTTAAAACACTTAAAGAACTAGGACAGCATTAAAAATGTGTTTAAGAATATGCATGTCAAATTTCAGGTAGATCGAAAATACCAATTCTAAATATTTACTGAGCGAAATTGTAAACAGAAGATTTATTTCGTCGACGGGATTACAACATTATTTGTAATTGACCAAAATGTTTAAAAATAATATAAAACTTTATTTCATGATTAAGATGAATTTTTTTTATTGTTAACCTTTTAATCTTGATGCCGTCCACCCCAAATGAATTACGCGAGCGGATTATCATTTTTTGTTGTCACCTGAATATATATACCAAAGGAAAAAAGTGTGCTCAAAAGTTAAAAACAAAATTTTTTTTTGCAAATATTAAAAGTTTTGTGGATATGCCCATATATATATATATATATATATTGTAACGGGATACTGTATATAGCACCGCCAGGTACAAGTGGTTGGTCTCATGGTTGGTCCCCGTGGTTTTGGTGCGCAAAGCGAATGGGAAGTTTCGTTTTTGCGTTGACTTTTGCAAAGTTAATGCGCTATTAGAAACTGATGCTCATCCTTTGCCGAACATGGACGATATACTGCGTAAACTGTAGAAAGCGAAGTATATTTTGACACTGGATCTCAGTAAAGAGTATCATCAGATACCGTTCAAGAAGGAAACGAGGCCAATCACGGCGTTTACGGTGCCAGGTCTGGGATTGTTCCAATTTAAGAGCATGCCTTTTGGTTTAGCCTACGCAGGAGCGTTATCTCAGAGGCTAATCGATGAAGTTATCGGACCAGAACTTCAGCCATACGCTTACTCATACATCGATGACATAATTGTGGTCACAGAGACGTTCGAGGAACATATCAAGTACCTAGGAAAGGTCTTGACAAGGGTGAAAGAGACAGGCCTAATAATCAACCAAAAGAAAAGTGTCTTTTGCCAAGGTGAGGTCAGTACCTAGGCGCCCTAGTCAATCATGACGGCTTTCGGCCTGATCCAGGTAAGATAGCCCCGGTAGTGGGCTATCCAGCAACAAAAAACTTGAAACAGCTAGGACGATTCTTAGGAATGGCGTCATGGTATCGCAAGTTTTTAAAAGACTGCGAGCATCGCTGAACCTCTTTTTGCGTTGACCAAGAAGGGAAGGAAGTATGAGTGGAGTGAAGCACAACAAGATGCTTTCACAAAGATTAATGCGCTGATGGCGTAGGCGACAATCTTACATCGACCAGACTTCAACGCACAGTTCGTCGTGTAAACAGATGCTAGCCATACCGGCTTAGGAGCCGTATTGATGCAAATCGTAGACGGCGAAGAAAGAGTGTTAGAGTTAGCGAGTCGTACCCTCTCCCCGGCTGAACGTAACTACTCCTTAACTGAGCGGGAATGCCTAGCTGTGATATGGGCGATAAGGAAGTTTAGACCTTATATCGAAGGATATGAGCTTGAAGTCATAACTGACCATAGCAGTTTGCGCTGGCTATGTAACCTTCGAAATCCAACTCGGAGACTAGTCCATGGGGCTTTGGAAATGCAAGGACATAGTTATACAGTGGAGCATAAGAAGGGCTCACTGAACGCCATACCAGATGCCTTATCAAGGATGCTCGAGGACAGCGCGGTACCAATTTCTGTGGTCAAATGGGCCAATGAGACTCAGGATGAATGGTATCAGGAAAGGGTCAGGAAAGTGCAAACCAGACCGCAAGACGTACCTCGATTCAAACTTCATGGGGGACAATTGTATACTTATCGCCCAGACAAAAACTCGCCACCCTCGATTGAAGACGACGAGGCATGGAAAATCGTTGTACCGTGCGAAAAGCGTGAAGAGGTGTTACACGAGCTGGTCACCAGGAACATGAGAAGACGTACGTTCGAGTAGCCATGTATTATTACTGGCCAAAAATGTATAGCGACGTCGAGCAATATGTACGACAGTGCATAGTCTGCCAACAGACTAAGGTTGAACAGTGTCTTCTATTACCTTTAGCAAACTCCAATAAATATTTCTCGCGATTTCCATGTATTGCTTATAGTTTTGTTCCAAGTTTACTTGCATAATCAGCGCCAGTAAGGTGGTGGAGTAATGGTAAACAGGAACATAATTCTTCGCTATAATGGGCAGCTAATAAATGTAAAGGAATATCTCTTGATGTGGCACCTATTCCAGCGCGAATCCCGATAGTCTGTTAGCATAAAACAAATTTTAAATTAAATGAAACATCAAAATTAATATTATTATCTATATAAATAGAAAAGTACATACTTTCAATCCGTTTTTTTAATATTTTGAGAAAATATAATATTAAAATAATGACATCTGTATCAGAAGAAATAATATAACAATTCGTATATCCATTTTTAATAGCGGAGTTTATGTGTAATATTATTTTAACATCGGCCTCCTCTATAGTACTGTACTGCAGATTTTCAAAATCTACGTTAATAGACGTACTTGGACTATCATTTATTGTACTGAATAATAGTTGCATATCACAGAAAAGCTTTGATTATTTCTTATAAAATCACGTAAGTATTTCTGAAGTAAGATTTTATTTTTTGAAGAACCCTAAAATTGTGATATTATTATAAACTATGACATCCGATTCACATCTTCGTATGTGCTTTGAGGACTTCAAAGATTTATCTTCATACGAATCAAAAACGAAAAGAAATCGCTTTGTTTGCTGCTTCGATTTTTGTTTATAAACAAATTTACAAAAATTATCTGCGAGATCTCTGAAATTTTTACATCCTTTCCATTTAAGCAATCGCATGACTAACATTACATCGATTACTAAACATGTGTCTGTATCATTTTGTTGTAGTTCTGTTGTATCATGAACTAAGACCTTTTCTAATTCCCTTATCAATGAACTTTTGTTATTTTCTTTCTTGCAAAATCCATTATCTTCGAACAATAGATTTGCAAACGTTTAATCATATTTTAAAAGTTCTTCTAAGGGATAACCACTGGTAGACATCTTGGCTTTTTTTACTTTTGATTGTTCGACACTAGAGACGCTTTTGAAGTTAGGTAAATTATTTTTTGTTATGAGAACAGATAAAGCTTTTGTCTTTTCAAAAATTCGTTCTTTTTTAAAATCTTCATATAATTGTATACCTTTTCCGAAAATATTTAGGAGCCGATCTTTTGTTTCAGTGTTAACAAGCTCTTCCGTTATTATATTTCTTAAAGGTTGCAAACCAGCCTTGAATGGATTAGCATTTCTATTTTGCAAATATCGCAAAATATTTTGTACAACTTGTGTATACAATTTTTCATCTTTATTGTTAAAATAAGTAATTGCCAAAAAATCGTAATATGTTAAATCCCATATTGCTACAGTTTCCCTTTTTACGCGTGTCCTATAATACGAACTGTGCTTTTTGAATCCCAGTTAATGGATTGTTTAAGTGCTTGATCTGTAGCTACAGATGTATTTGGTACAAGTGACTTTATTACCGTGAAACGACCTTTCATAAATTGAACATATACTTCTGGAGCAGTATTTTCAAGCATTAGCATATCATGTAAATATATCGAACACCAGCGTGCATAGTTAACGCGATTCATAGCATGGAAAATAGGTTGCAATTTTTTGATTGTTTTTAAATGCAAAATCTAATTCCTTGTTCTATCTGCTCTAATGAGATCTAACATTAAGCTTATCATAATGACAACATTATTCCAATATTTGAAAAGGTCAGATTCATCGCATCTCTTTTGTACAAAATCTATAAAGTCTGATTTTAATATCGATCAATGGTTTCGGAATTGTTTAGCTACATGTACGCATTCTTTAATATTTTCAATTTCAAAACTTTCTTTTAGTATGGAAATGGTTAATATTACTTGTTCGTATTTTTCCAAATCTTTTTTTTAAAAAAACTCTTGCAATTGTAATTTTCTTAGAGATTTTATTAAGCCTTTCACACATCTAGTATAATTTGTACCACTCATTAATTGCTCAACAGTATTAATACCAAACAATGCTGATTCAATAAAAATGTTTTCGATTTCACTATTTTTTAAATATTTGCCAATACAAGTCTGCAGAACTTTTATGATATGGAAATTACCCAAACATAGTATTATATTATTAAATTCATCGCTCTTTTCGAATACTATATGTCATGAAATTCCATATACTCCTTCATCGCAAAAAAGCGGTAGATAATTCTGATTTAATTGTTGTAGCAAATCTTCAAAATTACACAATGCTGTCTACACAGTTGCATATTCAGTCACAGGTGCAGGAATAATAGGTAAATAACCAATTTGTTGTCGGGGGCGATTATCTACTGTTACCAATGAATTAAAACAACTCCAGGACGGTACTTGTTGCTACTTTTTAAACAAATCTATTATTTTGTTATCATTCTCTGAAATGTCTATTCTAGACAAAAACCACATTAAATCATCGCTATTAAAACTATTTTCTAAAGGATCGCTTATTAACATTTTTCTACTTTCAATATTATGAATGTAATCAGACGGAATATTGACAACGCTATTCACTTTATAATAATCCTTAATTTCTTGATATTTTAAAATTTTCTTAAATGACCTACTATGTTTATCAACCGATGATTCAGATAAATTTGTTTTTTTTAGTATTGTTACAGTCGGACCTTTGAAAAAGTACCAATACCATATCGTGTGTTGAACTCAGTCCTGTGATAGTCGCCTCATTAGGGTCAAAGTTATCGAATGCTGCCGTGATGTAGTTACTTGTATCAAAGTGGTTTGGGATAGGCACATAACTTTGACATGATTCCATAGTATATGCAGCTAATCGAGTTCAAATCCGTAAAATGTCATCGTAAGATATTAAAAATCCGAGACGATTTAAAATTGTTATAATATTTTTACTTTTGCTCGTGTGATATACGAATAATCCTAAAAGTACATGTAGTGGAGTTTTCTTTGTTCCGTGTACTTTGGTATAATATATACCTGAAAAAGGCTCTTAATCATTACTTTTTTTAATGAGTCAGAAATAGTAAAATCGCTATTACTATAATCTATATTATCATTTGAAATATCACAGTTATCACAGTCTAAAAGCGTGCACAAAAATGTAGAAAGAGGTTCGGGTATACTTGTATTATTCCATGCTGATCTCAAGTCTGTTTAATCGCAAAATTTATCCTCAAAGTCGAAGCGTACATTTTGAAGACATTCTTTTAGAGTATTTGCACATTCTAATATACAATTATGATCTCTAGAATATTGTATTGTGCTTTTAGCTGTTGTTAAATAAAAAAGCTGTGATTTATTTTTTTGTTTTGAAAATACAAAGCAACTACTGTCGCCAAAATACTCGACCAAGCATGATTGAATGTTCGTGTTCTTAACTGAAAACTCTGCTCCGTATTTTTCTTTAATTAGGTTAGCTACGTCTGAGAGATAATATTCAGCGCCTAACTTAAGTTTCAGGATTAATGACTGAATAATATCATATACGACATTCGTAGCTTCAACAGATTTTTCCAAGTTGCTTTTCTTTTGAATCAGCTACTTCATTAATTACATTTCAATTACTTTTTACTAGTTTTTGCAGTCGTTCATACTTACGTTCATATGCACGCAAACAGACATGATGATATTTAAGCTGTACAGATACAATAGATTGGGGTGTAGTTAACGTTGATATTTTAATAAAAATATCAACTTGAAAATAACGAGCGATTTTAAGGAGTAACTTTGCACGGTCTTCGCTTATTACGTACAGCTTCTCCCTTCTTTTTACAAAATGATTACAAACTATGCAATTGATATTAGTCATATTATGTACATCTGATCGAAGAGTAACCTTTGAATCATTATGACTGTCTTCACTGCTCTTATCGAGATCATCATTATTTGTACTACAACTTTCTAACTTTCATAATGCTGAACTGTTTCTCTACTTTTTTGTAACAATCATTATTTATATGATAATAAAAAACACCTATAAATAATTGTGTAAATAATTAATTCAATATATATATATATAGATATATATATCCTTCTTAGAATTTTCCGCTCTATCCGCTGATATACACTGTATGCGATGAAAAATTAACACCCTGTATATATATATATATATATATATATATATATATATATATATATATATATTGTAACGTGACGGCTGTGCCGCACGATACAAGTCTCGGGACGGCAACGTCGCGAGAGATGTTCGGCTACCACCGGAACGTTTCGGCTCCGCTCGGCTGCCGATCGTGTGGCGCTGTCGGCGAGCGCGCGTGCCGAGAGACACGCTTGAGCTGTTGAAGAGGCAACAGGTTCCGCAAAAGGGCTAGGAAGGAAGGACGTCTTTCGGCGACGCTGCCTTTTTGATTCCCGAATCGGACTTCGCCACCACGAAGGAGGTCTTCTTCTACGGGTCCAAGCCGAGGAGGTCGACAACCGAGCCCGACGAAACCACGCCAAGAGGTGCTGAAGCGGCGTATTATTAAGGTTGGTCAGTGCGTGCGCCGGAGAGTCGCGAGTTTCGTTACCGCGTTTTCCTTTGTTCGAACTCGACTCGTATCGCCGCGCTAGGACAGAGGCACGAGGCGGGGCCTCGTGCTCGTGAGAGAGCAGCTACCGCGGGGAAGGCGATGCTCGCTTTTCCCCGACATATTCGCTACCGCCAGTAACTGAGCGAGATGTGGACTCGCGCGCGCCGAGGACTGGGGATTTCAAGAGTGTATCGGGATTCACTCTCGTTGACGATTGCGCGCTCCCGTCGTTCTCGCTTCAGGGATTAGCTACCGTCTCGGGGGGACAGCGACGGTGACAATGTCTCCGCTGTCTTTCCCTGGAGAGAAACCGCTACCGAGGTTGGCTACCGTGTTCCCGAAGACAGCTCCCGTGTCCCGAAGACAGCTACCGTGTCCCGAAGACAGCCCCCGTGTCCGTATGCTACCGTAACGTTTAGGATAAGTGCTTAGGTTAATTGTAGGATAGGATCTCTCGTTTTTCTCACGTCGAGTAAATAAGAAATTAGGATTCGGTAAGATTGGTAGGTCTAGGGAGCGGTGACCCGGCGATCAAATGGGGAGCCAAGCACGCGCAGAATCGGGCGACATGGTGACGATTGGGAGGTCGGAACGTCCATGCCTCGTGGAGGCGCGCGGCAGCAGGCGCACCGGAGTGCCAGAGTCGACGGGCATCGGAGAGGCGGGGTCGGCGTCGATCCGCACTGGGTGGACCCCCGGTGGTCCGCTGACGAGCGGATTGCGGCAGGAGGCCACGTCGGTGGGCGCGAGAGGGCGATCCGATGGTTGGCCGAATGGAGGATAACCTCACGAGTAGGAGCCGACTGCGCTGCTCCCCGTTCACGTCGCCGAGGTCGCGCGCGAAAAACGGCAGGCGCGCCGTTGCGTAGATCTAAGCCGCAATGTAATGTCGGGGTAATGACTGTGTTTTGCGATGGCAGAGTGTTGTCATGATCAATGTTGTATTTGATTAAATTAAGGCTAGTAGAAATAAAGAAAAGATAAATGCACTCGTGTGTTTGGCTCGGTGTGGCCCCCTCCCGAACCCACGATCCTGTACTATTCCTCCGTAACCCACAATAGCTAGCCGGGAAGGAAGCGGTCGGATCGACGCGCGGCATGGCAGTTTTCAAGAAGGAGATCGAGGGGATCTCTGGCACCTCGGTGCCTGGCGCCCCGGGCTTCGGCAGCCCTGAGCCCATGCCGCGTGCACGAAAAACCCACCGTTTCAATATATATATATATATATATACTTATATATATATATAATGCCTTGTTACTGTTTTCTGGGACTCGATTTATCCGATAGTAAACCGAATCACGGCATATGCAGCAGCCTGCTTTATTTTATTCCTGACATTATCTGTACTGGTTACTTTGTTATTATGTATCTTTTGATAGATTATACAGATAGCTTTATTAAAGATATTATTTACTTCTTGACTCACTGCACAAATAATACGCGTTAACACACTGATGCGGTCGCATTAAGTCGCATTAAGTCACGCATTAAGTGAAACGCGAAGCGACACAGAAATATACAAGTTCGAAACTCGCTGTTAATAAACAATTTAAAACTTGATTAACGCAGCGATGAACGCGCCGAGTGCACGGAGTGTCATGTGGTATTACGCGCGCTTTGTGAAATATTTCGAATTTCATAAATGAATGCGTACTATAATCCGGCAATATTTTGATCTACTATATGAATTTATTTATTGACAAAACTTTGTAAATAAATCAAATGTGTCACCTAAAGAAGAGTCACAATGCGAATCCACAGATTATCATGTCGAGGGACTTACCGTTGTGAGCTTCGTATCTCTTCGTGCTGTTTTTTGCGCCGCCGCATTAACGCCTCTTGGCAGACATTTTTCAGGCGGATAAATATTGATAATTAAAGTTTACGGACATGAAATTATTCGTTTGAAACAAGGAATACTTCTGTACTATTTTTATTATTCATTGATAAAAAAAATAGTCAAAATCGGTCATAAACAAAAAAAAAAGTTTTTATTTTATATTACTATTTTTGTTTAAATATTTTGCGTTATAATTTTTTTTGTAATGTTTATTATAAATATTTGTTAAGGTATCGATAGAGAAATGTTTAATGGTCAAAATGAGAGGTGTTGAGTTGAAAAATTTGGAATAGACCTGAAGTTATGTGGTAAATAGTGATGGAAAAGGTGAATTATGCCAGTAATATTCACTAATTTTGCAATAACTCGACTGTAATTAATTTTTTTGATTTCTGCAAATTTGAGACTATTTCTACGTGAAAATGAAAGGTATTTTCAACGTTAAAATATAATTTTTGTATTATGTCTTCTTGTTACAGCGTTTTAAACAATTCAATTGTTAATAACTTTTTAAATTTACACGTTCATGCAAAACACCCTCGAAATTTGTGATCGGCGAGCCAAAATACACTTAGAAAACTTTAGTGTCTGACTGGACCTCCGTCGGATACGAAGACCACCCTGGCTCCTAGACTATAGGGTACCGAATAATGTGCGGCTGATTTTTCCTATTGTCGAGAACCAGGCTCGTTTTATTCTCGGGTTCTGTGTGGTTATGTGGCCCTGCAACAGCTCTTTTACCTAGTCGGCATTTTTCATTACCTCTTCGATCTGCTGACACGTTTGATTTAATTGTTCTCCATATGGACATGATACGTTTTTCTGGGTGCAAGCTACTTCTAAAATTCTCCAGCAGTGTATTAGGCTGCCCGATCTTAAGAAAAATGCCATGAGATTTATTTGCAAGATCATTTTCCATGTTGTATCTGAGATTACCAATAGGTTTAGCTTTTCAACTAATAATCCAGGATTACGGTTGGTAGCTTTTATGGCGATGCCTCGCTGGTTCACATGGGTGTGGCACGCCTGTAAGAGGGTGACCTATAGTTTTGCATTTTTTTGTAAGAATACGTGTGTATTAGTGCCGTGGTAGTGACAATTTTTTTGTTTTTTTTCTTGTTTTATATTATTCTTTATGGGTGTTGGCCCGTGTGAGTTTTGTTAATTTACATGCGTATTTTTAATGGTTTTTTTTTGCTTATGGGCGCGCGTTGTCTGGTCTATAGTAGGTTGAATCGGCTTTACGGTGTTTCATTCCTTTTTTTCGAATCGTTATTTAATTGTTGGGTTTTTTTGTCGCTTATTCGCTTTTTATTGCGGCCTTCAGTTTGCTATCTTCGGCCCGCACAGGTTGATACTTCCTGCAACAGTTGCATTTTCAGTCAGCGTCTTCTTGCTTGCCGGTTTCTTATCCGTTCTCAGTTCCAATCCAGATGCTATCCGCTCCATTTCTATTCTCTCATCGCAATTTTCCATATATTTTCCTTTTATTATTTCATCTTTTTCCTCGTTCTTTTTCTTTCACTTTTCGTTTTATAATTCAATTTTCTTCTCTCTCTTCTTCTCCCTTGTATCGTTTCTACTCTTTTTTTTGCCTACTTTTTTGTGCCTCTTTTTTTCTCTCTCTCCTTTTCCTGCGTTATGGCTTCGCCAAGGTTCTGGGGGCTGAGCGAGTAGCCCATCGATGACCGCGAAGAGGTAAGTTCTGTGCTTTATATCTCCCTGGTTAGCTGTATTTTAATCATATCTTTCTTTCAGGTCTTTTCGGATGGGATTTACCCCTGTCCCGGGTGGCTGGCACCACCCTTCATATTGGGGGCAGGTGCATTTACTGCCACCTGTCTTCCGAATTGCCCTCGTATATTGCCCTGTGCCAAAGGTCTTACGGGGTAGTTGTGAGTTTTTGTACCTTTTTTTTCTTTCTGTATTTCTCCTTTTTTTATAAAAGTACTGGTCAGTGCCAGTGCCGGACGTCGAGTGCCGGTGAGCGAAGCTCACCCCATCCTTGTAGTAAAAAAATTAAAAGACAAAAAATAATAAAAAAACTACCTCTCCCGACAAAACGTCCACCTATCCCCTTAATCCCCCCCCCCAAAAAAAAAACACAAAAGAACAATATTAAGAGTATTTGCAAATCTACCGTAGGGTAGTTTTGCTGTCCCGTCACAAGGATGACAAAGGCCGGAAAAAAATTTTAAAATCCTCCACTGGGATTGAACCCGGGGCTTTTGGCTCCGCAGACGAGCGCCTAGTCCGCGCTGCCATAGTGCTCGCTATATAGCTTTTCGCATTTCTCGCTTATTCTTTAGTTCGTGCTCTGTCGGTAAGGATAGGTACTCGATTTCCCGATATATTTACAATGGCCTGGTTCGATTCCTGAGGTCTAGGACTGGGGGTTGCGTGGTGTTTGTTTGTTCGATTTTAGTATTGTTATTATTATTCATTATCATTCATTCGTTCCTTCTTTTTCTGTGTTTCCTTTATACCTTCCTACCGGTTCCCTGACAATACGTGTCGAGTCCTGTGCGTGGGCAGAAGTGAAGCTAGTCTCTCTTTGCGGCGTTGTGAGGGATTGTTAGGTTTGATTTTTGCTATGTGCGAGTCTTTGTGGTTCGAATTTTCGCGCTCTCGTATCTCGATATTGCGCTTGCACGCGCGTGCGGTCGCGCAGTTCCCTGACGCGGTCGCCGTCACGAGAAGTATTTTGCTGTCGTTCGACTGAACGGAAGTTTGTTAATTAGTGCGAAAATTGTTTGAATCGTCCCAAAACTCACCATAATTACTTTTTTTATTGTGTGTTTCGTTCCAGGTGACTCTTTTTTTATCGGTCTTAACCCCTATTTTGCTGTCATTCGACTGAACGGAAGTTTATTAATTAGTGCGAAAATTGTTTGAATCGTCCCAAAACTCACCATAATTAGTTTTTTTATTGTATGTTTCGTTCCAGGCGACTCTTTTTTATCGAGTTTAACCCCTATTTTCCGAGAAAGTTGTGTAAAACTCGTGGTCATCTTGTGACGGTTCCTGATCAATATGTATATGTTGTTTGGGTACTGCTGGTTTGTCGTCATTGTCGTTTAAATATTTAAATGTTTTTTTTAAGGGTTCTTTTCCTTTAGGGTTGCCTTGTGGAATTATTTACTTAAGCTTGTGTGACTTTTTCGCTCTGCGTGTGTATTGCTTATTAATTTGTTTATTAGTGGTAATTTGATTGGTTGTTTGAACTAATATCCTGGTAAGGGAGTATATATATGTGTCTGTAAAATCCAATTCTAGGGGAATTTTGCTATCAGGAGCTATTATAAAGCTTTTGCCTTGTATAAGTATACATTGGATTGGTATCGTGATATGCAGTCTTTTAGCCCTTGTTTTCCCTATATCTTAGGATTGATGGCACTTTGAATGTGCTTGAGGGCTCAAAAGATTAGCAGGAAACCGGTGCAACTTTCTACAGAGAAGTTTTTTTACTTAACTTGCCCTTTTGCGCTCTGTCTACTGGCGGGACGAGATCTCTCCATTTTTTTTGACTGCTGACTCCAGGCTTTTGAGTGCTAACTCTTGGTAAGTGATACATGTTGTGCTTATCTGTGTTCGTGTATTTGCCTTTACGGTAGAGATGAATGAAAAATGAAAAAGTTACGTCTGGGCCATGGACGCGTATCTTATCACACCATTCTAGTGGTTTGTTATACGGCTCCTTGTGTTCTTTCGTAAGCGTCCTGGTAACTGTATTACCTCCCTTGGGGATTTTCTTTCCTCATTCTTTTTTCTTAAGACAACATCTCCCTATTTTCTTTAGTTTCGTGGGGTGCTGGGGAATCCCATCGCGGATATGTCAAAGAGGGTCTTTGAGCTCCTATCGACTCATCGACCTGCCATTTCGACGATTTCGCTGCGGCCCACCCGAGTGTCCGCGTTTTTTATTAGCCTGAAGGAAGAGAGGGTCTTGGGGGATGCTGCGAGTGTTTGTGGGGCGAGATCGGACGAGAGAATCCTGCTTCCTGTCTCCCTTTTTGTCCTTGGTCCTTATTTGAGCGATCCGGCTTTTTTTGTTTAGCTCATATCTGCACGTAAGCAGGTACCCTCTCCGATGGGAGAATTGGACCGTGTATGGGATGAATCTGCCTCCGGGGTCCGTAGGGATCTCCTCCTTCCTGGGTGATGTACTGCTCAACATTGCTCTCGGCCCAAACTGGGGCTTCGCTGTCTCGCATGGGATCAATGTGGTGACGTATTACTTATCGGGGTGGTGGACTATTACGAATCTCCACCCCGAGTACGGAGGGTCGGATATTGTCAACCTCATACACTGCGGCGAGGCTGACGCATTTAAGTTGTGGCTTTGTGTTCCCCACCAATACTACGTGCTGCTGACTGAGTCTTGGCCCAGACTGTTGACGAGTTGCGTCGCCTCGACCAAGATGATGTTTCCTCCTGGAGGGACGAGTGCCACATTACCATAAGAATCTTGTGGTAACTACCAGTTTCTTGCGTGATCATGGCATCAGTTATCAGCTCGTTGCCCTATGCCCCAGGGGCCTGGTGTATGTCGGACCCAGCGCATTATGTTTTATTTTGACTTAGGTATGGACAAAACTAAGTAGCGCTTCTTAGGAAAGAGATACAAATAAAAATAGAAATGGAAAGCTTAGGGACAATAGATTAAGGAAAAATTAGTCGCAATTCACCAGCACCCTATTTACACTCTCAAATTACACCATTAAAATAAGAAAGTGGTCTAAAAATTTACATTTTCTGTTCTCTTGTTTAAAAAAAAATTGTTTACATAGAACCCGTGGGTGGATCTATGCGTTTTTTGGGTAGCTGAGTCCAAATCAGGGGTCCGTTTGTCCCTATCACCTCAGGGTCAAGGTCATTTGGAGGTCAAATTGATAAAAGTCGGTAAAATACTGATAAAATTTAACCAGCTTGGATACGGAAGAATTCTACACCATGTTACCCAGAAATAACTACCTTATCATCCACATCAAATTCCCGCCGTTTCCGTTGACCTGGTTACTAGAAGCCATCAAACACGCCCACTCAAATTTTCCTTCACAACCATTCCCCTAATTAATCCCACCCTCTTTACTAGGATAATTTATACATTTATACTTGTAGCGCACTCCACCCCTCGGGATATAAATACATGGCCCGCGCCGGGCTTAGCCTCTCTTGTCCGACAGTCAGCTTAACTGTAAACTCGTTCGCCTCAGTCTGTATCAAAATTACTTTTTTTATTGTCACTTGTAATAATAATTGTCTTAAATAAATGCTGTTAGAATAAAGATATTTATATCTATTGCTTATTTAAACTCGCGCCTATTCCACGTTCCTCGTCCGACTGCCGGATTCATCGCTTTCTACACATCACCAAGGACATCATTCACGTTTGCCATTCTTCTCACAATTACTTATGGTCTGTACTTGTTAATGCCTCAGAGTCGCGATCCTGCTTAAGTGATTATTCGCTCATCGAAACCGCGACGACGAGAATCGCTTCCTGACCGAATTCTCGCTTACATTGTAATGCGTAACGTTACAATTGGGGGCCCCTCCGGGATAACTTAGGCAATTTAGCAAAGCAACCAAAAATTTTTGTCTCTCCCATTCTATCACTCTCTCCGTCACACGCACCTCCCAACGCGAGTCACGATGCTCGAAGAAATACCAGGCGCAAAAAGCAGGAACGCGGAAGCCCTGCAAACTATAACAAAACAAATTAGCAAAGTAGATAGCAAATTCGCACCCACGGATCGACAACCGACACTCACAGAAGCGCTAGTGTTCTTACAACAACGATACCAAGTCTCAAGTGAAACCCCGCCAGACAGGGAAATAGACGTAAAAACACGAGCGAAGCTGCCATAATAGACATATGTCATGTCGATCTAATGATAGATATACTAATGGCACTAGTATACAGAGGCATAAACTGTAAAGTAATCATCGGCACAGTAGCAAAACCAGAAGCTCTCAGAAAATTCGACAAACAAATACCAACGCTACTAAACCTGAACCCGGAAATAACCGAAGATGAAAGCAGATACGACGCATCTGCAACAAATAAATATAGTATACCGCGCTACACATTATTCGGCAACAACCGGCCATAGAGCACACCTTTAGGCGCGGCAATGAGCTTAACCGAAACGCCCAAATGCAATACCTCAGTTAAAAGCACTCACCCAAACAACCGCGAAAACAACGGAGACACATGTCACAACTGCACAATTACACCGGTCCGCAATCTATCGATAAAAGACTCAATAAACTCTATACCACTGTTCAATGGCTTTAATATACCAGTACTACGATTCGCGATCGCCTGCAGAGAAGAAAGCCTACTTGTACCGCATTATAAGAAACCGGAAATAGCTAAATTCATTAAAACTAGAATACAAGGTGAAGCACAGAAGTGCGCATATCAAAAAACATTTCAGACCGTATCAGAAGCAATCGCATACTTTCATAGTCGATTTGGAACCGCTAATTTATACCACGAGCTACAAGGAGAGCTAGCATATTTTAAAAAACGCAAAAACGAACGCGTTATCACATTCTCCAACAGAGTCAAAGCCATAGCCCTAGACTCAGACGAGGATTAGAACAAGAAATCGAATTAGATGCAATTAGATTCCTTGTACGTGGATTGTACAGCGGAATCAAAACGCGTATGACACTCACAAACACACCCGAAGAAGCAACTACGCGAGCTATAGATATTGAAGGGATTTCTAATGGCAAAATGACGGCGAAACGAAAAACGACATGACGGAAAGCAAGAAGGCGCAAATAAGCATAATAGAAGCAAAACAGCCAGACATTTGCCAAATCTGTCAACGAACGGGACACACAGCATTAAAATGTTGGTTCCGTAACAATGGAGGAGCAGCGTCGCGCCAACGCCATCACCAGCAAGAGCCGTATGGACCACGCCCGAATTTGAAAGCATATACCTGATCGCACACCTGAGGTCGAAACAGCCCCAAACCATGGGAAACATCCGAAAGAAAAAATCAATAATCTCGCCGTTCCAACTCTCTTAATACTTCGGAGCCACAACAGCCCAATAGCGCCAATGATATCTGCCGCTACTGCAAACAACCAAGCCATTGGAAGGACCCATGCGAATTACGCAATCAAGCCAACATCAAAAAACAAATGCAAAACCAGGGAAACGGACAAGTTTTCCCGGAAAAGGACGCGAGCCGGGGAAAATATCAGAATCAGCGTCACTATGAGAAAAAAATGCGCTAATTCAGTTGATAAAGGAAACAGTGCTGCCAAATATCAACAGCAAAGCACTCGCAGTAATCATGGACTTAAAAAAGTTCAAAGAGCCGTTTTGTATGATGCTTGATACGGGCGCAGGATTGGCACTGCTTGAAGAATCCAAGAAATCACCAAAAATCGCGGTGAACAAACAGGAAATTGCCACAACTGTCGGGAATAAGCGGCACTTTTCCGAATGAAGAAGACGGACTGCTAGGAACTGAAGACTTCAATCTATTTGACGCAGAGATAAGTTACGCTAGCAAACAGTTCAAAATCCGTAATCACACGCTTTCATTTGAAATTTTCGCCTCGGAATCAGAAAACATAGGAAGCAAAGAACTTGTGCAAACAGAAGAATCAGAAATTTAAAAAACCGAGAAAATCTGTGCATTTTGAGAAGAAATGCTAAATTCTGTTATTACAATCCGTCAGTTCAGAAAAATCAGAAAAATCTGAAAACTCCTTTATCTTGCAGAAATTCCAAGAAAAGAGAGGAGGTTTATCAGTCACACGATTCAGAAATTAAAACGTACCCAAAAGGCATGGAAGTGGCGACACCAAAATGGCCGGATGACAAAGCAACCACTCCCGGAGTATCGATCCAGGAAACAAAGCTTGACGAAATTAGTCATCGAGAGGTAAACAAATTCATAACGTTAGCCAACCAGGAAAAACAGGCGATCGAACAGCAGCGAATGGACAAGTAAAAATTATGAGTCACCCAGGTAGTAAAAACGTGGCTCACCCCAATCCAGACATAATATACGAAATTAATAAATTACGGGATCTACTCAAAAACACCAATATCACACAGCCGCAGGAATCAGAACGCACTCTAATTAGCTGCTACAACATAGGGGAAATACTCAACAATCAAGAGTATAGCTCGCATGGTAAAATTAAAAAATTACTCCGAGAAATGAGCAAATTCTATGCTATCATAGAAGAACCCTTCTTTAGCTTGATACAAGAAATAAACCAGGCGAGGCGACTAGAAGAGGCAAGTTACAGAGCCCAAGAAAGAATTAAGTAAGTATCACCACGCCCAAACAGTAGACGCACATACCCCATAACGGCTCAGAAAATCGACCAAGAGAGCCCGAGAGCAATAAATGTAAAAGTTCTTTTACGACTCGACCACCTCAACCCCGTACAGCGGGCTACCATAGAAGGGCTAATAGAATATTATGCAGATAGATTTTATCTACCAGGCATATAGCTCCCCACCATAAACGTACTCGAATACGAAATATCGCTTACGTGTCAAATTCCAGTGAGAATTAGGTACGCGCCCCCCCTAAGTTAATGTCAGGTCCAGGTTACATTAGCCTACTTGCCGGAGAAGTAGTACACATCCTAAAATGCGTAGATGTTGAAGTAACAACACGCGAAACTACAGAATGCTTCCAAGAGCTACCAGTAAAAGGAGACGATAAAGATCTTTTCCTACGCCCGCGCACACACATTCTGCGCGAATACGGGACACGGACAATATGCGACACAATAATACCAGTAATGTATCAATTCGACTGCCAATGGTACAAGGCATTACCTGGGATAATAACGCAAGATGCGCTGCAGATACTGAGACCACAGACGAAACAAACGTGGAAATACAAGAACCCAATAGATCTAGCGAACAGCGGTGTATACTCAATTGACAATGGGATTCGCGGAAAAAGGCAAAATGGGCAGCGAAATATCCATCACGCGTGTAATAGACAAAGGAATCCTAGAAAAAATCGCTAACTCAACGTGGAACCGCATATGGATAAAATTTATAACTTTCGAATTGGTCAGCGTAGCATGCCTAACAATACTGTTGATATTTAGACTAATTACATTCATACTAGATACATGGTTACGCATTACACAGCATATAAGGATTTTCTATACATATTGCCTTGTGGAATTCGCTCACGCATCTACTATTACACCTGGCTCACACATTGGAATAGAAGGACAAGAAAGGGGAGGAGCATCCGAAACCACCACCGGAGCCGCCGATCAATCCAAACACACCACCGTGCTCCCCACCACATACACCCAATAACACATTAACGAAAATAAAGCAGACCTACATAATAGAATGCCAATATCTAGGGCAATCAAACGGAAATAACGCAATGCAAGTAATCGAAAATAGGATATACCTCGTACTAGAGGAAACGCAAATACCGTCTCTTCCACTATGCAAAAGCGCTTACAAGCAGAAGTATAAAAACAAACAGCAATGAACGCCCAGCAGAAACTAAACCTGTTCAATGACCTCATCAAACTTAAAAAGAAACTCACCTGGGCCGCACAGAGGGACGAAGAAACCATACTTCAATACAGCGAAAGAATTGACACGCTGTTACCACAATTCAACAAGGCAGGAAAATCAGCTCAGATAGAATTCTCCGAAATAACAATGGACGCGGTACAGCGAGAAAGATTAGCCATCTACACATACGTTCGCGGGTTATGACCAGAAATTAAAAGATACATTTGTAAACCAGAAGTCTACAAAGACTTATACCACGGGCGACGGCACGCGGAAAATATACACGTGCACCTACTAGATTTAAAAAATCTAAAACGACTATTCGTAGTACCCATAGCACGAGTCTATATGTAATATGCACATTTTATACGTATTTTTCACAGATAACTAGTATAGCACAAGACATCCAAGAAAATCATACGAACTAACGATAGATCTCCTTTTAGTATATATGGAAATTACAGCTAGCCTCAAGAAACTTGCTAGTTTACGCTTAGCCAACAGGAAGTGCTACTCACAGACTCGAGCGCACAAGATTATTTACGTAGACGAATACAACATATTAGTCTATTGCGAAAACTGCTACGAAACAAAAGTCACAGTCCCCCTACGACTATTCTCACGAGAAAGACACCTACACGTATTGATTCAACCAAACGTTAAAATATCGACACGCTGCCAAGTATGCAAAACCAAACTACTGCTCAGTAATTAAAGCCGAACCTGCATCACCTGCATTCAGTTATACATAAAAATCGAAGAGCCATTACTGGAGGCAGAAGTAGCACATATCTCGGAATAAAACAAAAAGAAAATGGAGATAATTCGCAACGGATAGTGCATCCATTATGAATGCGGGACATCAAAAGTATGCCCCGATTGTTTTGCAATATGTCCCAAACCAATAATACGCAACCTATCATAACAAGAACCATTTGACTAACCGTCGAACTAACTAACCATATAGAATGCAACATTTGCAAGAGAATCATACAGTTTTATAACACACAGTTAACGCAAGTTTGGACAGAGGCAGACACATGCCTTATCTACATCAATAGGCCAGCGTGCCCAGCGCGAATTAAAATACCGACAATAAACCTAACCGATAACAGCACTACAGAACGAATTCACGAACAGATAATGGCAGAAACAGCGAACCACATCGTTAAGAGCAAACAAGAAAAAGAGAAGAAGAATTCAGACTGAGAGAAGCGCAAGCAGAAGAGAAAAAAATAAAAGAATTAATAGAAATAATCGCTATAGAAATGCCTAAAGAAGAAATAAATAAAGTACAAGAAATCTTGGACGAAGAGCTCATAAGCACAGAAGAACTGGACAGACACATATAAAGCGCAAAGTAAATTAGTTACCTTAGAGGTATTAAACACGCACTATCAACAACACAGGAGGAGAGGAACACATATGCAATATAGTTTGCACAAGTACACGAGTTATCCTGTAAATGTTAGCCATAAGTAGATTAAATATAAATTATAAGCACAAAAAAAATTATTAAAGGTTCAATGGACAACGCAGTAGCCCTACTCATTATCTGCATCGCAATCAAGTTTACGACCAGCCAACAGGGAGTATAGTTTAAACCAGTGGCCGCAAACCAAGGGATAGCGTACAGCTGCTTCAAAAATATTAACATTTAGTGCAATTCGAGGACCTCAATAAAGTTAAGCAATTAACAGCGGATGCAGCCAACATAATCAGCAGCGTTATGCAAAGCATCAGAAGCCCCGACATATGTACTGTAAGAACAAACTATTTAATATTAGAACACTTAAAAGAAACGGATTCTTTAGCCAACCTAGCGACACGGATAATAAATCCCTACGAATCAGACTCATATAACTATGACAGAAAGGAATTCGCGAACACCGACAGCTACGTACACACTAACATAGGTAGAGTAACAACTATACTAGAACACATGCGTCAGACGAACAATAAAATGTTGATCGGGCAAGACCAAAATACTTATTTCATGCAAAACGAGTTGACAATTTGGATTAATAAACTCACCCATAAATGTTACGAATTGCAAAAAAATAATGATTACAGTAACCGATTTTAACGAAACGATTAAAGCAAACCGGTTCAATGCCATAAAGACAGCCTTAACGATAGTAAGGAATATGCTGGTAGAAATAAATTCTATACATCATCAAATCATTCACATCTTTAACCACCAAAAATTCTTTCTAAAAACTCGTTTAATGAAACAAGTAATGAACGACATTTGTAAAAAATCAAAGGCAAAATTACCGATGGAATTAGAAAAGTTAAATGCAACTACCTTGTCCCAAAATAGTGGAACTAAATATAGTTACGTTTAAGGAGGAAGTTATAATTGAAATAATTGTACCGTTAGTCGATCAAAACTCGTATAGAGTATACAAAATAATTGAATTTCTCGCGTTTCAAGTATCAAGGGTAGAGGACAACGTAGCCGCCTTCATAAAATCTTATCACGAGTAGTAGGAGGTACATAAGGGAAACTCACACTCTCGAGGCTAAGGAGCCGTGCTATTTCTGCGGTGACCTTTATTCCTGGTCTTACCTCCGTGAACACCAAGCGGCCTACGAACGGCCCTCCTTCTTTTATGGGATGTCTGGCTTGCCGGTTTACCGTCGAAGCCGACGGCCTGCTGGGCAGTCCGCGCCCAGGGTGAGGCCCGTGGAGCGGCGTCCGGCCGATGATGGGCTTGAGCGATGATGATCACGTCTGAGACATGATCTGCATCTGCCTGCGAAGCCTACCGTAGGATTCCGTACGTCTTAGTTATGTCTTTAGACACCGTTAATGTTCATAGTTATGCGCGTGTGTTCGCCTTAGTTTTTTTGTTTGATATTAATAGTCTTCTATATCGTTCTGTACGGGCTGCTCGTATGTGTATACAGCAATGATTCCTTTGTAAGATGCGCCCATTTTATTGTTATAAGTTATTGTACGCAGGTTAATAGATTATCTTTACTCGAAATGTCCAGTAGCCCCAGAATGTGTCTACTCTTTGTTATTCTTAGTACTCATTTTTGTCTCTGATTTTTGTCAACCTTTCGTGTTTCCTAAGTTTTGTTATAATTCCGTATGCGGTCGTAGCATTGAAAAATTTCCTTGACGTTCTTTTGTTCGGATAGCTATCTTTTTCTCAGCGTCAGGTGATGTCTCCTTTTGTTTAGCGTTACGGTAGTAGTGGGGTGATGGGGCTCGTGTTACGTCTCGCCGTCAGGATGCTTGACAAAATTCCCCGCAACTGTTTTATCTTTACACATTGTTGCTCTTTTTTTGGTTATTTCCTTTCGTGCTTAACCTTCGCACTTACCACGCTTTAACTTTAGTCGTTATTGTACTTTAATGTTGCTATTTTTTTCTTTCTTTTGCATTGCGAATGACCATTTTTTTTGGTTCCCTACTAATTATTCCGGTTATGTCTTAGTTTACTTCCGCACATCCCGTTGCGATGTGCCAAGTGGCGCATTTGGTTCTGAATATTATTGCGTAGTTAAATAATCGTTCCATAATATTAGTTTGATATTTTTTTGTCTACGTTGCGCTATTGCTCGCGACATTTGACGCGCTGCATCCCCTCTACCGTCGCACTGCGCCTTCGAGAGCCAGTGCTGACGCTACCTCGACGATTTCCCCCTATCCCCACTAATCAAGCTGTGTGCAAAAAGGTGAAAATAGGGGAATCTTCCTTGTGTGTATAAATTGACGGGAATTTCCTTTGCATTTTTTTGGTAAGTACTTGATTCATGGCTGAGTTTGTTGTGAATATCATTATTTTCCTATAACAGCCTGTAAACCTGTATTGCACCCGTTTGTGATACGATCCGAAAGGTTATTGGGAAATAGTTTCAACTGGATCAGATGGGTTTGGAACCCGTGGTTATTTAGTGGACGCTTGTCCCGGGCTGCTGAGCCCACTTTTCCTGCCTTGCCGCTATTTCGCCCCTCGGATAGTTTGAGAGGCACGCTTAATCGCATCGTGTCTCGTGTTGAGAGTCCCTACGTCTCTCTGGATCAGATGATTGAAGACATGCTTTGCTGCATTCGGTGGATCTCCGAGAGGTCGGCGTTCGTCTCGCCGTCGTACCAGTCGTGTCCGAGACGTCGTTGACGTGGCCTTCTCTAGGGACGTCTCATCTCCGTCTTTAACCCGAGCAGCCATCACAGGTCGGGGTAGATCGTTTGGAACTGTGATGCGGATTACCAATTCCACTATAACGGGAGCCGAGGCTGTGCAGTCTTCTCGTATCTTCCGATGCTTATAACCTCGACCGAAGGGTTCGGTTGGTGCTTCTCCTCGAGCTCGTGTGAGTAACTTTTCTGTCATACTTCATGCGTTCCTCAGTCGTTGGTAATGTCGATTGTCCTTGTTTACTATTATCTCCCTTATTATTTTAATTATAGAGTTATCGTCGTACTAAGTGCGTAAGGCCGTACATGTGTGGGCACGTTTTTGCTCCCTATGTCATCGAGATAGCGTCAATGCCAGTGAATCTGCCGGGTCGGGTTGCGCAGGGCCCTTCCCCGTTCCTAATTCCTTCCGCAGCAGCTCCTTCTTATCTGACTTCCTTATCTCCGGTATCGCCTGCGTTTGTAAGTTCGACTTCGAGTGAATCCTACGAGGGGCGTACTGGTTTCCAGGGTGCCGCTGCAAACTCCTTTCCGCCGCACATTTCCGCTCGTAGTATTCTCGCCGCGTTCAATTATAGCGAAGGGTCAAATTTTTCAGCCGCGAGCGCGTACTCGTATCTGAGTACAAACAGATACCACGAGGAGCGCGCGGGCCTTCAGGTGGCAACAGCAAATGCCTGTCAGACGCTATTACTCACGAGTTTGTTGCTATGCCTGTTACCTACGTCAGGCCGGTTTAGTTGCTTGCGGATAAGTCCGGGTGGGTCGTGTGCCCTGCTACGACGGTCTCGGGATCCGTAACCTCTGCACCGGAATAGGGTATTCTTGTTACGATTCGTTCAAGTAATCCAGCACCTGATTTCGATCGGTCGGTGACTGAGATTGATCAGTCCGGTGATTCTACTGATTGCTCCGCGTCGCCGCGTTTGGATAATGTTTTGAATTTACCCAATTTATCGATCAGCCATGAGGCGCCCGTGCGCCCTTCGCCCGCGTCAACGGTGTCAACCGTGATGGGGTCCTTGCTCGTGCCGTGTCCGATCTGTTGCGAGTACATGCTTAGGCCGGACTATTAATGCTTAAATGGTCATTCGGTATGCAGTTTCTGCTGGGAAAGTACTTACGCGGTGCGCCATTTGTCGGGGACCACACGTGGTAACGTGCGAAACTTAGTGCTAGAATCGTTGGCCGGAGACCAACTGCAACCCTGTCGGTATCAGTACCTCGGGTGCGGACAGTTCATGAAACTTGATGACTGGACAAATCAATCCAGTGTGGTTAGCCCGCAGAGGGAGGTTTTGCTACTGCACGAGCTGTTTATGTACCTGATCTGCGAGGATTTTATATAAACGTATTATCGACAGAGCGACAACGGGCACGCTATTAGCCCGTCATGCGTGCAGCGATGTGACTGCTGCCGTATATGTCATGGCCCTAACGCGCTTTGGGAGAATCGGATCCTAGAAAACATTGGGTGCCGAATGTTTTTCCTATGCCGTCATCATGATCTAAAGTGCCCGGAGGTGTCCGTGGCTCATGATTGGCATAATCATAGCGACCATTGTGTTTATCGTCCGCGGCTCTTCGTTCTATTGATATGCGAGTCTCCGATTATTGATGGTGTCGTATTTTATGTGGTGTGACCTTGATGATTGTTTATTTAATGACCCGCTCTGTTCCAATAGTTCTCATTGTGTGCTTTGCGTTGTTTGTTTTCCTGTTGTGTCAGCAAGATAGTCCTCATATGTCTGTAACTGCTCACGTGGCGGAAAGCTTGACGATGTTCGCACGCGTCGACCGAAAACTAGTTCGTGCGGTGAGTAACCCAATCCGTCGTGTTCCGTCGAATTATATGCGTGCTGCGCCAGCGGTACTAGCTCATCCCAGATACTGTTTTCTTCAATGTACATTTTAATGTATTCTTTTACCGTGTGATGCATTCGCTCTATTCCTCCGTTTGATTCAGGATAATAATTATTAACTCTAAACACTCGCGCAAATTCTTCCATTACTCGGTTCATAACATGTGCTCCCGGACCGGATATTAGTGTTACTGGTGATCCAAAATAACAGATCAGTTTCTCCGTGAGTGCTCGGGTTACCTTGCTCGCTGTTGCGTGTTCAACAGGGACAAATACGCAAAATTTGGTGAAATTATCTTGTATTGTTAAAATATAGCGGTTCCCTCTTTCGGTTGGGAGTATCGGTCCGTAAAAATGGATTGATATTTTGTCAAATGGATGCGACGGTGTGTCTGTTATCAGCATTGGCAATTTTGTTTTTACGCAAAATAGCTTCTTTTCCAGACACCTCACGCTACCTCGCACAAACTGTCTCACGTCTGCTTGCATGTTTCGCTAGTAATGCTCACCTGCTACTCTATTATATGGTTTGCTTGTTTATGGCCGGCAAGCAATGACTCATTCTATTCTTTAATTAGTCTATACATGTCCTCTACTTTCGATACTTGTAGATTATTTTTTAATAAAATAATGAATAGAGCCTTTCCTCAACATTGGCAGTTTTGTTTTTACACGAACTAGTTTTCTTGACATACCGCGCAGCCTCACGTCTGCTTGCATGTTTCGCTAGTAATACTCGCCCACCACTCTGTTATATATCTTACTTGTCCCCTTGTGACCGCCGATTGATGATTCGTGATATTCCTTAATGAGCCGGTATCTGTCTTCCACCTTCGGTACCAGTAGGTTGTTTTTAAATAACACGATGGATAGTGCCTTTCTGTTGAATATTTTGTTGCATTGCTCGATTACTTGTTCCCAATCTCCGAGTGTTATTAGTCCTAAATCTCTAATAAATCCAAATGTTGTTATTCTGTATTTTTCAACTAGTAATTGTAACGTCTTCATACAAGTTGTTATGTCTGGTCTTAAGGGTTTATCATGCATGTGTTTTTTCAGAATTATTTCGAACTTATACAAATCCCCGTGTCGAGTTACTATTATTTCTCCTACTTTGCGCTGTGTCTCTAGCAGTTTTTCTCTGTTTATATAAGGTCGTTCTATGAGAGCATTTAGAACCTCCGTGTCCAAAACCATGTCTTCCGATAGTATGTAGGCGAGGTTGCACTTATGAGAAAAGGGGTGCTCATTCAGACTTTGTACACCAGTAAATAAGTCGCTATCGTCAGGGCCTCTTTCCATCCTGTAAGCCTTGATTAGATCGCGCTTCTGCTATTAGATAGCGCGCCATTGCCTCTCGTACATGAGGGCTTCGTTGGAAGCTCGGCGGTGGTTCCCCTTCCTCTGACTCTGTTTCTGATTCTTAATTTGTTTCCTCTTCTGTTACGACATAGGGGGTAAAATGGTTGCCTGTGAGGTATAAATGTACAAATTCCTTATGTTAAAGTGACAGTATCTGTAACTTTCTTTGGTTTGGAAATGTACGTACACATTGTAACCAAATGTTTTCGAGAAGATATATATGCAGTCCGCCGTACTTTACTTCTGATAACAAAATTCAGTGAGCTTTGTTACGTCCGATAGTCGGCGCACAATGTAAAATTTCTCCGTTTTAAGTCAGCTTCCGCTGAACTCAGGATGGAGTCGTTCTTTGTTTTATTTTAAAAATTCGCGAGAGTTGAAACTAAAATCCCTTCCCATTCTAATGAACAGGTCTAGTTAATTTGTAGGTCAAAGGGCCTCCGACAACCGAAGTCCACTCAACCATCCAAATCACCAAACAAGTTCTCTCAAAATATTTGTAGTAATGAGTGGCAGCGTTCAAACCCTGCTCATTATATAAAGTCCAAACCTTTTAACAAAATTTACTTATAAAAATTTTACTTACTCTTTTTTTTTAGAAGATTCATTAAATTCAAAATTTACAGGTTTGTAAACTTCTTCCTTCTTGTATTCGAAATAAAATAATATTCTCTTGATTGATATAAGCCCGAAAAATAATAAAATCAATCTTCACTTCAATTTTATTTTTGTAATATATATATTTTAAAATCTTTGAAAAATAATAGAATAGAATAGAATAGAATAAAATTTATTTTGCACATGTTAAAAACATTTTGTACATATCATAGTCACATCGTAGTCAATATACATTTCGTCGATATACCTTTACAATGCGCAACTTTTATTCATTGTCAACTCGGCATATAACGGCGTATTGCTGTCCTAAAACTACTAAGCGACGGAAGAATTCTCAATTCCAGAGTCGAGCACCCTGGGAAATGAAAGACTTCATCCCAGCCTCAGTACGCGAATTCGGGACTACGAGTTATTTGGGGTCCCTGCTCGAGTTCCTAAACTGGTTTCTCTCAAAAAGAGCAGCAACATATGGAGGCTGCCTCATAACTATAGCCTTGTACAGCATGACCGCGGCAAAATACTCTCTACTCTTTTCATCTGGTGAAAAGCCATGTGATTCCTCTCTAGTCCTAGTCAAGAGCCCAAGATTGTGGAGCTCATTCCAGATGTTTTTATCGCCATCCAAGGTCTCCGAGATTTTATTCTGAATGAAGACATCCCGCGCCTCTGCCGTGCGTAGCTCAGCCTCCGCAGCGAGCGACTGAAACTCAGTCTACAGGTGATTGTCACGCATACGACGAAACCGACGTCTAACAGCATCACGTCGATTATACAGTTCTTGAAGCTCGACGTTGATTCATGACGAGAGATCCTTCCTCTTTGGTTTAAACTGCTTTAAGGGCACAAGTTCATCAATAGCAGCTGCGACATTTCGGCTCAGAGATTCAAGTTTTTTCTCTAATGTCTCAGCAGGACAGAGGATAGTTGACCAGTCAAGTGTCTCAAGGAGAGAAAGAAGCTCACCCTGCCTAACAGATTTAATATCTCTGCAATAAAAGGAGCTCAAAGTAGTAGGTGAGGTTCTAGGAGCAGGGATAATTGTGCGGTCAATGATGTTGTGCCTGCTCGGAAAGGTCGCCAGCAAGTTATTCCTATCCAGGACTGTCTCACCCTCATCCACAGAGATCATATCAATCCAGGTGTGAGAATCCGCAACATGGTGGGTCGGGCCATGATCAACAAGCTGAAGATTCAGCTCACAAGATAGGCCTGAGTTCTCTGTGAAAGAGATACCCGGTTCTATGTTTAGAATAATGAACCCCGAATAATCTATTTCTATCGCGCTGTTATAAGCACAGAAAATGTTATGTGTGAGGGTCGATATTTTGTTCTTCGTGAGGTGTTAAGCTTACGATTGCTGAAATATCGAGGCGATGAAATAAATACTCAAGATTATCGGTGAATATGTTTGTTTATTAATCGTAGTTCACAATGTATGAATTGTACTAAAGAGAGAAACGCGTGTTTAGGTGACTCAGAGAATACGTGGCACTACTTATTCGATTCGGGTCTATGTCGTCTTTGAGTGAAACGTCGGATGAGCCGCGTGGTAGTTGTATCGTCGAATAAGAGCCGCCGGAGTAAGAGAGCGAACGCCTCCGCTGAAATCTCTGAAACAGAAAATCATAACCTCACCAAAAAAAATATGTTGATGGGTTGCGTGTCAAACCATATTCTATTAAAATTTCAAGTGATTTGACTTCTTATTTTTTTAGTAATAAATCGAAAACTGATATAAATGAGTTTTTTTTGAGTCTCGATTACGGGCGTAGAGAGGCCTTATTGCACTTGAAATTTTGGGAAAAGATAAATCTTTTGATTACCTCGGTTAAGTTCTTTTCGCAGCTTATGAAAACGATTAGTTGGAAAGATTTTAAAATACAAATTCTTTGTCTCTCACCCTGTATACTCTGTATAACTGAAAATTATTATTTTTGTTAAACCTTATAACTCGCTAACGAAAACTCAGAATGTTATCACAAAATTCATGGTGTTATGAGGTTATGAGCTTTATTTGTAATATAAATTGCAATTCATTTTATTAGGAAGATCCGGAGAAAAAGAAATGCATTATTAAATTAAAATACTTGAACGATACATACGAACAAGGAACAATATATTTGTTTGGAGGAAGCTACGTGCCAATGAATTGGCAGCGGTTTTTTATTTTTATGATATTAGAATCAATTAGTTATTTTATTATGAATCCGGTAATTCTTTCGTACAAGGCAAACATACATGATGTTGCCACATATTTCACCAATTTGGCTAGATTTTTTTTTAATACATAAAAAAATGAATATGTATTATGGATTTTATTTTTCGTTTTTCTAATTTTGGTCACTCCATTGTAACATAAATTAAGTTTTTTGTTGCAAATTGAATATTTCACTAAATAAAATCGTTGTGGAAAATAATATCGTAGTGATTTTTAAATTGGTTCGAAAAGGCCTACTCTCCTAAATGTCAAATCAGGTCCCGAACGAGACGTTCACCAAAGGAACAGAAGGACAGCTCCAAAGAAAAAAAGGTGAAAAAAGGCAACATTTCCGTTCACCTACTACTCTCATGATAAAGGTAAGAGAAGTTTATTATTTATATAAAAGAGAGAAAGAGAGAAAAGCAATCGGTATTTTCAGTCAGGAGAGGTTAAGTGAGTCCAGTCTCTCCCACAGCTGTATAGCTGTGCGCGTGTTAACAAACTCACAAAATTATTTATGTAAGTGACAAACCTGTGACTAACTGTTAACACTTATATATACACATATTCGTCTATAATGATTTGTATTCTATATAATATTGAAAAATGGCAATGTACTGAATACTAAAAGAAGAACAAATTTAAAAAGTTTTCGTTACATTAATGTTTTTATTGTTAAAATACAACATATAGTAAGGTAACTAATTTTTGACGATTATCTTTATAATATTTAATATTTCCTGTTGATAAAACATACATACAATCAGATCCATATTTTTATGAATAAGCGCTAATTAAAAAAATCGTTCTTAAGTTTTTGTTTTAGAGGAACTTTATTTTTTATGTATTGAAAAAAATGGCAGTCGAAAGGGCGAAATTCATAAGTGGTAGCATGATATATGTTTAATTACTTTCCTTGTATGTAACTTGTAAATAACTAATCAATTCTAATATCATAAAAATAGAAAAAATGTGTGTTATATTTTTTCTTTGCACTGAAAAGTAATACCACTGCATGATAAAAAAACTATTGATAATTGTAGTATTTAGACTAGCATGTCATAAAATTTAAATAAAGATCATTTTTTAGAAGTGAATATTTGTTATATTGAACCTTCTTTATATAGACTTACTTTTTTTAATAACATTTCCAATTCCTAAACTTAAATTGTTGTTAAATGCACCTAGAAGTATAAAAGAAAGAAAAACAAATAATAGAATCTCAAATAAACTTTATAAAATGAAAGTGGGCAAAGCAAAAATATCGATAATTAGGTTGAATGCTACTAAAAAAACCATCACTGATAAGTAAAGCATCTGCTATTACTTTAAAGATTCATGCAATAAAATCATCAAATGTTAAACTATACCATCGTATAAAAGTAATAGAAATATCAATTAAAATTCTTAAAAAGAAGTTAAAAAATTATAAAGATAATAATAAATCGATGCATATTAAGGTTTTTATCAATTACATTGTGTATTTTTATATACGAAAAGCCGATACAATATTTTTCAGCGATTTTAGATCGATTTTTCGAGTTTTGGTCCTCTAACCCCTCATATTATCCCCCAGAGTAGGAAATGGTAACAAAACAGCATACCTTAGGTTGTGACTGATGTTCAAATGCTTGTTGGAATTGTTTTCAGCGCCCACAAAATCTCTATACAATATTTTTCGGCAATTAAGTATCGATTTAGCTGACGCTAAGAAATCACACTATTGGTGTTTTTTTATGAGCCTGGAGGGAATTATCCGCGATAAACTGACAACATAATCTATAATTTTCACCGCATCTATTGAGAGTCTAACTACGGAGAGTCCAGCACATCGGGGAATATCAACACTCGTCTTCCAGAGGGGACTTCTGGTCAGTGGCACATCGCAGCCAAAGCAACTCATCGTTTCTGCGTTCATGTTGTTTTTTTGAATTGCAACTTGAGGGCAGGCCTACGTCCATATATATATATATATATATATATATATATATATATATATATATATATATATATATATATATATATATATCCTTGGGTAGACTCAGACTTACGAGACTCGTAAAATTGACGAGACGCAACACATAGACGGCACAAACGTACGAAACCGACACGCTTATGGACGGAATATCAGACGCTAGCACAGGAGGCAGAATTTTTAGAGCAGAATCTTTGACGCACTTGATAACAATAAAAATGTGTGGAATGAACTACGTAATCTGGGTTTCGTATTTTAAGCTAAGAACGAACTACACGGCTTCACACCAAACGAATTAAACAGTCATTTCGCTGGAGTGTCCATATAGAACTCTGAGGGTGAGGCAGACCTGGATAAAATTGTGTCGATGGCTGGCGAGGGAGGATTCACTTTTCATGACGTCACCCTTGGTGACGTCGTGCTTGCTGTCGCTCATTTCTTATCTCAAGCAAAGGGGGAATATGGAATTCCGCAGAACATCATTGCGAAATCATTATCCATTATAGGCCAACATCTAATGACACTGTTTAAACTATTGCTATCAACGGGGACTTTTCCGACGGCTTGGAAGAGAGCACATCTTGTCCCGCTCAAAAAGATACCAACTCCATTAGCAGTCTCGGACTTTCGTCCAATAGACCTGTTGTGCTTTTTCGCCAAGGTCCTGGAAAAGTTGGTACACGACTAGATTATTGAGTTCTTGGAAGCGCAGAGGGTTCTTGACCCTCAGCAGACTGGTTTTCGACGCAACAACTCAACGCAAACAGCACTGTTTAAACTCACAGAAGACATTAGGACGGGTATTGACAGCGATTAGCGCCTCCTGACAATTTTGCTACTGTTCAATTTCAGTAAAGCTTTTGACACTATTTCACCATCTTAACTCCTTCGCAAGCTGATTGGAATGGATTTCTCTAGGTTGTCGGTCATGTGGGTTCGATCATTCATAACCGGACGTGATCAGAGAGTTGTTACCAGAACAGACGAGGAATCTGATTGGTTAACAACCAACCTTGGTGTCCCGCAGGGCTCGATACTGGGACCTCTTCTCTTCAGCTTGTACATCAATGATTTAAAAAATGTTTTGTATAAATTTAAAAGCCCACGGGGATATTTGGATGAGGTTGTCACGCACCTGCTATACGCGGATGACCTGCAGATATATACTCAGGTCACGAGGGATGATCTAGTTGGGATAGGCGTGGGTTGCATGTCGACTGTGGCGCGCTCTGTATCGGTTTGGGCATCTGAGAATGCGCTGCACCTCAACACAAAGAAAACGCAGGCAATCATTTTTGGTTCCGAGCACAACATTAATCAGCTTCAGAGGCTAAACCTGCAGGGTGGTGAGGGTGATGGTGTTTTCATGCTCTTTGTCGATGTAGTAAAGAACCTTGGTTGTGATCATGGACTTTAAACTTACATGAAAACCACAGGTGGACGCTGTTAGCCGCAAGGTTAACAGAGCCCTTTATGGGCTAAGATCTATGAGGTACTGCACCACTGAGGTTCTGCGCAAGCAGCTAGCCAGCGCCCTTGTCGTTTCTCACCTGGACTATTGCTCGGTGGTTTATCTAGATGTATCAGAGGAGATTCAGACGAGACTCCAGAGGTTACAGAATTCATGTGTGAGATATATTAGGGGTGTTGGACGGGGCGAGCGCATCACCCATCACCGCAGCGAGCTGAACTGGTTGGACGTTAGTGATCGAAGAGCCTATTTCGCGGCGGTACTTGTATACAAGGCTTATTCTATGGGCAAGCCGCCGTATCTTTCTGCGCTCTTCGAAAAAAACCAGTGTAGATCCTTGGCGAGGGTATCCAGGGAACTGGCCTTACCGAAGTCGCGCACAGAGGTGGGCCTAAAATCGTTTCGAGTTTTTGGGGCGAGGCTGTGAAATTCGCTGCCAGATAGCATAAGAACCTTGCCCTCGCTCTCGAGATTCAAAGCGGCTCTGCATAGCCATCTAATAAATTTAAGCGAAAATCGAGCCTGACGACGAACTTGTACATAAGACTGTATTTGCTGCAATAGCTCTGTAAACGTTGTATAAGATGAATTGACTGTGATAATGCAAATCACTGTGATTGACTATAAAAAAATAAGGGCCTAGTGTGCAACTTGTTCTCTATAAGTGCCGCTAAGAGCCAAAAAATTGGACTGAGTGAACTTTGTAATGTTATTCTATTCTATATTTAATATCATATATTTATTATTTTTCTTGTATTTTTTTTCAGCCAGTGTAGTATGTCAGAAGAGGCTTTACATAAGTTCTCTGGAAGATAACTACACAACAATTTTTGTTTTATATCAAAATGTCTAAGAAGAAATAAGTCTCCGTAGACATTTTTGATAAAGAATATTATTTCAAACTTCACTACGTTTGTTTGAAAGAAATTCTAATTTAAAATTTCAATTCAATACCAGGCATTGCGAACCAACAAATAATTAAAATAGCGAGAGTCTTCCAATACTGGGTCAAAAAAATTACGTGGGGATACCGTATTTGCTCACTGCGGCCTGCTCTAGAAAGCGTAACGACATTTCCCTTACAAACACCATAAAAAGCAGCGCGCGGATAGAACGAAATATTTTTCGCTAGTGTATGATCATTGATACATTTTTGAAATTCGTTATCGCTGTGGAATATTGTGTCAAAATCGCACTCTCAGATTTCAACTAACTTGTAACTGTAAGATTTTATTATATTCGACATTAAAAGCGTATTTTCACAACGCTGTCTTAATGTGAATAATATCGGGACCTATACGCTGTTCTTCCCAGAAAGTCACTCTACATTCCTGCGAGTGGTTATACGCGCGAAAATATCACTGCGTAGATATAAGCCCGATTGTATCGGCTACTAGATCATATTTTCTACATACACGCTTTCAGAATACAGATGAAACCTTCCGCATTGTGCGCTATGCAGATCAACGTGGAAAAGCTTTTTTTTATGATGAACAAATAAATCTATAAATTTACCGACGCAATCTCAACGCTTGAATATATGTTCACGAACCCCACAAAAAGCACATAATTTTAACGTATTGTCGTTGTAACACGCATCACGAGCAGGAATCAGAGTGATGGAAAACGGGGGCATTGGCTCAATGGCTAGAGCGTGCGCCTAGAGATCTCGGGAGCGCCGGATCGTTTCTAGGTCCCGGCATCTCCTTGTGTATTTTCCTCCTCACGAAGACAGTCTCACCCCATTACATGCGACAGGGGCCAAATGCCTCACCAGTCGATCGCGCATAAATAAATGGAAAATAAATAGAAATAAAATCGTACCGACGTGCGCGTCTCCCCGCCCATTATAACCCCCCCCCCCCCCCCCTAGAACAAAAATATCGACCCGAGTTTGATTCTACCATCGCATAGGGATAGGGTGGCGCCAAATGACAAACTCCTCATCTGTAAAAATAAATAAAGTACAATTTATTGATTAAAGGGGACGCCCTGATCGCCGCTCGAGTGAGGGTAATTGGGGCACCGTGAAGCTCGGTTGACCCTCTTATGGCCACATACGAAGCAGCTTCTTCGGGTCGTCCGCACCCCATGCGGACGAGCAGGCAATGGTGGAAATGACACCCTGCTGCTGGATTTCTGGCGCCTCCTCCTGGACCTCGATCAGCCGCACCCAGGCTTTAGAGCGCTGTCGGAAGGCCATCCTGTGCTGGCGTACGGCGCTATCATAGCGCCTAAAGGCCTCCCGCGCCATCTTGCGAGCCTCCAGGTTCGCCTCGATCGCCTCCTCGATCATTGGCCGTAGTTCAGCCCACTCCTTCTCTACCTCGTCTGAGGCAGTATCCGCAGCAGGTGCTGATGGTGCTAGGGCCACGGGCTGGGCGGACTCCAACCGCGCCGAGATGGGCAGGCTTGCGAAGCGCAGGCGGCGCGGCGGAGCCTCGCCGTCTTCTTCCAGTAGTGGGTTGCTGTTGATGCTCAGGGGCGCCAGTAGTAGCTCCTCCTCCTGAGTCTTCTCTGCCCAGTCCCTTCTCGGTGGGTCATCCTCCTCGGACAGGTGGTCGTAATCCATGACGTCATCCTCATCTGCGACCAAATCCTCTGATAAGCGGGCCTCCTCAAAAAGCCTGCTGAGGACACCGCCTTTTGAGTCAGCCGAACCCATCTTGAAACAAAACTACAGATTAGTCTGCCTACCTCGCACGGTTGCGTGAGCCCTTAGGCCGACCAGATTTTCTCTTAACCATGCCTGTCGCACGAGCCTCTGTCGACGGTTGTGCGGCCACCGGTAGAGTCGCGCATTGTGCCTTCCGAGGCCTACCGGGCGGTTTGGTCTCTGGCCGCCCTGAGACTGACTCGTCTGTCCGCTGCGCAGTGTTGCGTTGCCCCCGCAACCTACGAGGGGACGGGGTCGAGGTGCCTGCGTTGTCACCTTGACGCGCTGGAGTACGCTGAGGGGGACTTACACTTCGAACACCGCTGTGCTGCTATCTATGATAAACGCGCATTGCCAGTCTGATCGTTTTCAGAGTGGTCTTCGGTCGCTCGCCGTTCCTGTCGCGTACTTGCTCTAGTATCCGCTTCCCTATGGTAGTCTGTATTACCTATTACGATCTCCTCTTCTCGAGATATTGTCCTCGCCGGATAAAATCGTTTGAGTTGACTGGCATGGACCAAGTGGGCCACATGCCCTTCTTCGTCCTTCAAACGATACGTGTTGGTGCCCAGGGCATCTGTAATCCTGTATGGTCCAACATATGGTGGAGCAAACTTGGCTGACCGTTTGTCAGCTGCGAAAGACAGCACATAATTGCGTTTCCACACCAAGTCGTTGACTATCAACTCAGCCTCTCTGCGTTGAGCGTCATATTATCCAGCGCTCTTATTCGCACTCGGCTCGTTCAGCTGCATTCTCATGCACTTGGCTCAGACCTTTCATGCGGTTTAACCAGTCGGCGTATGCGCTATTCTGCAATTCTTCTGCAGCCGCTATATCTTGGCTACGCCTGGCAGGCTTTGGGTTTGGCGGTTGTCTATCGTATAGCATCATCGTTGGACTAACCTCTGTCGCAGAATATGGGGCAGTGTTATACCTAAAGATGATTTTGCTCAAGTGGTCATCCCATTTGGAATGGTTCTCGTCTATGAGCGGTCGTATTATACTGATTACCGTCTTATTGACTAGCTCAACTGGATTAGCCTGAGGATGGTACACCGGGGTTAATTCATGTTTGACACCGATCGACTCCACATATTTGTCTACAGTACGGTTTTTAAACTCCGTGCCGTTATCTGAGAGAAACACTTCGGGAGACCCATACCTCATAACTATCCTTCCCTCTAGGTGTTTTCCAATGGTAGGACCGTTCGCTCGTTTTACGGGGATACACTCCACCCATCGAGTAAACAGATTTTCGAATACGAAGATATATTCGCTTCCATGCGTCGTTTTTGGTAACGGACCCATCATATCACTAGCCACTATTTGCCATGGTCTTGTAATGATCCTACGTCCCATAAGTCCAGCTGGAGGACGCTGCTCTACCTTGCTCTGCTAGCAGACTATGCACTGTCGTACATACTGCTCGACGTCACTATACATTTCGGCCAGTAATAATACATGGCTACTCGAGCATACGCCTTCTCACGTCCTTGATGGCCGGCTGATGGTTCATCGTGGCACTCGTATAACACCTCTTCGCGCATTTCGCGCGGGACGACAATTTTCCATCTCTCATCATCTTCAATTAACGGAGGCAAGTTTCTATCCGGGCAATAAGTGTACAATTGCCCTTCATGTAGTTTGAGCCGAGGTAAATCCTGTGGTCTCAATTGTACCTTCTTGACTCTCTCCTGATACCATTCGTCTTGTGTTTCATCAGCCCATTTGACCACACAAATTGGTGCCGCGCTGTCTTCGTACATACTTGATAAGGCATCTGGTACGGTATTCAGTGAGCTCTTCCTATGCTCCACTGTATAACTATGTCCTTGCATTTCCGAAGCCCAGCGGGCTAATCTCCCCGTAGGATTTCGCAGGTTACATAGCCAGCGTAGACTACTATAGCCTGTATGACTTTAAACTCATATCCTTCGATATAAGGTCTAAACTTCCTTATCGCCCATATCACAGCTAGGCATTCCTGCTCAGTTACTGAGTACTTTCGCACAGCCGGCGAGAGAGTACGGCTGGCAAACTCTAACACTTTTTCTTCGCTCCTAAGCCAGTATCGCTTGCATCATTTTATACGACGATCTGAGCGTCGAAGTCTGGTCGCAGTAAGATTGGCGCTGTTACAATTAGCGCTTTAATCTTCATAAAAGCATCTTGCTGTGGTTCACTCCACTCATACTTCCTTCCCTTCTTGGTCAATGCAAAAAGAGGTTCAGCGATGTTCGCAAAGTCTTTTAAAAACTTGCGATACCATGACGCCATTCCTAAGAATCGCCTTAGCTGTTTCAAGTTTTTCGTAGCCGGATAGTCCACCACTGGGGCTATCTTACTTGGATCAGGCCGAAACCCATCCTGGTTGACTAGGACGCCTAGGTACTTGACCTCACATTTGCAAAAGATACTTTTCTCGTGATTGATGACAAGTCCAGCCTCTTTCACCCTTGTCAAGACTTTTAGGCGTTTGTCAAGACTCTAGGTACTTGAAATGTTCCTCGAACGTCTCTGTCACAATAGTTATGTCATCAAGGTACGAATAAGCGTACGGTTGAAGCTCTGGTCCGATTACTTCATCGATTAGCCTTTGAAATGACGCTCCTGCGTTAAACCAAAAGACATGCGCTTAAACTAGAATAATCCTAGACCTGGCACCGTAAACGCCGTGATTGGTCTCGCTTCTTTCTTGAGCGGTATCTAGTGATACGCATTATTAAGATTCAGTGTCGAGATATACTTTGCTTTCTGCAGTTTGCGCAGTATATCGTCCATATTCGGCAAAGGATAAGCATCAGCTTTTGATAGCGCATTGACTTTCCGAAAGTCAATGCAGAAACGAAATTTTCCGTTCGCTTTGCGAACCAAAACCACTGGGTTTGACCAACCACTCGTCGATGGTTCGATAATGCCCGCCTCCAGCATCTCATGTACTTGGTGGTGCATCTCTTCCTCCATCACCCTCGACAATGAGTAGTACTTCTGCTTTATGGGCCTAGTAGTACCAATGTTGATATCATGCTCTATCAGCTGAGTGCGACCTAGCGCGTTCGGCAGGGCCGGTTTCACCCTGGCCAAAAGTCTGCTCAGTCTAGCATGTTGTTCCTCCGCAATCTCCGCTAAACCTACTGAGGCTATGTTGAGCACTCCAGTAATTCCAAGCGTGGCCAGTTGAAGCTGCACTATTTTCTTTTCGCGCTTCAAATATAACACTCCCTCGTTTGGGTCGTGTACTGCATCGAAGAGTCTACCAAAGTTTGCTCCCACTAGGCAGCTCTCGACTGCATCTGGCATTATTGCTACAGTTACTTCTCTCTGGAGCCCCTCGACTTCAAACGGTAGGTCTACTGTACCCACGATCGTTGAAGTCTGTCCATTGGCGCATTGTGCTTGTCGACCTTGGCACGGGCGTATCTTGCGCCCACACGCGCTGGCTATTTGTAAACCTAGCGTGCCCATCACCGTCAACGCCGCTCCTGGGCCATAGAGCGCTCGCATGAATTCTCTAATTCCAACTTTTACCCAATAGCGTGACTCATCGCCATTCAGATTGGGTTGCGCCTCCTTGCTAACCTTGGCCAACATCTCGATTATCCGATCAAAATCATCAGGCGAGGCCTGACGCGCATCTCCCCAGAGATGTAGGGGCCTCACCTACGCCTCCTTCTTGGCGTTTCCCGACTGGTGTCTACAATTCCTGGCGATGTGACCCTTTTTACGGCAGTTGAAGCACTCCACGTCGCGGTAGATGTTGTTTCTCTTCCCGCTGGGGCTTTCCAATTTATCCCCGGTCTTGCGACGTTCGTTTCTTGGCGGGCTAGACTCTTTATCCTTTTTCTTCGGACTTTTTATTTGTCCTCGGCTAGTACCGCGGTAAGCCTTTCGCCGCTGTGGCGACCTCGTCGGGGATTTATTTTGAAAAGCTTCTTTAAATCGCTCGTCGAGCAGGCGATTTATCGCTGCTAGGTTCATTGGCTCTTCCTCCGTTACCTCTGGCCCCAAAGTCGCTACTTTAGCATTGGAGCTAGGAGGACAGAGATCTGGTTTGTACGCCAATTCCGGTAACAACGAGGCTGCTGGAGGTGGAGGCAGTCTATATACCGACTCGCTCTCGATGGTGGCTTCTATCTCAGCAGCTGCTTCTAAAATCGCTCCACAGTGCTGTAGTCCTTTCGTTGCAACGTTCTCTTTATTGCAGGCAGCATGTTGTGGTAAATCACATCCAACGGCCGTGATACGCTAGGCTTCGGCCCCATCCTGCGCATAATCCCTTGTAGACTTGTGATATACACGTGCTTAGACTCATTTGGCCCTTGTGTGCGTGCCTGTGCCTCTGCTTGAAGCCTCTGCTGGTATCCCTGAGTTTTGCTGAACCATATCTTGTCACACGCGCAAAACTCTTGCCAGCTAGTCCACCCACCAGTCTCATCAACTTGGTTCAACAACCACTCGTAGGCATAGCCGGTGTATAGCTCTTGTAGTGTAGCCAATATCTGTTCTTCTGTGTGGTCGTTCAACCTCTGCACTCCCTCCATTTTCTGAATGAAGTGCTCGATGCTCATACTGGAATCGCCGTTGAACCGGACTGGCCATTTTCCGAATACGCTACAAGCCGCTCTAGATGAATGGTGAGAGGACGTCATACCACTGGTAGTGCTTCTACTACCAGGTACACTGCTCGTCTCACCAGTAGCGTTTCTACTCCCCCCGGCACCTGCCACGAGTTGACGTCTAGCGCCCCTTGCCGGCCACGTCGTCGTGTTACGCGGCGGTGCTACTGGACTATCCATGTCCTCGTTTCCAAAGATACTGTACGTGTCTTGAAAATCGACCCTTGGCGGGGGTAAACCACCTCGCGCCTTGCGCGTTGGCTTCGGAGCAGCTGGAGTTTCCTCCACTCTTGTGCTCGGAGCCGCGTTACGCACCATCATCGTCATTAACGTTTCCATATTTTTCGTTAACTGGTCCATCTTGGCGTCTGTTGCCTCCACTCGGTGTGCCAGAATTTTTACGCATCCTCTGGCTCATCCTTTCCAGATTCAGCTGTCTCTTTCCTTTTTGCCATCTGTATCGCAGCTTGACCTCGCGTTCGCTGTAGACTCCCTTCAGCCGATCCTCTCCCGTGAGTCGGAAAAGACATGGGATTCAGCTGCTCATCGTCCTCCCCCTGTCTGTCTGCAATATTGTCAGTCGATCGCACATAAATAAATGGAAATAAAATCCTACTTTCTTTTATCGCGTTGATCAACGTCGTTCTCTGGCAAGGGCTCTTTGGACCTTTTTATTAGCTTTTTATTAGCTTTTAATAATCGATATTTTTATTTTTCATTATTGTCGTCATGTTGGTATTGTTTTTTATTATATGGTTTCTTATTCTAGCTTCAAAATGAGACTGGCATTGCCTACTTCGCTCTCCAAGGTCGAAAAAAACTTTAATAAGACCTTTCGCCAGATCGCTGTGTCAGCCTACATTTTATCTGTTCAAGCAATTCGCTTATTTGGATTTCCATCATGAAGACGGCTACCTGGATAGTGGTAACGTTTCTACCCTTGGGGATGAGGGTGGTTGGAAGATCTGGCTGTGCGTCCATCCTCAAGATTTTAATTCTGTGATCCTGGCGTTATCTCAGGCTATTGCCGCATGCGGCTTGCTGGACGAGTAGATGTGTCCAGTTGGTTGGAAGGCTGTCCCTTGCCGTATCAGCATAATATTCTGTCGGTTACAACCGGATTTTTTCCGGGCGCACGATATTGGTATCAAGTGGTAGAACAAGCCTGTGGTGACTTCATTTACGTAGGGCTTGGTATCTGTTATCAGGTGCTCTATATCGTTGTCTGTCTGGCAGAGGCCGTCAATGCTTTCGAGTGGAAGCTCACCGGAGAGCGCTTCGTATCTTGCGTATGCGAGGACAACGCCGTGAAACGCACCTATATCCCTTTGTGCGAGGCATCATGCGAGACCAGAGTACTCGCGTGTACTGCTGTGCTGAGACCAATTGCGCCTATTCTACCTCTGAAATCCGGCATTATCGACGTCATCAACTCGTACTCGCTACGATCGGGCCGACCACGGAATTGTGTGCGCTCTGCTACGGCATTAATGCCTTAAAGAAGACACTCCGACATTATCAAAGAGAGCATCACTAGGCCTTTCCATTGTTTTTTTTCTGTGGTCTTTGTCAGTGTTTCTGGCTCAAACATAACTTTAAGCGTTATCAAGTAAGATGTTGTACAAGGCAATAGTCTCACATGCGCCACAATTTGTAATGCTAGGTTTTACTGTAGTTATTTTTTTGTAATAAGCTATAATTTATGATTATAGTTTCTGGTAGGCTCAAGTTGAACTTTTATTCTATTATTTATATCTATATCTTTCGACTCCTATTTTGTATTTTAATCTACTGTAGTTTTACAATTTCATATAATTTTATTATTTTTCTATTTATTTTCTTTCCGAATTTCGTTTGCTACATGGTTCCCTGTTTCTTGTTATAGCATTTTCGTCAAACAATTCGTCTGTGCTGCATCACTGCTTGTACTCGAATTCCTGCATTTATCACTTTATTTCTTTAGCGTCAATTTATGTTTGACGCAGTTTTGTGTCCACCTGCTGATTGCTGCGACAGCATTCTGTGACTCTGAAGTGGCTCAATACTGAGAGTAAATATAGTATTACACGATTATTTTATCGATCACTCTGCGTCACTGCCTCCTAATAACGTTTTATATTTACCGCATTTGTCGATCAGTCTTGAGGTACCAGTGCGTCATTCGATCGGATCTTCAGATTCCACCGTTGCTGAGCCTAATCTAGTGCCTTGCTCTATTTGTTGTGAGTATATGTTTAGATCGATATATCTATGCTTAAATGTACGAAACGTAGTGTTAAAATCGTTCGATGGAACGCAGTGGGAATCCTGCCGATATTAGTATCTCGGTTGCGGGTAGTTCACAAAGCCCGATTGGACGGATCACGTCAAGTTTTGCTCCTTTTCTCCCACTCCCGTGTCTGCTCATGCGGTGTCTCCGTTTACTTCGTACTTCTCTTCCGATTCGCCGCCTTCTATTCGTATCCGCCATTTGTTGGGCGAGTTCGACTTGTGATGAGAATTCGCATACTCTGAAATTTTCCTTGCTCCATATTTTAGGTTCGAAGAGCCTTCGTATCCTTTAGTTGGTTCCTACGCGTCCTTCCCCGAACCCAGTGGATACTTGGGTTGACGTTCGAAACATGGATAACTCATTGTCGGGCAAAAAAGAGATGTTGAGTAACTTGACCTTGGGCTTGCGCCTAATCCTACGGCCTCTGCTCCTGATAATTTACTGGGGAACTTGTTCCTGGATTCGGAGGATGAGATCGACTCGGCCGCCGTTTCTGGGGCTACTGCGGCACCTAACCATGGCGAGACTGCTAGTGCAGTATCCGCCTCGTCACCATCATCTTGGGATAACTTGCCAGATCCTTAGAGAGGTAGGTGTTAGCGATGCGTGAAGTTTTTGCCATGTATCTTTCGTGCGTGCTACGCTATGATCGCTGCCCTATATGTCGTCGTTTATGTGCGGGTTCGGAGAATAATGTGCTTGAGGACATCGGATACCGGATATTGATCCCTTGGCAACATTGCGATCTGGGGTGCCCGGTAGTGCCCATGGGTCATGATTGGTATAACCACAGCGATAATTGCGTTGATCGTCCACGGCCTCCATCTCAAGAATCCGTCGTTCCATCGATCGGCGTACAGATGCTGCGGATTTCGGAGATCATTATGTAATTGTACCATGAAGACGTGTTTAGTTAGTATAACCAGTATGCTTTAATACTTTTATTTTTTGTGCTGTAGAGAAGACATATTGTTTATATATTTTATAATCTTATTAGAACTCCATTGTTTATTTATGTATAAAACCTAATTCTGCTTCTCTCATCACCCACCCTTTCGCTAGATGCTCATTTTGTTACTAGCTATTTTTAGTGGTTGTGCGATGACCGGGGGTCGCTGACATTCAATCATTACTCACTCATTTATATATTATATTTTGTAATTCCGTTTCGTCTCTCACGTTTGCATATTAGTTGTCAATTATATTTAATTTTATACTAGAATTTCCCGAGACTTGTATATCGACGCCTAAGAGGAATAACCCCCCTATCTCCGGGCTCGTTTCAGTAATTCTCTATCTCCAAGCCCGATTCAAGAACCCACTATCTCGGGAGCGTATTGCATTTCTCAAAATTTGTAGTGGCAGCCCTGCAAGGTTTAAAAACCAATACAGAGTAAACATAGTAATTCGCAGTTTTTCGGGAATTGCGCGCTCGTTTATTAGCACAATGGAGTAGATGGACAAGGGGTGAAAACTGTTTTCGAATTTCATCCCCTAAACCACCCTTACGCGCTAAACAGTAGTAATTCGCGCTTTTTCACGAATGGTGCGCTCGTTTAAGAATTTGTTTTTTGTGGTTGATGGACAGGGGATGAAATCGATTTTCGAATTTCATTCGGATATACGCGCATGTATCACGCACACGCAGACAAAATTTAAAAATAATTTAAAAGTATTGCGTAGGCGTGGTTTAGGGAAAGAAGTGCGTATGGGTGGTTTAGGGGATGAAATTCGAAAATAGATTTCACCAACTCTATCGTGTTCTCAAACGAGCGCGCGATTCCCGAAAAAGCGCGAATTACTATTTTTTAGCACGTAGGGGTGGTTTAGGGGATGAAATTCAAAAATTGATTCCACCCCTTGTCCACCTACTCCATCGTGCTAATAAACTCTGTATTGATTTTTAAATTTAACGCCGTTACATGTACCGAGTTGACGATCAATAAAAGTTGCACATTGTAAAGTTGTATCGACGAAATGTATATTGACTACGATATGACTATGATATGTACAAAATGTTTTTGACTTGTGCAAAATAAATTTTATTCTATTCTATTCTATTCTATTCTATAAATCTTGCAGGACTGCCACTAAAAATTTTGAGAAATGAAATACGCTCCCGAGATAGTGGGTGCTTGAATCGGGCTACGAGATAGAGTGTTATCGAACCGGGCTCCGAGATAGGGGGTTATTGAATCGGGCTCGAAGATAGAGGGTTACTGAAACGAGCCCGGAGATAGGAGGTTATTACTCTCAGGCGTCGATATGTTCCCGCAAACTTTTTTTCCCTTCCACTATTGTTTATTATTATTTAAATAATTATTTCTTATTTATTATTTTTAATTACTAATTCATTTCATTAATTAATTTTTTTATCAACTTTTTTATTAATTTCTTATTTATTGCTATCATTATTTATATTATTGCGTTTTATACCTTTTATATACCGTTTGGTTATTTAGATTAACTATACGCGTTTTGTCCCCTCTTTGAATTTTCGCGTTATGCGCAGCATAATTTATACTTAGAATTTCGCATGGGTCCTTATATTTGGATATAAAGTGCCTAACTTTTGTTTCCTCAAGGACAAAGACCATTCTTCATTAATTTCTTCTTCCCTAATATGTGGTACGTTTACCTTCCTATCATTGTATTATTTTAATCGATGTTTTGACTGTACTAGATTCATTGCGAGCAATGAGTCGTCTAGCAAGATAGTCGTCGTATGTTTGTAGTGTGGCGGAAAGTTCGATAGTGTTCGTGCGCATTGACCGAAAACTAACTCATGCGGTGTATAGACTAATCCGTCGTGCTCTGTCGAATTATATGCGTGTTGTGCTAACGGTAAAAGCTCGTCCCAGTTGCTGTTGCCTCCAATATACATTTTAATGTTTTGTATTAGTGTGTGATGCACTCGTTCTATTTTTCCATTTGACTGAGGATAATACGCTGTTATTGAGTACTTCTCGATTTTGAACTCTGCAAACTCTTCAATCACTCGCTTCATGAAATGTGCTCCTTGATCGGATATGAGGAATACCGCTGATCCAGAATAGCACATCATTTTTCCGCGAGTACTCGAGTTACCTCCATTACCGTTGCATGCTCGACTAGAACTACTATGCAAAATTTGGTGAAATTATATTGCATATTTAAAATGCAGCGATTCCCTCTTTTAGTTGGGGGAACCGGTCTGCAAAAATCGATGAATATTTTATCAAATGCATGCGATGGCATGTCCGTTATCAGCATTGGCAATTTTATTTTTACGCAAAATAGCTTCTTTTCCAGACACCACACGCTACCTCGCACAAACTGTCTCACGTCTGCTTGCATGTTCCGCTAGTAATGCTCACCTGCTACTCTATTATATGGTTTGCTTGTTTATGGCCGGCAAGCAATGACTCATTCTATTCTTTAATTAGTCTATACATGTCCTCTACTTATAATGAATAGAGCCTTTCCTTTGAATATTTTGCGTTGCTCGATTGCACGTACCCAATCTCCGAGTGTTATTAATCCTAGATTTCTGGTTCAATAATTATAGTATTTTCAAACACGTAGTTATGTCTGGTCTTGAATGTTTGGCTTCGATGTGTCCCTTTACGATTATGCCAAACAACTACATATTCCTGTGTCGGGTTACTCTAATATAATTTAATATAATACAATTTCTCCTATTTTGCGCTGTGTCTCTAGTAGCTGTTCTTTATGAATATATCGATGTTCTTTAAGGGCATTTAGTACCTCCGTATTTAGAACCATATCTTCCGATAGTATATTGGCAAGATTGCACTTGTGAGAGAACGGATATTTGTTTAAATTTAACTCTCGTCTTCCATTTACGTGATCTTCCTCCTGCTGGAGTCCGAGATATTATCTAATCTCGCAGATTTTATATAGATTATGACTCGTTTACTTTCTCTTAAGTTTCTGAAATCCTCTGATTTTATGGATACCCTTTCCCTATAGCTATGTCAGCAGGATTAAGAATTGCGTATGAATTCGACCAGTTTCGTGTTTTCCTAAATCATAACACGGTTGCTTCGTTCTCCTGTTTTTTGCTATTTTGTACAGTTTTCCTTGCGGCCTTTCTGGATTTTTTCACGCCTCTAATATGGAGTTTCTAGAAAAGAGCGTCTATGTTACCGTTTTGAGGACTTGATCTATATATTATTTCAAACTCGTAGCTTATTAGCTCGGCCTTTAGTCGATTGAATCTAAGATCCGACTTTTTGGTGGTGAGGAAGTGCATTAAAGGTGCGTGATCCACTGTGATACCACTGTAAATCTTCGCCCTACGAGAAAGTGCCTAAATTGGTCCTTAGCAACCGTTATGGCTAATAGCTCTTTATCACAGGTAACATATCTTACCTTTGATCCCTTCAGAAAACGTAATGCATATGCGCAGGGGTGGTCACTGCCCAGCTGGCCTTGACTCAAGATCGTCCTATCGCATAATCTGATGCGTCGGTTATTTCTAGGAAGAGCTGCGTTAGGTCTGGCGGTTTTATTCCTGGTTTCTTGCACAGTACTGTGTGTAATATGTCGAATGCCTGCTGGGTTTACTCTTCTCATCAATCGTCAGAATTTCTTATCGTACTCCTCAAGGACCTTTTCGAAAACAATTATACCGTATCAAAATTTTTATTTCTGCAGGCTTGCTCAAGACATCCCTATTTACGGGAATAATTGCAGACTTTTTGCTAGTGGTGTATCTAATGGTTTTCTTGGCGGCTGATGTTGTCTGTGAGCTGGTTTGTACTTTTGATTCTAGCGCGATTTTGGCTGGATTCACAAGGTTTGAGACTCACAAACAGCTGCTGCCATCTGCAGGAGGTGCGTGCGATTGTCGACCATATGCAGGGCACACTCTAGTATGGTGTTCGAATGCGACTCCCTCCGTAATGGCTTCTCGTAAGCAACCCGCGTTTTTAGAATAAACTTGGTGCTGCAATTCCCCGTTTAGATCAAACAAGTAATGTTCAAGTGCCTCTTTGCTGGCGTTGTTTTCATGCGTGATGTTTAACAATCTATTGTGTGGTGTTTGAACGCTTAGTCCGCAATCTCTTACAAATACGCTATAACTTTAACCGCACCGCCTACGCCACTGTGCTGAGATACCGACGACAATCTGAGTAGCGGTAGAGTGGAGCAGATAGGATACGATAAGGTATCTAAGTCTGCCAACAATAGGGACAAGCATGCGGGCCGGAAACATGCCTTGAGAGTGGAGCAAAGGAAGAAGTGCCTGAAGAGGTCATCCGGGGGGAATCCGCAAGGTACCCCCTCATGTGCTAGCAAAAGGCAGCACTCCGATGTACTGCTCTTGTATCCAGAGGAGCGTCTTACAGAATATCAAAGCACCAAGGTTCTGGAGGTCCTTGAGGGTGAGATCGACGACTCCCCCGGAAAAAGCTATTCTTCAAGCTTCTTGGACAATTAGTTCCGGAGGGCAGCTCAGATATTCCACTGCAAGGACCAAAAAGACAAGGAATAGCTATACGCGAGAGTCAGCAATTGCTCATGTGGGAAGAGCACCCAGTTCAAGGCGATTGGGATGGGAAACCGCCAGAAGCTTGCCGGAGCTCTGATCTACACCACGGGGGATCATCCCGCCGAGGTTGATGTGATCTGGGCAGAGCCCCACATTAAAAGTGAAGTCCTGAGTCATCACACAGACGAAGGAGGTGACCATGTGACCTCAGGGCAAGAACAAAGAGGAGACCGCGCTCAAGGGGCTGCTGGAGGTGACGAAACTAGAAGTTCTTAAAGCTCTCGACTACCGACCCTTCTGCGGCGGAGGAAGGGCATACATGGTCCCTTTTAAGGAGAAGGGTGAGGTGGTAAAATGCAAGAGCTTTCAGGAGCACACTTCCCACACTTTGATGTTGATCATGACTACCTAGATATATCACTAGCGATGATAGGATAAAGTGGATCGTTGGCACATTTGAGGCTTATAGGACGGCCGGATCTGATGGCATTTTTTCGACGATGTTGCAGCAGGACATCGATATCTTGCTGCCGATACTAGAGAAGCTGCTTCGGGCATGCCTAGCTTTCGGTTATGTACCGAAGAATAAAATCCAGCATTCAGTGGCAAAAGACTTCAGGCCGATAAGTCTCACTTCGTTTCTAATGAAAACTGGAAAAGCTGACGGATCGCTTCATAAAAGAGGAGGTTTTGGCAATAGTTTCACTACATAGCAAAAAGCATGCGTATAAAGTCGGTAGATTGGTTAACACTGCTTTCGCGGAGGTAGTCCGTTTTGTTCAAAAAGGAATAAGAACAGGGGTATGATGTTAACGGCCTTCCTTAACGCGGAAGGAGCTTTTAATCACATAACGAGTAAGGCGATAGAAGCAAGCATGAAAGTTTGACCACAAGGCGGAATACTATTGTCGACGATTTGGTGTCTCGTAGTGGATAGTCTAATGCGTATCCTGAATGAGGCGGAAATAAACGCGCTTGCCCATGCGGACAATATCGTCATACTAGTCAGTGGTGACGATGAAAACGTATTGGCAAATATCATAATGCAATATCCGCTAGGAATAGTGGAGGACTAGTGTGAAAGAGAAAAATTGGGAGAAAAGTCCAATAAGGTGAGCGTCATGCTCTTCATGAAAAGATACAAGACTAAGGCAGTGGATGATCTTTAGCTACCCAGCACACCACTAAATCTGATTAAGGAAGTCAAGTACCTTGGTGTTACCCTGGACTTTAAACTGAACTGGAACAAGCACATTAAATTAAGTTGCATCAAGGCAATAGGTACTTTCTGGACTTACAGGAGGTCTTTTGAAGCAACATGGGGGCTGGAACCGGAGAAAGTTAGATGGCCATATGAGGTCATCATGAAACTTAGACTCATGCATGGCTCCGTAATGTTAAGGCGCTGGACAGGGCTCAGAGGCTACTGATGGGAGGAATAACAGGATCCATGCGGACTACACCAACGGCCGCGCTGGGGATGTTACTAGAAATTCCATCACTGGACAAAGAAATCATAGCGCATGCATGCAAGGCTCATAGAGGAACCGCCGAAACAATTAGGGAGGTAGGTTTTAGAGACAAAGACAAAAGAGTTAATTAACAGAATAATGACATCAATGGTAAATAGAGGTTGTGATAAAATGGGGAAGAAAATCGTCTTCTCAAAACCCTATACTGTCATATTCTCAGGTCAAGCACGGTGTGGTTTATGGATAGCTCCAAAAACGAAACGGGAGTCGGCGACGGGGCGTGGGAAAGGGGCAGCGCACGAGAAATCGTGCGTCTTTTCCACGCCACGTTCAAGCAGGGGTCAGAGCTATAGCAGGAGCAACCAGGGAAATGTCGAATCTAGAGACAGTTAAAAAAACAATTGCCTTTTGTTCGGACAGCATTACCTCAAAGGAGGTGTTAAGGTTCAGGCAGAAACTGGAGTCGCTGGCAACATGAAATATCATTAGACTATTGTAGGTGTCTATTTTGAGGTCGCTATCTCTCCCTACGAAGTAAAGGAGCTCAAAATCTGGCTCAAAGATGATCTAGTCTGTAAGTGGTAAAACTCCACAGGGGTTAGCTAAGCTAAGGAACTGGTAGAGGACTACCTACCCGAAGAGTGGCCCATCGCAATTACATGCCTTTGAAGAAGCAAACTCAGATTGGCGATATGATGGTTGACGGGACATTAGAGGGTGGGGTACCATCTATACAAGATGGTACTCCAGGATGCTGACAGGTGCAGATGGTGCGGGTCGAGGAGATACGCCATCGCCCACCTCCGTGCGACTGTCTTATTTTCGTAGAGACAAGGTACAGGATATGGGGTGTGCCATTTATCGACGTACAGTCTATCAGGACAGTAAGACTGACAGAAATCTGGCAGGTTGTTGAAGTTATTAGCATGCGACTAGGCTAGGAAGAGTTTTTTTCGTCACCAGGCCAAGCGATCTTTCTAGGTTTAAACTGAGGCATACGGCAGGAGTTTAGCATAATGGGCGTTATGCCTGAGTGCTGGGAAAGGCAAGTCCCCGGAAAGGGGCCCACAATGTCCGTCTCCGTCATAACTAAGACTAAGACTAGTTAGTGATACGAAATGAAAAAGTTTTTACTGATGTTCGTTCCACGGTATATTTGAGGTTATTTGATATTTTAATTGCCTTACCGTATGATGATTACGGTGATAAGTATATGGACGCAGATTGAAATAATAACAGCCGCATATTTTGCGAACAAAATTCCACACCTAGCACCAGAAAATGTTACATGTGAGGGTTAATGGCTTTATTCTCCGTGAGGTATTATGCTCACGGTTACTGCCAAAATAACAGAATGATGAATGGATTTTAAACACGAGAGAGTATGGACAAATGTGTCTGTTTATTAATCGTAATTCACAATGATGGAAATGTATAAAGTGACCTTGGAGAATCTATCTATCGGCAACGTGTCAAAAACTACCTGTATAGTACTAATTGTGTAGTACTGTATAGTACTTTTATGTCCTCCCTAGGTAGGATGACTGCCACTCACGTGATTGTCCTAAAGCGTGGATGAGAAGTTGCGCCGAGTTCGAAGAATCGGGCTTCGAGTTGTTGCTATGCACATATTTGATGACTCGAATGCATTATAACTCTAGCTATTCTATATACGTATGCGTATTCACACGTGACACAACATAGGTATGAGACACCGTTTACAAAGAAGGGCAACAGGTATTCATCAAAATCATCGTAAATATTCGACTTGCCTTGTAGATGATGAATACTACCTTTTACACAAAACCACTACTAAATAAATCACAATATCAGTAACATCTAATAAAAATTTCGAATATGCGAATAATTTTTGTAAAGTTAAAATTAATAAACTATTAAATAATAATTCAAACACACAATATATGTAACTAGGATCTTTTTATGAGAAATATTTCATGGTAGTAGGCCCCAAATCTTACCTCGCGCATGCGCACTTACGCGTTTATCCTATGCGCGAATCTACAGATTTTTTTGCCTCGTTACAATATTGTAAATAGTAGGCGCAATACGATAGTTGAGCGGATGCCAATAATCGGCAATGGTATATTTCTTATGCTTGATTTATCCAGAATTGTTTCCTAAATGATGAGTGCGTATGCGTTTAAAACACAAATTGCATTACTAAAAAAATTGGAAATAGATTCGAATAATAGCGAATAGAGATAATTTTTTAAATTAAAATATATGCTTACTTTGACAAACCTTCTAAACAAGAAGAAAGAATTTGACCACTTGGAAATTTTTTTAAAATACGAAAATATATCAGGAATAATAAGCTAGTAATTTTTGCGAATACTTTTAATTGTGACTGTTTATTTTCTTCAGCTTTCGTTTCTAACATTTCTTTTTCTATTAGTTCTAGTTTGAATTTTCGTTTCTTTTCTTTTTTGCTTAATGCAAGAACTCTTTTCTTATGTGACATGAGTTTCCCATAATTGGATATATTTTCTTTACTGTTATCTAAGTTAATATCTTTAATTCTTAGACTTAATAAAATTTCTATTACTTCCAAATGAATAGCTGATTTATGTACTTTTATGTATTGATTCAAACGACGTACAATCTGCAAGGTATAATAAAATTTTTACGTTTAGTAGCGATTACTATTCTACATTTTCCATATTAATTAAATATATAATTTTTATTGAACAATAGTATATAAGTATATAAGTCGAGTCTAGAGATTATCATCTCTAGTTTTAATATATATGCGTACGTGCGTGTGCGCGCGCGTGTGCGTGTAGGCTATAAAACATTTTTCAGGAAAAACTTATAACCCAATGACTTTAAATTTATAAGGTTTTCAAAGCTACGCAAAGATCATATACATGTAAATAAAAAATCTACATATCCTCTAAATTTTCAAATTCATTAAACTTAAAAGAAGCTTTAAAAAACTGTAAATAGTAAATTGTACACCTAGGAGGGAAAATCAGATTTTCCAAGCGAAGATGATGGTTTAGCACAAGTAGTGGTCAAAAACGCCGTAAGAGCTTTAGATGGACACGAGTGCTCAAAATATCATCTGAGTCTGTAAAAGTACATTCGTCCCTTCTTGCACGCTGTATTTTTAAACAAATGTATTTATATACATATAAATATATGAAAATGTAAAGAACTATATAAATGTTTAAATGAGCAAAAATGGTCATTTTTACTCCACTTTATGATGATAAAGGAATTCTTGCTCCACTTTTTTCGAAGCTTGTAAAACTATTTTTGCTCTGCTTTATAGGCACCAAAAAATCGTCTCCTTGTAATTTAAGAGGACCTAACGTATGAGGGCTCAAATTGTGGGTATTATGACCTACTATTATTATAGAAAACATCTTTTCATAAAATCTAATTTATATATTAATTTTCCTTTTTTTTATTTTTCAAGTAATAGGACTGTGTTGTCCCCTTAAGACTTAAAAGGGCTATTTAAGTGCTCTGCCCTTGCCTGAAGCTAGCTTGATGCATGGCGAAAAGGTTATGGATTTCCAGGAAGCAAGAGAGTTAGGCGTGGACTAGACGTTCCAATATTTTTGAGAGCTCTGGAAACTGAGCGAACGGACGGGTATCCGATGGCGATTCCGTTTGCTTGGTTTGGTTAAAGGCATGATACGCGCTTTTTTCCAGGTCGATGGGAAGGTCGCATTTGCAAGACGGGCATTACAGAGGTCGGCGAGGGGACCTAGAACCGTAGGTAGAGCTAGTTTTAGTATTGCTGTAGTAATATTATTCACATCCGATGATTTCGAGAAGGCTTTATGAATGGCTTCCCTTTACTTCGTACTCGGATAATGAAAGTCGTCTTCTATTAAAGTTGGCGAGCGATTTATTGTGGTTGCATAGTGAATGTTAAAAGCATTTGCATTGAAATAATGAAACTCCGCTAGTTACCCTAAGATAAAATCGTGTTTCGCCGTATCGACTTTATTGCAAGAAAGCGTGTTCGTCGCTTCTTAATCGAGAATTCCCTGCGATTTAATATACCGCATCTCTTCGCTTCATACGTGTCTGGATATTGGGAGTAACCCATAGCTTTCTTTTGAAGGTAGCGTGATGGTTTGCAGTGGTACAACCGAGTCGTATGCTGCTATGAGGGCAAGCGTTTATCGGGTAGGGCTCGAGAATAACGATGGCTATTGGCCCTGAAATAGCTGGGCGAAACGCGCTGGCCACTGGAAACGATGATGTACAATAAAGAATTCTAGGATTTCTCCATCTTTGTGACATAAAATTTTGACAGGGTCGACCCTAAAAAAGTTAGTAGCCGTCAAACGCTAGGTGATCGTCCAGCTCGCCAATGGTTAAGAATGTTTTTCGGTGACTGCTAGAACATCGTAATACATGCTATCGCAGAGTTGTTCAATTTGAAAGAAGTGAATTACGAGTCTATTTCCATTAATATGGTCGAATATTATACTGCCCTTTGCTACGGTGTCAGCCAGCCCAGCAATTTATATCAGAGCAGTTTTTTTTGCAATATAAGTAACGCTGAAGATGCTGGCGGAGGGCGAGGCCGTTTTCCAAAACTCAAGAAGAACGAAACTGTAGCAGTTGGGGTGGTAAATCACGCTACTGAATGTAATTGCAGTTGGGAACCCAGGTTCCACAACTCGGGACAAATTAATGGGCAGTTCAATTATTTTTTTGTGACGTTCGTCGCATTTACGGATTTTAAACAAAAGTCGTCGAGCAGTTTGTTTTTAGTATAGAGGCGCACGTAGCCTGAGTCAAACGTACTTTTACATGTACTTTTCTCGGTTATTAGCCCGGGGTTTTCCTTGAGCTGCTGAATGAAGTGATCTGGGCTGCTGATCGGCCAGATCTCGCCGCTTCCCAGGCCGCCAAGAGAACTGCGTCTAGAAAATTATTTGGGCGAGGTTTCGAGCAGCGAGGCTTCAGATCGAGTGTGTCGGACATTTTTTTGTTTACTTGCGTGGCTCGTCCGGGGATGCACAAAAAAACAGTAAAAAAACGTCCTACTCTGAGGGATCTGGTTCCGACGCTCCGGACTCTCTTGATAATACGCTAGGATGCTAAATTTTATTAACGTGCACGACTCGCTTCAACTCGTCATTTTGCAATGTTACGTTATTTGTTTTTCGATTGATGGCAATGATTTTGAAGTGCTTGGAGCGATACTTAGATTGCACTCAGTTCATTGCTGCCATAGTCTGCAGAGTTGTCAAGTTATTTGGCATGTACGCGATATATTCTTTGTACGTCACGTCATCGTCAAAATAGAATAGAATAAATTTTATTTGAGCAAGTCATAAGTATACAACATTACAAGTGGTGTACTCGGTACTATAGTAATAACCCACCCACAGGCTCTCTCGCGACAAGACCCTTAAACGCGCGCAACCCATCACGCGCCGGCATCCTCTCTAGCCCCGAACACCGCACCGCTAGTACCGCGCGCCGACGCTAGGCGGCTACGCTCCTCCGGCGCGCTGCCCACTAGCAAAGCAGCACAGCGAGGGGCATATAAAGAGACCGGCCGAGACGGCCCAAGAATCTCTCCCCCAACGGTCCTCATCGACCAAAGAAAGCCGAGCCTAAGCAAGTGCGAGTATTAGTCAATTGAGAAATAAATCGTTCTTTTTTTGTGTTAAAATAATTACCGCCGTAATTATTATACCTTTCTCTCACCTCCATCTTCTCCACTCCCACGTCCATGAAAGAGAGCGAGAGAGCGGCTTACCGAGCCGAATTGGAGCTGATCCACGGCTACCTGGCCGTAGTCAACCGGCGGATCACCATCCTGGAGCGCCTGCAACACCGAGCCAGCCCAATCGACGCCGCCACCCAGACTGAGCGCCCTCAGCAGGACAACAGCAGCCAGACCGACGACCTGAAAGCTCCATCGCCCGCTCTCACCAAGTTCACAGGCTTGCCGCCGCTGAATGACGAAGCAGTCTGTGCAGAGTGGCCAGAGCACCTGCAGTTAATCGACCTCCCGAGCCGCCAGCCCTCGCAGGATCTCCGGGACCTCCTGAGGCCATCCACACCCCGGCTCGAGATGATCTCGCGGAAGATCGGAGCTAAGAGAACGGTGAAGCCCACTCCTCCGCTCAAGCGAAAGTCCACCGCTCCTCCGCCACGAGGCAAGCCTAAGCTGAATCGCATCGCTCCTGTGGTACCTCCCCTCCTCCTGGCGGTACGGAAGACGGCTCTAAAGCCAGCGGCTGACGAGCAAGTCGACCTGACGCTCGATGACTAAGGCGCTTCGCGTCCTCTAGTCATTTTTGTGTGGCTGGTTCCTTCATTGGGGCTGGCCCGTAATAGAAAGAAAGATAAGCCTCTCTTTTTCCTTTGCCCCATTAGCTGTGGTGAGTTCTGACCGGATTGGGCGGCCCTCCCTCGTCCAGGCTCTCCTCCAGAGCCGACCTAGAGAGGTCCCAGCCGTGTCCGCTCTCTAGGCAACTGGAAGCACCGACGAGGGATTCAGTTCAGCACTGCACCGAGGGCGCCACAGCGGGCGCTCACTGCCCAACTATAAACGAGCACAGCCGCAGCCGACGAGGGACTCATCGAGGACGCCTCAGCGGGCGCTCCTCTGCTCACCGAACCAACACGAAGGGATCACTTCGCTTTACTTGCCCTTCCCTGCTAAGGAGCAGGAAGGATCAAGCGGGGTCCAACCGGCCCTCAGCCGACCTTCCCGAGCCATCGAGTGCCTTTTCCTCCTCCTATCAGGCCCGCTTATATCACAATTTTCTGGCTCTTAGCGGCACTTGTAGAGAACAAGTTGCGCGCTGGTCCTTATTCTTTCATAACCCAATAACCCAATAACTCAATCACAGTGATTTACATTATCACAGTCAGTATTACAGTCAATACATCGTCGTCAGGCTCGATTTTCGCTTATCTTCATTAGATGGCTACGCAGAGCCACTTTAAATCTCGAGAGCGAGGCCAAAGTTCTTATGCTGTCTGGCAGCGAATTCCACAGCCTCGCCTCAAAAACTCGCCAAGGACCTCCACTGGTTTTTTTGGGAGAGGGCAGAAAGGTACGGCGGCTGCTTCATAGAATAAGCCTTGTATACTAGTACCGCCGCAAAATAGTCTCTTCGATCACGAACGTCCAACCAGTTCAGTTCGCTGCGGTGGGGAGTGATGTGCTCTCCCTGTAACGGTTGCGTTCCCCCTGCCCCGGATTTTGTCAGTCGGGATTCAGGATTCGGAAAGGGGCGAGGTTAGAAATAACTTCGTTTGGTTAAACTTTAATAATTATATGTATATTTAAACATCTTCTACAGTGCGTCGTCATTCGCCATCTGTAACCAAACAAAGTACGCTTTTAAGAAGACTTATCTCTTACAGTTATTTCTTATAATCTAGGCGGTAATCGCGGTACTTATAAATTAACGGTACAGTCCTTAATTCTACGGTATTACGCTTGACACTAGTTGTCGCTTACATTTATTTCGCTCAACATTCGTAACGCTAGTTCGGTAGCCGGTATGCTTCGCCTACTTATTGACTACGCTTCGAGCACGGCGGTTCGGTTGTTACTAGGTGTGTAATTGACTATTGCGGAGTCCTCGCGAGGACGTGTGCGCACGATCTTGTGTGGACTCTGCACTGGTTCCTATTTTCCCCCTACCCTGTGTGCGCACAGCGGTAGGTGGAACGGAGGAACGTCGGCGGGATGTTTTAGTGTGGAGTCTCACAGGACCTGATTGAGACGTGTGCGCACGACTCAACCCGGTACGGTGGCTGTCTCTCGCGGCTTCCCTTGCCCTGTGTGCGCACAGCGGCAAGTGAAGCGGCAGAGTGGTGAGTGACTGTGTGTGTGTGAAGTGCGGTGGACCACAGGATCTGATTGAGACGTGTGCGAACGACTCAACCTGATACTGGAATTGCTTTCCGCGGTTTCTCTTACCCTGTGTGCGCACAGTGGTAAAAGGAACGGTCGAAACGGTGTGACAGTGCAGCGGTATGTGTGTGGCGGGTGTGCAAATTCTAACAGAGACGTGTGCGCACGACTCTGCTAGTATTTGCAGCCGGTTTTCGGGTTCTGATTGCCCTGTGTGCGCACAGCGGCAACAAGAACGGCGGAAACGGTGTGGCGGTGAAACGGAGTATGTATGCAGATTCTGACAGAGACGTTTGCGCACGACTCTGCCAGTATTTGCGAGTAGTTTCGTATTCCGATTGCCCTGTGTGCGCACAGCTGCAACAGGAATGGTTGAAACAATGGAACGGGGTCTAGCGGTTTAGTACAGTAGTTTCGGTATCTGTGCCGTTACGTGTGCGCACAAAACGGTCAGATATCGTCAGTTCTTCTAGGGCCCTCCTAGCGGTGTCGTGTGCTAACGGCAACGCTCGGATCGGGAGCTCTGATCGAACTGCCGACGTGCTGTCGCGGCTGGACTTATATAGCCCAAGTCGCTGGCGCCAACGCTCTCTGGTGGTGATTGGGTCGAATGTTGTTGGTATACTTGTGTGGTGCTTACCGTGCTCTTTTCGGTAGTGTGCGTTGTTTTGTTTGCGCCCGTCGTCGGTTTCGTTCGCGGCTATGTTTACACTGTACGAGCACGTGTTGCTACCCATGAGCACTCGGCTTGTGCTCATGTTATTGTCGTGCGGGTCTGCCTTTCGCTCGCGATGTTTCTGTGTCTACTTGTATATATTCTGCACGAGACTGATGTCTCGTTGCAGCCCCATCCAACACCTTTAATATATCTCATACATGAATTTTGCAATCTCTGTAGTCTCGTCGAGATGCTCCTTTGGCACATCCAGATAAACCACCGAGCAATAGTCCAAGTGAGAAACGACAAGAAACGACAAGAGCCTCAGTGGTGCGGGGCCTAAAAGATCTCGGCCCACAAAGGGCTCTGTTAACCTTGCGGCTAACAGCATCCACCTGTGGTTTTCATATAAGTTTCTTTACTACATCGACAAAGGGCACGAAAATGACATCCTGAACCTCAACACCCTGCAGGTTCATCCTCTGAAGCTAATTTATTTTGTGCTCGAAACCGAAAATGATTGCCTGCGTTTTCTTTGTATTGAGGTCATCCGCGTATTGCAGGTGCGGGGCACCCTCATCCAAACACCGCCGTGGGCTTTTAAATTTATACAAAACATCTTTTAAATCATTGATGTACAAGCTAAAGGGAAGAGGCCCCAGAATCGAGCCCTGCGGGATATCAAGGTTGGTTGTTAACCAATCACATTCCCCGTCTGTTCTGGTAACAACTCTCTGATTACGCCCGGTTATGAATGATCAAACCCACATGACTGTCAATGTAGAGAAACCCATTCTAATAAGCTTACGGAGGAGTTTAGATGGTGAAATACTGTCAAAGGCTTTACTGAAATCAAACCGAAGCAAAATTGTCAGGAGGCGCTTATCACTGTCAATACCCGTCCTAATGTCTTCTGTGAGTTTAAGCAGTGCTGTTTGCGTTGAGTTGTTGCGTCGAAAACCAGTCTGCTGAGGGTCAAGAACCCTCTGCGCTTCCAAGAACTCAATAATCTGGTCGTGTACCAACTTTTCCAGGACCTTGGCGAAAAAGCACAACAGGTCTATTGGACGAAAGTCCGGACTGCTAATGAAGTTGGTATCTATTTGAGCGGGACATGATGTGCTCTCTTCCAAGCCGTCGGAAAAGTCCCCGTTGATAGCAATAGTTTAAATAGTGTCATTAGATGTTGGCCTATAATGGATAATGATTTCGCAATGATGTTCTGCGAAATTCCATCTTCCCCCTTTGCTTGAGATAAGAAATGAGCGACAGCAAGCACGACGTCACCAAGGGTGACGTCATGAAAAGTGAATCCTCCCTCGCCAGCCATCGACACAATTTTATCCAGGTCTGCCTCACCCTCAGAGTTCTAAATGGACACTCCAGCGAAATGACTGTTTAATTCGTTGGGTGTGAAGCCGTCTAGTTCGTTCTTAGCTTAAAACACGAAACCCAGATTACGTAGTTCATTCCACACATTTTTATTGTTATCAAGCGCGTCAAAGATTCTGCTCTAAAGATTCTGCCTCCTGTGCTAGCGTCTGATATTCCGTCCATAAGCGTCTCGGTTTCGTACGTTTGTGCCGTCTATGTGTTGCGTCTCGTCAATTTTACGAGTCTCGTAAGCCTGAGTCTACCCAAGAAGGAAGCATTTTTCCTCTTGGTCTAAATTGTTTGAGTGGAGCAAGTTGGTCAATGACATTCATGATAATGTGAATAAGATTTTCTAGTTGTGTGTCGACTCCACTTCCAGTGCAACCAACTGGCGACCAATCACAAGCGGCTAATAGGGACAGAAGTTTCTCCGATTTAATAATACCCTTGAAATCCCTATATTAAAACCCGTTGAGAGTTGGAGATTTAACAGTGTGATTGTCAATCACAACATCAATTACATTATACCTACTTGGAAAGGCCGCCAGGGAGTTTCTCGCATTCAGCGCCGTATTGTCTTCGTCGGTTAAGATGACATCAATCCAGGTGTGAAAACCTTCTACATGATGCCTCGCGCCATGATCTACAAATTTAAGATTTAACTCTCGCATGTTCCCGAAAAAATTCTGCATTGTGAGAGCTAGACAGAATGTTTGCGTTGATGTCTCCCATCACAATTCTGCATTCGTAGTCCACTGAGTATCTGCGTAGATCATTAATAAGAGTCATCTGAGACTAGGATACCTGGTGAGCGGTAAACTAGCGCAAAAAATAGAGGTGGCATGGTACCTTGTCGCATATTGCAGAATAAGTACTCCGGAGTTCCCGGCTTTCCTTCCGCCTCCGTTGGCGAGGAAAATAGTAGAGAGGCTTTGTAGTCGTTACGGATGTAAAGGGCGACTCCACCCCCACGCTTATTCCTATCCTGTCTCATAACGGAGTACTCATCAATCTGGACAAACATGTCGTCGACCTCAGAACCAAATCGCGTGTCCGCCACGCCAAACAAGTGATATGAGGGGCGAGCGCCCTCCAGAAACTGCCGAAACATGCCCACATGCGCATACAGCGAGGTTGCATTGAGGAACCTCGCTCAAAGACCCTCCCTGTTCGTCTCTCTCTTACCCTGACCTAGTCATGCCTAACCAGCTGGGGCCAAGGTCCGACCTTGTACTGTAGGCCGCTTGGGTGCATCACCAATAGCCCTTGCAACCTCTCTGTCTACATTCTCGACAATCTCGTCAGTCTTAATAATCTCTCCATAGAAAGCCGCCAACGCATACAGGTCTGCCGCCGAAGTAAACTCGTGCGTTTTTCCACCGCCTCGTCCCTTAGTATGAAATCGCCCGCCTCTACGCTAAGTGTATTTGAATTCCAAATCGCGCGCAATCTGTTTTAGACTGTTAAAACGACTAAAATTCTGTTTACTTTGTTACGGACGGCGAGTGGTCGAGGGTACTCTCCGGACACGGAGAAAGAATAGGCCAAGAGATGCTGTTCGAGGTTTATTCGAAGTTCGAGCTCCTCTCTTAGTCGTGGTCGCCGGTGGACTGCCCGCTGCACCGCTGCCGCGATTCGGGCAACGGTGAGCGGTCCCACGTTCAGAAGTGCATACGCTGCACTTCTGAGCGTGAGAAACGCAGGCGACGGCGTTCCCTGCTGACGATGCAGGAGCATCGTCGGCTGCCGCCACCGGAGAAGCCTAGAGCTCCTCCGTTACACGCCCTTGGGCGCGCTGGCGACGTCCTCGGCGCCCTTAAAAAACAGGGTCGCCGGCGGAGCCGTGCGTGCGTTGCTCGAGTGTATGATGCGACGGGGCACGCTTGAACGTGTGTGTGTGCTTACATTTTGTCAATTTCCATAATTTTGTTTTGAATTTTCTGTTTACCTTTTCGACTTTTTTCCTTTTTACTTGGGATGCCAGTGCTTAAGCACAGCGCATTAGATGCGCATTGGATTCTTTCCGGTTGCTGACTTCCGTAATAGTCAGTTTCTTTTTTTTTTCTTTACTTCCCTTTTTGTTACTATGAAAATAAAAATTACTTGACGAATGTATGAGTGTGAGTGTGTTTGTGTGAGTTGGCGCGGATGTTGTACTTGACAGCCGCCGCTGTCTTACATATTTCTAGAGACAGAGCTCGAAATACAAACTTTCTCTTAAATCTAGGTATGGAAGAATATATGTATAAAAAGAAAAAATTATGGCGAGCCACGCACTTTCTTTTGCGTGCGGGCGTTTATATATCTATGTGCGCAGACGCAACCAAAATTGCGTAGGCACTGAGCTTACATTTTTATACCGGGTGAACAAGAATATGCGGGTTATAATAGTATTAACTATTATAACCTCTATTAATAATAAGCGTAAAACTAAATCGTTTTTCCTGCCATTCAGGCAGCTTGGCTATCACGGCGCTAAAGTAATTATACGTGAAGTTGCTACATCGATACTTTGTAGCTCATTATTGCACGCACGAACCGTTTTTGTTATAAAATATGAAAAACACAATGGGTTTCTACTTTTAGCGTGAGCACTTTATCCGCGGCCTTGAAGGGGGCAAGCCTAGGGCTTTAATGCGCATTCGCAGCCTCTGCGGTTCTGCAGCTTGCTGACAGCTGAGCGAAGCTGCGCGCGGTCTCCAGTTGCATGAGATTGCGCTGCTGGCGTGCGAGGTCGCGCATGGGTTGCTGCGCGCGATAGCGCATAAAGCACCACACTGCGATGACGCAGGTGAGAACGATGCTCAAAGAAGACCAGGATACCCAGCTTAGAATGCCGGTGTAACCGCTCAGGTCTTTGAGTTCGAATTCGGTTTTCCTTGTATTGCCGATGTCGCGAGCTCTCGCCGAGATTTCACGCAAACTCTCGCCTGCTTTCAAGTTGTCGAGGTCCGAGCCGTGCGCGTTATCGGTGCGGTGCTCGGTGCCGATAGCTATGGCTTGCATGAGCTCTGCCGCTGCGGCAGAAGACTCGTTCACATGGGCCCAAATCTTGGACATATTAAATTGCAAAGCGCCCAGAGATAACGTCTCTAACTGTTTCGTGATCGTATGCGACGCGATCAAGCGGGCGCTTGCTGTGTGCGCGGTGCATCCTTCGCGAAGCTCAAGGATCCCTGCGCCGCATATTTGTGTGGTAACGAGTTCCTCCTTAGCGCACTGGATATACAACTTTTCCTGCTCTTTGGCAGAGTATACCCATGTGTTTGCACGATGTAGCCGCAGCCAGAATGATTCGCGCAGCTTTTTCATACGGATATCGCATTCTTCCGGGTCTTTCGCCTTAAGACCCGCGGCGATTTTGATCTCGCAAGCCACGCTATCGCTAATTTCGCGCACTGGTTCCGGGTTGACCGCAATCAGTGTGTCTTGAAGTTTGCGCAATTTATGCACTTCTCCTCCCGGGATCGGTAGATAAGTGCGATTCGAGGTGCTTACTGCGAAGTAAGAGTGAACTGGCCATACGTACGCGGCCGTGAACGTGCTGTTTAATATTTTCTGCACCGTTGGTACAGGTGAGGCCTTGAAAAGGTTGAACTTTTCGGCGTCTACCAGAGGTATTGCGATGTGGTAAATTAAGTGGCCGTTCGAGAATAGGATCGCTATTCTCGATATTTCCATTATCGAAATGGCGGAAAACTCGCCTGGTGATAGTGGGAATTTCGCGTGGGATAGCGATTCTTCGACCGATTTTGCTGCCTGGGCAATCGTATCCGGTGCGAGGACCTTCGGGTGGATCAGGCCCTTGACAGCGAATAAAATTGCGGTATTGATCAGCTCGGTGTCGGCCTTGAACTGCAACAATGTTGTTTTGATGTTCATCTCGACGTCGAGGCTGTCAATCTTAGCAAGGTTTTTGGCTGTATTATTTGCTACGACGGCGGCGAATGATTCGAGCTTGCGCATCCGCTCTTTCAAGTGAGATAGCTCGTGTTCGACTAACTCAGTCTGATTTGCCAATAGCGCAGCTGTTAAACGAGTATCCCTCGCGATGGCTTTTACTGCTGCCAGAATTTCGGCTTCGTCGGCTTCTGTCAGTGTGCCGTACAGCCATTTGTGCAGCGAGCCAATGAAGGGTAACACGGCACGGCGCTCACGAGGGCCCCGGTGCCCGCTACTTCCAGTTTGGATTAACCTTATAACGCGTTCGGCTTGCGCGGCAGCGGATTCGGCTTCTTCGATCAGCCCGGTGGCATCGCAACGCGGATGGCAAGCTCGGGTGGCGGTTGAAACGCGATTGACTAACACTTTGCTTGCCTGGAAGAAGGCGTTTAGATCAATTTTTTCGATTAGTTTCCAGTCCGTACTGGACGTCGCGAGAGGCGCAATTTTTTCGGTGATCAGCCCTAGGTTCTGCTTCAATTGCTGAATGAATTGGCCTGGGTTGTGGACCTGAAGCACTTCCTCACTACCTAGCGCGCACACTGCGCAAAGCCTGGAATCATAATGAGGAGGAGAGGTGAGTTATAGATTGCGATTCTCCGTCGCTAAAATGAGCAGCCGCTAAGTGCTCGGATTGTTTTATATTTTGAGGTTAGGACGTTGTTTTTTTTTTGCGCTACGCCCGGGGGCGCGCAAAAAAAACAGGGAAAAAAAAAACGTCCTAACTCGCATGGTCGGAATCCGAGGAGTCCGCGTTTCTTGCTAGCTCGCTCGGCCGTTCTATTGTGTTGACGTGCACGACTTTAGTAATTTCGTCGTTTTGCAACGTCACGTTGTTGGTTTCGCGATTGATCGCAATTATCTCGAAGGGCCCGCGGTATTCTTTGGCGTATTTATTTTTCTTGGGCTCGTTGACCAAGAAGACTATTTCGCCTTCCCGGAAATGCTTCGAGTTTAGTTTACGATCATAGTAATGTTTTGACCGATACTTGGATTGCACCAAGTTCATGGCCGCTGTCGTTTGCAGGGCCGTGAGATTGTTTATCATCTCGGTTAAATAATTGTTATACGACATATCGTCGCTGATTTGGGGGAAGCTGGAAGGCGTCCTTGGCTTGAAGCCGAAGAGCAGTTCGTGCGGCGAGTATCGAGTACTCTCGTGCTCGGTGCAGTTGTATGCGTGCTGGCATACGGCCGTCCATTCATCCCAAGTATCAGCCCGTTTAACATACTTCCGCAGGTATTCGGTCAGCGTATGGTGCATGCGCTCGATCGATCCGTTTGCCTGCGGGTGATATGCCGTAGTGCAAAACTTGTTTATTTTGAAGATTCTGGTGAACTCTTCAAAGACTTTATTTTGGAAGTGGCTGCCCTGATCCGAGAGCAAAGCAGCCGGTGGTCCAAAAACGCAGATGATTTTTTCAGTGAGAATCCGCGCGACTTCGTCTGCATTCGCGTGCCTTGCCGGCGTTAGAATTATGTATTTTGTGAGCATATCCTGCACCGACAAAATATATCTGTTCCCGTGTTTAGAACGTTCCAACGGCCCATAGAAATCTATGGCGATATGAGCAAACGGCATCGATGGCGTGTTGCTGATAAGCATGGGTAGCCGAGTTTTTATTCGGACCAGTTTATTGCTTTGGCTCGTTGGGCAGCGAGCGACAAATTGCCTTACATCGGGGTGCATATTTCGCCAATAAAAATCATTGGCGATTTTGCTGTATGTTTTATTTTTGCCCCGATGCCCTCCCATTGTTGCCTCGTGATACTCTTTAATGAGCTTAAAGCGCTCGGAGACTGGGGGGACTGGCAGATTATTTTTGTACAGAATTCCAACTAATGCAACTCCGGCAAAAATACTGTCGAATAACTCGACGCAGTTTGTCCACTCGGATACCGTGAGCATCGCCAGGTCTCTAATCGGAGCTATGCTGCGGATATTTTCCTTTAATATAACGTTTTTTAAGGTTTCTAGACATTTTCGCAAGTCGGCGCGAAGCGGCCGATCTTTGAAGTGATTCTTGATATATACCCCGAACAGCTTAAAATTCCCGCAGGCCGTAACATTTACCTCGCCCAATTTGAACTCGTTTTCAGTCAAATCGAGTGGGTTTATATATCCTCTTTCGCATAAAGCTCCCTAAATTTCGGTGGACAAAACTCCGTCGGCCGAAACCAGGTAAACTAGGTTTTCCTTGAAGCGAAAGGGATGTTCGTTGTAACTCTACAAGTGGACGAAAGCTGGGGGCTCTTGACCGTCCGGGCATGCCCACGGCGGCTTTTCGCGAGGAGGTCTCGCTTTTGCTACTGTGTAGCGCTTTAATTTGTCATTTTTAACAGCAGCTTCTCTAGCAGCTGCAGTGCGCTCGTCGTCGGACGATGCTGCATTATTGCTGCTGGCGCTGCAGCTATTTATCGCTGATGCAGCCCTGCTATGTGTTCGCGGTGTGGTATGCAGCGAATCATTGCCATCGGCGCTTGCCCTGCTCTGACCTTCGGTGGCGCTCAGCTGGGTGCCGTCTGGCGCTGCCGGCTCGTGCAGTGGCGGGCTGTTTCCGAACGGTGCAGCTGCCGATGGAAAATCCGGGTACCCGTGCGACATTTGGTCTGCTTTCGACTGTGCTGCACGATTTTCCTGCGCAGCGAGCTCCGCGGTTGATGCTACTTGGTCCGGAACGGCCGGGGGCACCGCTGCGGGCGACGTAATTGCCGAGCTTGCGACCTGCTGGCCGCCGAACTTGCCGGTGTTACTATGCTCGGCTGCCGGTGGTGAAGTGGCACGCCGATTTTCCTTCTTCGAGCGCTTTTTCAACCCGAGAACTGGCGATTTTGCTCGCCCATCCTCGCTTTCGCTAGACGGCGATCGGCTTCGCCTTGGACTTAGGTATTTCCTTTGCGCCTCGGGGTTTTTTTTGCGAATATAGGGCGTGAAGTGCTGCCCTAAGAGATTTAAATGGATAGTGTTGGTTGCGCCTGGCACTAGGACGTGACAAAATATTCGCTTGCCCCCAGGGAGGTTGTAGTGTATGCAAGCATTCACTTTGAATTCGTTCGCGAATATGAATACCAATCTATATTGCCGTATTCGGAGCGAGAGTTCAGGATTTCGTGTGCCAAAGACGGCTCTCCGCATGATCCGAGCCATGGGGAGTCTAGCAGCATGCGCCTCAGCTCCGTAGCCGACATACTCAGCTTCATAATTTTTATGAGCGAGTAAAACAAACAATTTCCTGGCGGAGTACTAGGAATTTTGTCTGAGCGTCGCAGTTGCGCGAGAGGCTCGGCGCAGCGCTTTTTGCGAATACATACGCATATGCACGCGTTGCCCGAACTTGCTGACGAATTTTCGTCTGACGGCTGCGGGTTGCGCTCGTAATTCCGCCGTATTCCCGCAAAATCCTCGTGTGGACCCACTGATGAGGGAGGGGACGGAATCATTGCCGGGTGTGTGATGCGCGCGGCTGATTCTGGCAGTGATATGACGGCTGGCGTAAGATTGCCCATCTCGGGTGCTTTACCGCCATTCCCATTGCAACCGTTCTTGGAGCTGTTTTTTCCGCCAGGCGCACTCGAGTTACACGCCGCAGTCTCTTTTTCTGAGCTGACTGGGCTTTTGTTCATCACCATGGCGTTTTCTTGCTTTGCGGGCAGCTCGCGCGCGCGTGTACGCTGCTGGGAGTTTTCCACTCGCGAAGGTGTTATATTATCCCGTGGCGCGACGGTTGAGCTTACTTCCCAACATTCGATGCGCATGCCGTCTTTTCCATCGAAGTCTTTCCCTTCGATGTTTACCCTTAGTTTTCTCTTGGTTTTATTACCTGACCATGGCCACGTTGAGCCTGACTTAGGTCCCGGCGGCTCAGCTAGTGCCCTCTCAACACGCGGCACGTTGCTGCTATCGGGCGGTTGGCTGGCTTGAGTGAACGCCGGCATTTGAAACTCGGCAGCCGTAGGACGCAAAGGGCTTTTAGTCACTACGGGTGGTTCAGGCGTGACGCGCGTCTGTGGGCCCTGCGGAAGGCTCGGGCTTTGCGAAAAAACCCTTTGAGGGAAAGAGAAGGTCTGCGGCTCGTCGATCACGTTTGCGATTTTTCCCGACGGCGAGATCCGTATGCTTTCCTTGCTGCTTGAATTGCCTGATTCGCGCGATTCGCGCGATGCTGTCATTTTTGTTTTTCCCGACCCGCGAGTTTTTTGCTCGGAGGGCCACACATATCTTGCAACCGAGCGCACTTCGAAGTAACGAAAATCCCGAAGAGCTGGAAATCGCTGACGCTACCGACCTCATTGATTGGTCGGAATCCGAAAACAAAATATAATCGGCTGCAGCTGCCGAAATTTTCGGAGGCGAAGGAGCTGGTGCGCTAGCGATAAATTCAATGGCTTCGCGCAAGATTGCGTCTATGCGCGTACGTTCCGCGGCGCCCAGCAGATAATGATTTTTGTCCAGACGTTTCAAGGATGCGCTGGTTAATATGCACTCAAACCAAACCGCGTCGCGGTAATCCGGTGCGTACACGTGTTTTTGATTTTTGGTTTCCGTGAACCATTGAACCGCGATTTTTTCGTCGCCTTGGTGAACATCGTGTAACGCGCGACAGATGTAATATCCGTTGAACTCGTTTCTAACCGCCAAGCACTCGTTGCGCTTGTAAATTAGTGCGTTATCTTGCCGAGGTTTTTTGCTTAAACCGCGATTTGATGCGTCGCTAGAGCTTGATTCAGACACGCGCTCTTTCTCTCCCGCCTTTTGCTTTTGCTTCTTTACGGCGCGCGCATGGAAGACTCTTCCCGGGGGGGCACCTGCTTCTTCGTCAGGGTTTTCCTTTAGCTGCTGGTCAGCGAGCTCGTAAAGCTCGTAGCGCGGCAAATCCGGATTTACTTCGGCTTCTGCTAGTACCGGATTGCGAGAGAGCGCGTCGGCGTTCGAATTTTTAATGCCCGGCCGATACACGACGTCGAAGTTATAGCCGTTTAGTGCAGCCTTGAGCCTATTAAAGCGTAGGTCTGGCTTTTTGGACGTATGAAAATGCTTCAATGGTTCGTGGTCCGTTACCAAGGTCCATCTTCTGCCATATAAATAAGGCTTAAACTGTTCTTTAGCAAAAACAACGGCGAGAAGCTCTTTGTCGTAGGTCGGATATCGTAGCTCGCTGCCCTTGAAGCAGCGCGATGCGTACGCGCACGGGTGGTCCGCGCCTATTTTTCCTTGGTTTAAAATTGCGCCAAGGGCGTGGTCGCTCGCATCCGTCGTAACGATAAAAGGTTCTGATAAGACTGGTGCTTTCAAAACCGGCTCCTCCGCCATTAATTTTCGGAGATTTTCGAATGCATCTTTTTCTGCTTTCCCCCATTCGAATCTTATATCCTTTTGTAGGAGCTTGAATAGGGGGTATGCGATTTTTGAAAAACCGGGTATGAATCGCCTGTAGTAGCTAAACAAGCCAAGAGCTTGCTTTAGCTTTTTGGCGTCGGTTGGCGTCGGGTAATTGGCCATGGCGTGAGTTTTCGCCGGGTCTGTTTTGATCAGACCGCTCCCGACTATATGCCCGAGCACTTGAGCCTCTTTCTTCAGAAACTGGCATTTCTTTGGCTCGACAGTCATATTTGCATCGAGTAGCCGCTTGAGCACTCGTCGCAGACGCTTATTGTGCTCGTCGAATGTCCCGCCGAATACCATGAGGTCATCAAGGTATATTTCGACTTCGTCGCCCTGTAAGCCCTTCATGGCTAATGCCATGGCGCGAGTAAACGTTATCGTTGCTTCCTTCAGGCCCATCGCCATCCTGTTGAATTGCAACAGCTGGTTTCCATGGTTGCCGTCGGGAGCGTAAAACGCTGTAAGGTGCGCCGAGTCGGGATGCATCTCGATCTGGTGGTACCCTTGTTTGAGGTCCATGACGGTTATAAAATTAGCCGTCGCGAGATGCTCCAAAATGTCGCTTGTGAAGGGGAGAGGGTGGCAGCTTCCCTCTGTTTCCTCGTTGAGTCCTCGAAAATCGGTTACTAGCCGGAATCGTTTGTTTCCGCTAGCATCTGGTTTTTTCGGGACTATCCACAGCGACGACGAGTAGTTAGAGTTAGACGGCACCACGATGTTTTGCTCGCGTAGCTTTGCTAGCTCGCGAATCATGTGCTCCTTTATAGCAGGCGGGAAGCGAAAGCGGTGGTTCCTTATAGGCCTGTTTGATTTCAGCACTATTTTGTGCTGTAACAGGTGGGTCGCGGGAAGAGGTTCCCCTTCGAGTCCGAACACGCCTGCGAATTCGTCCACGATTTCGCGGATTACGTTTTTCTCCGTTTCGCTGCATCCCTTGAGGTCTGCTAAACTCATAATTTTGTCGACTCTGGCGCGCCTTTTTTCGGCGTTCGACTGCATCTCGCAGTTGAGGTTAAATACCTCGCGATATTTTTCATCTGGTTTTTCTGTGCCGAATAGGCGTCTTAAGCTGGCAGTGAATGTGGCGACCTTTTCGGCTGAGCCGTCCTCATCGGCCTGGTACAGCGGGTTAGCGATTTCTTCGCATTCCAGTAACTCGACCGCCGGGGCGGATATCGTTATTTCAGCGTCGCTGACGTTTATGCATTCACCGTGCACACGGCCATTCCGATTTTCGGAAACGAAATTGCCGAATAGTAGGTCGGGGTGAAGGTCGTACAGTGGGACCCACCCGACTTTTACGTCGTGATTTTTTAGAGGTGCGCTGATGGCCATTTTGACACGCGGAGGGATTGTGATTTTTTCGCCAGCCTCGAAAGGTAGGTGGGTCGCACCTAGCTTGAGGCTTTTGCTGAGCGCATCGACGCATCCGTTGTGCTTGTCGATTACGTCCCAGCCGATGATTCCTGCGTTTTCTATCGGGAAATCATTTTTTACCACTTGTTCACAGCAGGGTAATCCATTTATTTGGATTTCTGCTTGGCCAAGTGTGGAGGCTGTGCCTTCGGTCACTCCCTGAATTTTCACTATCTTATCAGTGTCGATAGGATAGCCCGGTGCCAATTCCTCGCTTTTTATAACTAAGATATCCGCTCCCGAATCGGCGTAGAATTTGCCTCTGCGTTTTAACATTTGCGGGCAATCTACAAGTACGATCGGCGGTTGCGTACCCGTGACGATAAATTTTATGCTAGCAGCCGCTGTCAGCTGATGTTCGCCCTTCATTTGCTCGGCGTTTTTACGCTCGCCACTTGAGGATCGTAGCGAACGTGTTTTTAGTTTAAATTATTTTTATCGGCTTGCTCTCCGCTCTCTTGGTTACGACCATTGCTGTCGCTAGAGCGGACACGCTTGCCTTTTTTGTTGTTATTTTGGGAGTCTTTTTTATTATAATTGCGGTTATTTCCGCCTCCCCTATTATTGTTGTTATTACCACGATTATTAGCGCCGTTATTGCGATTATTGTCGCCGCCTTGGTTATAATCGTTGCTATAATTCGGGTTTTTGATTAATTGCAACTCGATGTGCCGGACCAGAGATCTGCATTCGCTGAGCGAATGGTTATTCCGGTTGCAGTAAGCGCAATAATTTTCGAGATTATCCCCCGAGGCTGGTCGCGGGTTCGGCGAGCTATTTGCAGCGCCTCGCGCATCATTGCTTGGCTGGGTTTGTTCAGCCGTCGCTCGTCGCACGTGCGCCTGCCCTTTTTCGGGGCCCGGCGAGGTGCAGCCTGCGCCTCGACCGCTTTGCTTGGCCTCGAAGCCGATTGCCGTGGTTGTCGCGGCCTTCAGGCTGGTTGGATTTTTACCGCGCACCAGGTGGTCTAGTGGTGCTTTGAGACCGAGCAAAAATTGCTCTAAGGCGTCTTCTTGAGCTAATCGCTCGCGCAGCCGTCTTTCTGCTTTAGACAGGTCTGGTGCCGATTCGATGATCGTCGAATACCTGTTAATAAGTCTCTCGACGCGCAGCCCGTAGCCGCCGGCCGGCTCGGCACTGCCTTGCTTCACCGCGCGAATCTCTGCCATGATCTTGTCCGCTACACCCACATTTGCGAAGTGTAGGGTCAAATCGAGCAGTAGAGCTTCCACGGAAGCGTAACTTCCGATACGCGTGCGGTAGCCCTTGGTTTTTTCACCCGTGAGCTTTTTCGCGACGTACATTAAGTTGTAATCCTCGTGCGCCGGGTGTGATTTTAGCACATTCCGTACTGCTCGGCTAAACAGGCTGAGATTGTCTGGGTCGCCGTCAAAATCGGGCAGGCTTCCAATCGCCTGGTTAAACGACACTTTTGGAGGGTGCGCGTTTTTCTCGCCCCTCCTAGTACCGCTGCCGGTTTTCTTTTTAATTTTTTCGAAGCGCGGGGGCTCGGGATACTGATCATCGTCATCGCCGTCGCTCTCGTCGCTGTCGTCCAGCGGATCATCGTCCGACGGGTCGACGCCGCCGGCGAATGCGTGATTTGTTTTTCTGTTTTGTCCAGCTGCGCCGCTTAATACCTCGTGCCTTGCGGCTCGGGCTGCCGCTTCGGCTTTAGCCAGCACTCGCTGTGCTGGTCTTTTATTTGCGAGCTTCTTGGCGCGCGTACCGCCGTTTTTCCGGATTTTCGTGACCACTTCGATGTCAGACTCGGTGTCTGCCGCGCTGTCGCTACTCGAGGATTCTGCGAGTTCAATGAGCTGCGCGGTTTTGGGGACTCGATTTTTCGTCGGCCGCCTGTCGAGACCTGCCGATTCTTTGCGCGCCGGTGTTTTGCCCGAGGAATTCAGGTGTACGGGCTCTTGACACAGCGGCTCCTGGCTCGCTGACTCACGGCGCCGTGGCGCCTGACTCGTCGGCTTTCGACTTGACGGCGTTTGAATCGGCATGGTGCTCGCTAAGCTTGATTCGCGAATTTCGCGAAGGATGTCCCCGACGCTCTTTCCGACTTCCTCGCTTATCATATCGCGCACGTCGGGATTTTTCGCATGGCTGCGCCCATATCTGTCGTCGATCCTTGCCGCCAGCCTGTCGATTTTCGCTGACAATGCTGCGAAATCCGTATCGCACTGGCAGCTTCTGGTGGCACTCAAATTTCCGATTGCCGTATTCGCCACGCTAGCGGCCCGCGAATTTGGGCGCTCGAATGCGCTGGCAGGTACCCATGCCTGCTCTGCGGCGGGAGCTGAGCCGTTTGCTCCGGTGCTCTTTACTGGTTGCGCCGGCGCGTCCCTTTGCCATCCGCTCGAGAACCTATTTGTGTCTATATTTAACTGTCCCATCGTATTTGGGACCGTTGCGACCGGAAACGTGAACGGGGGAATCGGGTTTATTGTGCTGGCAAGGTTATGCTGGTTAGCGACGGTCCGCGGGAATCGCGCAAAAGCTCCTAGTTTACTGCGCTCGAATTTTCCGCCGTTCGGATTGCCCGGCATAGGCAACAAACTTCTTTGCGGTTTCCGCTTAAATCCGTCACTTGGCGCGATGGGGAGCGGCGTGCCCGAGTTAGGAGCGCTCATGGGGCGCGCATCGGTTTCTAGGTTCCATGCCGACAACTTTTGATTCAACTCGGTCCAATCGAGACCTGAGTTAGCCACGCCGCCGGTTGGGTTTCTTTGTACCGTCGGGAACGCATGTGCTCCGTCCACTGAGTCTGCGGGGCTGGGCGCGAATTGACGCTCGAATTCGCCGCTTTCGCCCTCTGTGCGACTGGTAAAAACGCACTCTTGCGGTTGCCGGTATTCCCCGGTCAGCAAGTCCTCTGGTTGGTTTAGGGCGGGCGCGATCGCCTCGTTGGACGAGAGAGCGTCGCGGCTGAGTGTGCGTGCGAGAGCTTTACGCGCCGCCCGCGGATTACCCGTGTGTAGATCGATAATTTTGTTTAACCGCTTTATGATCTTAGTATTCTCGCGGTTTAGGCTTTCGCGGCTCGCTGGGCGAGATCTCGTCTTAAATGTTTTCCTTTTGGTCAACATTTTGACTTTTTTTTTTTGAACGCGGCTGCGAGTTACGGCAGTTGCGAGAGAATGTATGCTACCCGACGGAAGATGAAGAGGAAATCGCGTCGCGTACTCCCGTTTAGCCAAGCTGCTCACTTATTTAAATAATGGCAGGAAAAACTTACAGGAGGATGACGCTCGCGTTCATTGTGGGATTCCCGCTGCGATGTGCTGCTGCTGGACGGAGAGCTGTGCTGGTAGGGCTGGCTTGTAGAGCTGAGCTGCTGCTCGCGCGCACCGACGGCTGTTCCGCGCCGGTGTCTGGCTGCGCGTGCTGTCTGCCTCCCGCGGCTGCTTCGCACGTCAGCGTCTGGTCCGCGCTGACGGATATCGTTGGCCCAGGCGGACTTAGTTGGCCGAAGGTCGGCTTTGAGGCGCACGACGTGCGTTGATTTTTTTGTGTGTGTAGCAGCGCTTGTTTTTATGCTGCTGCCACAGCTGGTTCACCGATGCACCTGAAGCCGATTGCGAAGCGGCGGTGATGGCTCGCCGCGTTTTCTGGCTTTCTCGGTGTTAATGCGATCGGCGAACTGTAGGCCGAAGAGGATATAGTTGCCCTGTTGCTTTGCAGGATTTTATTAACTTCCTGGGCAACTGCCTACTGGATCTGCGGGCTTCTCATCGGTGCACAAGAATTTATTCTGCCGCCGTCTATTTATTAGACGGGGTCCTGCGGCTGGCTCGATGGCCTAGAAGGTTTTTAGCCCGGAAACGATTTAGTTCCGAGCCTCGGCGACCGAACAGAATTTTTTTTTTTATACAAAGCTTATTTGCACTATTCTCGTTCATGTTCTCCACACTTCGCTTATAATGTGTCGGAGACCCGCGAGGGATGCCAGAATGTTACGGACGGCGAGTGGTCGAGGGTACTCTCCGGACACGGAGAAAGAATAGGCCAAGAGATGCTGTTCGAGGTTTATTCGAAGTTCGAGCTCCTCTCTTAGTCGTGGTCGCCGGTGGACTGCCCGCTGCACCGCTGCCGCGATTCGGGCAACGGTGAGCGGTCCCACGTTCAGAAGTGCATACGCTGCACTTCTGAGCGTGAGAAACGCAGGCGACGGCGTTCCCTGCTGACGATGCAGGAGCATCGTCGGCTGCCGCCACCGGAGAAGCCTAGAGCTCCTCCGTTACAACTTAAATACTCATTAATAAAAATCTACTTTGAATAAAGCTTTTACGCGTTTCTTCACTAAGAGAGATTACGTTGCTGTGCTTCGTGTTCATTGCTCCCCTTCGAACGCATGATTTTATCCACAAGTTCACGATGAGAGATACTACCCATGGTGAACGCCGATGCATCGAATCCAGCGCCCCTGCGCCGTCCAGCTTCGCTCTAGGTCTGAGCAGCCGCGTGGATACAAAATCTACTTTCACTATTGAAGGGACGACCGTGGTGAGGACAGCAAACACTATGTCTGCAGACATTGCATCGGACCGCTGAATCACTATTATTTGTCATTATTATTTCCGCTGAATCCCCACCACAAGCCAGTGCACCTTCCACAGAGACGCCTCCACTCAGCTCTAGAGCGGCGACTTTCGTGGGGCGAAGACCCCGGACCTGTCGCGTTCGAGACACATTAAGGTCAGAAGCGATATCGCCGATTTGCTTAGCATCTGTATTGTTGTTTCCGTCAATTAAACGAACACTACTATTTTTATTAACACTAATATCTGCTGTGATCGAGCAAACGGTCCTAGTATAATCTCTGAGAGAAACAAAGATTTGCGAGTCTTCCGCAACACTGAGACCAAGCTGGCAACCCTCGGCAGCGCTACCACCACCCGTGCTATCAACGACAAATGTTATTTTGGACATAAGGCTTTTAATGTCCTGTTTAAGGATTGAATTTTCCCGAAGAAGCAACAGACGTTCACGGCGCAGTCCCTCCAACATGGACGATTGCTCAGCAATCGTTTCCTCCAGCGAGGAACACATCTTGGCATTTAGCCGAAGAATTTTTTTGCACTTTTTGCATGACGAGGGTGACATCTTTGGTGAAAAAAATCTTAAAAAACGAATGTAAATAAAACTGTAGGTTAGGTTATAATAATATACGCGCAATTAAGTCACTAATAAAACTGTGACTAGATTAAAATTTAAAATTTGCGCCTTAACACCCATTTAACAATTTAAATTTCGTGTGCTCCGATATTCAAAACTCGCGGGCTGCGCATATTGAGCGGGTCTAACGCATGCACGTATGTTTAGACGATGGTGTTGCCGCCTTGCAGCGAAGCATGAAACATCGAGTCCAGCGGCGCGAGGATTTCGCACGCTTATCGGCGAGGTATATATATATATATCAATATACACTAGTGGAAAAAATTAAAGGATAAAAAAAAAATTCTGAATTTTTAGGGTTTTTTTAAATGGCTGTATTTCCCTTAAAAATGGTCGTATCATGATTTTAAAAAAAGCATTTTAAAGCTTGATGTATCTAGTTTTAAGATCTTACAATGATACAATTTTTCAAGCATTACGTACCGCGCAATCCTAAGAAATACTAAAAAAAAATTTTTCTCAAAATTTTTTCGATTCTTTTTTATGGTCCATCAACTTGGGAAAAATTTTTCGAATTTAACCACCATATGTATCAAATAACTTGTTTATTCAGCTTCAATTTGCTTTTTTTAAAACTTCGATTCGACCACTTCTCGCTGAGATATCGAGCTTTGAATGGAAAGATCTTTTTTATCTTTAATCATCAATATCTCAACATGATTCTGTTGTTGCATTCCATGATTTTTCTGATTTGTAAACTGAATTGACTCAAACATTTAATTCAATTTAAAATGAAGTTTATATACCCAATCGTATTTCGAACTCGATCTACACGTTTTTCAGAAATTGCTTATTGTTAATTTTCGTGAGTTCTTACAACGCTAAAAAAAAACAGTTTTTTTCAAAACTACTTCTTTTGCATCAAAAAAAATTTTAATAAATTTCCGTAAATCAAAACTTTATTTTGATTTCTTATCATAGTAAGACGGCATTTAACAGAGCCGGAGGTTGCTCGCTTAATCACTCTGCTTGCAGAGGGTTACAGTCAACGTGATGTTGCCAATCGGATGGGTGTTAGTCAATCTGTCGTATCCCGAATGAATGCTCGATATCAGGAGATGAACCAATACACTCGTCGTCCTGGACAAGGTCGTCATCGTGTCACGACTGTTCGTGATGATCGGGCAATTGTCCGACAAGTTTGACGTGAGCCTTTCATCAATGCGAACATCGTGGCAAGAAAGGTAAAGAAGGCAAAGAAGGTCAATTCGATTTTTTTAAATAGGACCCCCCATTTTCGACCCCGGAAATGAAATGAGCAAATTTTAAATTTTCTTCTATGGTAAAAAAATTTTACCATAGAAGATATGGATAAGGACAATTTAGGTTTGGTACGATAATATGAAAACCAGAATTCATAGAGAACAACATTTAAAACGTAATATTCATAATATTCCTCCAACTATCTGATTAGGACCTCGAATTCGACCTTAACCATGACCTTCCTGATGATCTGAAGGTTAATTTTTTTAAATAGGACCACCCATTTTTTATCAATTAAGACAGACCTGGTGTTATCCAAGCAGTTAAGATAAGACTCGGCCCAACCAGTTAAGGTTAGACGTGGTTTAATCAATCAAGTTAGGTCTTGGTTTTTCCAACCAATTGAGGCAAGAATCTGTCCAAGCAATTAAGGCAAGACTTAGTGTTGTCCAACTAGTTAAGGTAAGACTTAGTGTTATCCAACAAATTAAGGTAAGACTCGGCTCAACCAGTTAAGGCAAGACTCGATCCGACCAATTAAAGCAGAACTTGGTGTTGTCCAACCAGTTAAGGCAAGACTTTGTATTGTCCAACCATTTAAGGCAAGACTCAGTCCGACCAATTAGGGCAAGAATTAGTTTAGCGAGTGTTCAAACTGATGACCTTCTGTTTCTTGACAGTAACCTAATCGATAATAAAAACTATGAATAGAATTTTGAATGTGTTCTGCCGAAATCAAAGTGCTGTCATCAATTATCCTTTGCCGTAATTCATCTAAATTTTGTGGCTTAGTTTTATAAACACGATCTTTTATCATTCAAATTACCCTCTATGAAAAGGGGACCAATCGATTGCTTATTCAATATTTCAGCCCAAACATTTAATTTTTCGGGATATTGAGTTTCGTTTTCGCGCATCCAGTGAGGATTTTGCTGAGCCCAATATCTGCAGTTATACCTATTCATAGTACCAGTTGATTGGAAAGTAGCTTTATCTGAAAAGACTATATTGGAGGCAAAATTGGGATCTTCAACAATCCTAAACATCATTTCTTCGCAAAACTCAACTCTCCTATCAAAATCATCTTCATTCAGCTCTTGCACAAGATTAACCTTAAATGGATGGAATTTGTTAGTTTTTAATATTTTCTGAATAGAAAACTAGCTTATTTTATACTGTTGAGACATTTTGCGTATTGAAGTATGGGGATCCTCTGTGAGTGGCAATAAGACATCTAGTGATTTTTCTTCGTTTGTTGCAGTAGACGAACTTCTAGAACGTGGGCGATCTTTTACGCTTCCTGTATCATGAAACCGCCTGACAGCCCTTGATACTGTAGATTTAGAAATTGGAGTAAGGCCAAGTCTGAAAGTTTCATTGAAGAGAGTATTGGCATCTTCGTAAGATCGTCTAAGTTCACCCCAGCCTAGCATCATCAAAAGTGAAATTCTTTCTCTTTTATTAAGTCGTTGCATGTTTGTGTGCAGATAATACATATGCACGACTGCGAAAAATGACAAATTAACTACTGAAAAATATTCGACGAAAAAATGATCAATGAACGTGAAAACACTATTTTCAAGACAAAATTAGAGAAATACTTCTTTTCCAGAAAAAATGTTGTCAATCTCTACATATCACGAGATACTAAGAAAAAAAAATGAGCTTTGGTAAACTGAAATTGAATGAAAGATGACTGAGATTGAAAAGATTAAACGAAGAAATTTTTTAGAAATTCTTGATTAACAATAGCTTTGATGGTCAAATTAAAATTTAATTTTAAAAATAGTCTTATGGTTTATTATGAACCTTTATTTAAATAGTTAATGTTCACTATTCATTTAAACAAGTCTTGGTTATTTAATAGAAGGTTTAAAAATAGAGACGTTACTATTATTATTATTATTATTTGTGTCGGGAAAATTTAAGCAATTAATAAGTGAATGTAGAAGTGGAGTAATTTGATTCTACGGGGTGAAAATTATGCTGAAGCAGTTTAGAAGTGGGATAATGATAACTAAAAAATGTATGATGTCAGGGCGTTCAACAATGGGGTCGTTTGAATATCGGAATAATTTGAGTTGATGATCTAGAATTTACGATGAAGTAATCAAGTTAAGTTGAGATTAAAATTGGATACGTTTTTAAGACGCAAAATTATCCACGATTTAATCTACAAATGGCCTTGCAGGTCATAATCATGAATATTGTGTCTTAAATAATTTTCTCTACGAATTCTGGTTTTCGAGTTATCGAACTGAATCTGGGATGAACCTTGTTCATGACCTGCAAAAGTCAAAATTTAAAAATGGTCAAGACCCTATATGAACGCTAAATTTTCCATTCCCTTGTCCTTGTCCATATCTTCCATGGTTTTCCGCTTGCCGTTCCGGAACTTTACAGACACCCTGTATGCAAGGTTGCTTTTCATAAAAATGATGATACCTCCTTCTCCATATATATTGTGGTTAGGATTTAGCCAGCTCTCGGCAATAATGATTATATCAAATTCATCGGAAGCAGTTTTGATGTCTAATATTCGATGTTTAATGCTTCTTGAGTTCCAAAATAAAATGTTCAGTGATTTAGATTGACTGACAGAAAAGGAACTTGGCTGGGGTTTTCTATATTTTTGCAAAATTTGACTACATATCCTACTTCCTTGCAAAGAAAGCATGATACTTTGTCGGTGGATAAATAGATCCAATAATCTGTGTTGTTGTAGTTAATTTTTAAGGATTCGGAGAGTTTGTCCACATCTTCGGGTAGAATGTATGTTTGTCGACGAAAACTTAGGATATGTGCAAAAACTAGATCGTTCATCCCTGCTCTTATGAACAACATGGATGACTTTGATTCTATATTTGAATGATTTCATGTGGAATTATTGGACATACGTTAGTTAGAATAAACCTTTTGAGTTTTGAGATCAGTGGTCTTATTTCTAGGACGTTAGAGCCAATGTTTATTTTGTTTGATGTGTCAGTAAGTCTATCCACTGTCTATTTATTGTTTAAGTATAAGCACACGCGTCCATTTGAAATACGTGATACGAAACAAATATTCAATGGTTCTACAAGTTTGCTAATTTGTTTAACATATTATTGAATTTAGACGCCGTCCACTGAATCTAAAACGATACTTACTTACTCCCTTGTTGGAAAGGCCATTTTGCTGGCAGCTTGAGAGTATGAACTTGTGGTAGGTGTATCTGTAGTTGAGAAATTGTGGTAGATAACTTAAGTGCCCCTGCAACGAGACATCAGTCTCGTGCAAATGTATACAAGTAGGCACACAAACATCGCGAGCGAAAGGCAGACCCGCACGACAATAACATGAGCACAAGCCGAGTGCTCATGGGTAGCAACACGTGCTCGTATAATGTAAACATAGCCGCGAACGAAACCGACGACGGGCGCAAACAAAACAACGCACACTACCGAAAAGAGCACGGTAAGCACCAAACACATACACCAACAACACTCGACACAATCACCACCAGAGGGCGTTGGCGCCAGCGACTTGGGCTATATAAGCCCAGCCGCGACGGCACGGCGGCAGTTCGATCAGAGCTCCCGATCCGAGCGTAGCCGTGAGCACACGACACCGCTAGGAGGGCCCTAGAAGAACTACCGATATCTAACCGTTTCGTGCGCACACGTAACGGTACAGATACCGAAATTGCCGTAGCTAGACCTCGTTCCGTTGTTTCGGCCATTCCTGTTGCCGCTGTGCGTACACAGGGCAATCGGAATACGAAACTGACTGCAAATACTAGCAGAGTCGTGCGCACACGTCTCTGTTAGAATCTGCATACCCACCACACACACACCGTTACACCACCACGCCGATTCGACCGTTCTTGTTGCCCCTGTGCGCACACAGGGCAATCAGAACCCGAAACCGGCTGCAAATACTAGCAGAGTCGTGCGCACACGTCTCTGTTAGAATCTGCACACCCGCCACACGCATACCGCCACACCGCCATGCCGATTCGACCGTTCTTGTTGCCGCTGTGGGCACACAGGGCAATCAGAACCCGAAACCAGCTGCACATACTAGCAGAGTCGTGCGCACACGTCTCTGTTAGAATCTGCACACCCGCCACACGCATACCGCCACACCGCCATGCCGATTCGACCGTTCTTGTTGCCGCTGTGGGCACACAGGGCAATCAGAACCCGAAACCAGCTGCACATACTAGCAGAGTCGTGCGCACACGTCTCTGTTAGAATCTGCACACCCGCCACACGCATACCGCCACACCGCCATGCCGATTCGACCGTTCTTGTTGCCGCTGTGGGCACACAGGGCAATCAGAACCCGAAAACCGGCTGCAAATACTAGCAGAGTCGTGCGCACACGTCTCTGCTAGAATCTGCACAACCCACACACACCTACCGCTGCACTGTCACACTGTTTCGACCGTTCCTGTTACCGCTGTGCGCACACAGGGTAACCGGAACACGAAACTGACGGCAGAGACTTACAGAGTCGTGCGCACACGTCTCTGTCAGGCTCTGCACGCCCGCACACAGTCACTCACCACTCTTCCGCTTCACTTGCCGCTGTGCGCACACAGGGCAAGGGAAGCCACGAGGGACAACCACCGTACCGGGTTGAGTCGTGCGCACACGTCTCAATCAGGTCCTGTGAGACTCCACACGAAAGACACTCCACCGACGTTCCTCCGTTCCACCTACCGTTGTGCGCACACAGGGTAGGGGGAAAATAGGAACAGGTGCCGAGTCCACACGAGATCGTGCGCACACGTTCTCGCGAGGACTTCGCAAGCGCCGAGTACACACCCGACCGAACCGCCGTGCTCGAAACGTAACCAATAAGTAGGCGAAACCTAGCGGCGATAAATGTTAAGCGAATTAATGTAAGCGATAACTAGCGTAGGATTAAGAACCGTTCCGTTAGCTGATAAGTACCGCGACTACCGTTTAGTTTATAAGATATAAATTATAAGAGATAAGTCTTCTTTAACAGCGCACTTTGTTTGGTTTGCAGATGGAAAATGACGACGAATTATAAGACTCATTGTAAATACATATATAGTTGTTAAAATTAACCAAACAGAGTTATTTCTCACCTCACCCCTTCCGAATCCTGAATCCCGACTGACAAAATCCGGGGAAAGGGGAGCGCAACCGTTACACCCCTAAAGAAGCACTTACACTGCACTGGAAATAAAGCCTATATGACGGCAAAGCACCACGGCGTGGAGTCGTAACGATTATACACACAAATATATGCCAATTCTTGCGAACACTCGTAAACACGTCTACTCTCCGTTCTATCCAGCCATAGACTCCTCCATATGCATTATACTCTATAGATTTGAATTCAGCAATGAGATTACATACATCGTTACAAAATACTAAATTATTTTTATTAGTAAAAAAAAACATCTGAAAGGTTCATCTCTGTTACAAAAAATAGTTACTTTGGCATCATCAGTTAAACATTTTTTCTCTTTCAACCTTGAGGCTAATAGCTCCGCATCTTCTTTTGGGAGTCCCAATTCTTGAACTAAATCATTTAATTCATCCTGACAAAATTTTCCTTCCATAAGTTTATTGTGAAGAGATTCATCATTGGGAACTACCGCCAGTTCTTCAACATTTCGTTCGTCAGTAATGACTCCCGCTATTTCCACAACGATTTCACAACTGGAATCAATATTGCCACGATCTCCTTTTATTAAAAACAGGGAAAGTAACATATTGTATTTTTGGATACACAATATTTTTTTTAATCTTTGTATTATAACCCTGGGTATTGCAGACACAAAAATAGCTGTCAGTGGCATGGTTAAGTGGTTCACGCCAAACCATAGGAGATGTTATTGCGGTTCTATCATTTTCATTTACTGAATACTTAGATAAATTAAAGTGACACAGAGTGCAAATCACTTGTGGTGTCCAAGGCTTATTAGAAATATTGCTTGGTATGTTGAAACACTTCTCATAAATTTTTTTAATGCTGCTGGAGAAATTCTTTTTCTGATTTTTTTACTAGAAATTTGTTATATTGTGGATACCTATCACCCCCCCATTTTATTCATATAAGATATGGCAGTAGTATTGTCTACTCTTAAAAGAATTCGGCAATTTCTCGAATTTGAAGCTAATTGTACTAATCCTAAGTCTATGGCTAACAATTCACGGTAATTATGAGATTTTAACTGTGTGTGATTCCAAAAACCAAAAGCTCTTTTCCTGTCACTTCGTTGTGCTCCCCAACCAGTACCTGAAGCGTCAGTATAAATAACTTCCGAGTAATTATCTTTGTTGATAAAATTAAACGATGATTTTAAATTGTTTTTCCACCATAGTAAGTCGGGAAAAATTATTTTTTGGATAATTATTTTCATCTGATAATTAAAATTGTTTAATACAAGCGCCATTAATTTTTCCTGTTCCAACATTTTATATACAACCATGCATACTCTAATGCAGGGCAGGCTGCAATAAGTCTTCCTATTAGTTGAGCTAACTATTTTATTGTACAAACATCTTTTTTAATAAAATGATTTACCTCATTTTGTAAACTTTGTCGTTTTTGTTGAGTTAACCCAATTAATAAATATTTAGAATTTAATACAAAACCTAAAAACGTACATTTAGTTCTAGGAATGTTACACGTCTTGTCCCAATTAATTGAAAATCTTAACTTCGTAAAAAGACTCAGTGCTTCACTGACATTGAATTTACACTTTTCAAATGTATTGTCAATTGCTAAATAATCATCTAAATACATGACTGATGCCAAACCTTTTGCCCGTAGAAAGTTTTAGGATTTTAGTAAATATAAAAGAGCTTGTACATAACCCAAATGGCAAACAAGTAAACTCGTATAACTCATTACAAAATTCAAATCGTACATATTTCCTTGATTTTACATTTATGAGAATAAGGTAAGACGCATCTTTCAAATCTATCGAGAATAAGTAATCTCCCTAAAAAATCATTTTCGTAACCATACGCAAATCTTACATTTTGAAATGGTCTGCGTTTATAAATTGATTTAATTTTTCCAAATTTAGAATAAATCTAAAATTGCCATTAGGTTTCTTGACCAAAAAATAACTAGATAAAAATTGTTCTTTTACTTTTTTACACTTTTTTATGGCGTCCTTTTACAATAATTTACTCATTTCTGTTCGATATATTGTTTTCTCTGTAGCCTTAAACTTTTCGATTGGCGGATGATCTTGAAATGGTTTTTCAAAAAATTGAATTCTATAACCCTTGATACAGTCTAAAATGAATTTATCGTGCGTAATTTTTTCCCATTCGGTAATAAAATGTTTTGAGCGGCCCGCAATTACCTCCTTATTTACTTTCCGCGCCCCCGCGGCCTGAAGGATCTTGTTGACTAGCTCCGTGGATAAGGTTGATGTTGATACTGCGGCCTTGCGTTGAAATAAAGCCATGGTCTTACTCGTGGCATATTCTGAAGGCCTGTCTATCCGGGACTCGGCTTCCTCCCCGACAGGCCTTTCAAGTTTAAATTCTCTTTCTGAGTAACCTGCAATGGCCTTTTAATTTTCTTGGTTACTTTCTCCATAGCTATTAAATCTTTAAATTTTTGTCCCATATCCTCGTCAAACAGAAATTTGTCGGCTTTTGCATCCGTTGTCATTTTTTAAAATTCTTTGCTTAAAGCCGGTATTATTAGAGCCTTTCTTGATTCCATTTGGCTGGCAAAAATTTTGGACAGGAGTTTTCCAGCATCACGTAATCTCTCAAAAAATAATTCTTGGTCAATGCTATCTTTTGCTAGTAACATTGTCAAACTTAAGGAGCCTATCGCTACCAACGCTGAGTCCGCCGAATGTTGTACCTCCTTCATGTAGCCGTCTCTCTTTGTAGTGCTGTTTTTGAGAGAGCGCGTAACTTCAACGTTAAGTATTGGTGCTTCCAAGAATTCCGGCCTTGTGAATTACGCGAGGAGTTCCTCCTTCTCCTCCTTTGGTAAGCACTTTTTTACAAAATGTCGCCACGTTGTGACAATCGATTCATGCAACTGTATATAGTTACCTTCTTCCGAATATTGCTCGGACTCATTTGACGAAGAAGAACTTTCCGGCTTCTCATCGTCCCCAGATGATGCCTAATCTCGGACCCTCTCGGGAACTGTTGCAGGCGGTCGACTTTTCCGCAGTTCATCCAATTCAGCCCGAAATATTTTTATTTGTTCCTCCACCGCCTGCATTTGCAGCTTGCATTTTCTTCCTATCACACGTAAAGAACAATGGAATTATCTTGCGTTATAACTAAACCAAAAACACCGGTGATTATTCTCTCGCCACGTGTTACTTCTAGCGCACAAAGAATGAATATGACGAGAGTATCCGAGGTACAAGAGTGGGGACTCAGGCCGCACGGACTGTAGATTTTTTTTTATCTCTCTCTAAACGTGTGACATCTAGAGGCCAGAGTAGGAACTACGCATGTAATCTCGAGAACGAGGAAGGAAATATAATTTAACATGTACTTCCAGACAAATATATATATAAATGTTTATACCTATATATACATATATATACACACACACACACACACACATATATATATATATATATATATATTTATTTATTTAATTTATTTATTTAATCCAGAGTACAAAACACGCAGGTTTACATCATATTATACAAATATATAACTGATAAAACCAGCATCCTATAGAGGTAATCACAGTTACCTGTACATAGGTCTGGAAATGAAATCTAAAACTAACTTACAAACTAAAAATTACAACTAACCCTATATAGCTAATTTTAATAATTGCACTTAGTAATCTCTTCATAAAACTGAAATAATCTAACATGATTATTTCTGCAACCATTGATTGATTCTCTTTTTAATTGTTTTTTTACTTAATTTTAGAGCTTTTAGCTCATTTGGCAACGAATTGAATACTTTTATTGCAATCAGTTCACAATTTTTAAGACTAATGGTTTTATTTACTTTAGGAAAAATAATATTTTTGTTTCTCGTAATACTTTTAGAGTTCTCATACTTCATACTTAGGTCACTATAAAAATGCATCAAGTATTCCACTTCGAATACATCTTTTATTCTAAGTGGTCTAGACAGTTATTTATCGTTATTTAGGATTATTTTCAATAATCTACGTTGTAGAGATTCTACTATCATTATTACATTATTATAAGCACCACCCCAAGCGATTATTCCATAGCTAGCAATGCTGTGGAAAAAAGCGTAGTACACAGGTAGTAGCGACTTCTTATTCATAACTTTTGCTAATTTATTAAAAATAAACAGTAAGTATTTCGTTTTTTAACGATGTATGCTATATGATTTTTCCAATTCATTTGATAATCAAAAATTAGACCTAGATATTTGGTATGGTTGACTCTTTCAATTTCAGTATCGTTAATAAAAATTCGCATACTAGCCGGAACGCTATTGCTATAAATACCATAAGTCATGTATACGGTTTTAGCTGCATTTAAAGATAGTTCATTTAGTGCGAGCCAGGTATTCACATTGAGTAGGTACCTGTTCATTTTTTCTTCTGCTTTTTGCCAATTTTCATCAGAACTTAGAATTATTGTATTATCAGCATATGATACAATACATTTTTCAGGCAACATACTTAGTAAATCATTTATGTATACAATGAATAATAATGGTCCTAGTAATGTTCCTTGTGGGACGCCTGTACCAATTGACATATTCTCACTTTTACAATTTGAAATTTTAACTAATTGTTCTCTTTCGTTAAGATAATCATGCAGTAGACTATGCGTTATGCCTCTAATACCATATTTTTCTAATTTGTCAAGAAGAATGCTACGATTAACCGTATCGAAAGCCTTGGCCAAGTCAAAAAAGGTTGCAACAGTAGGTAATCCATTGTTAAGGTTATTATATATAACATTTGAAATAAGTGCTAATGCATCTTTGGTACCTCGATTTTTTCTAAAACCAAATTGATATTTCGATAGAATTTTGCATTCATCCAAAAAGTTTATCAATCGGATATGAATAATTTTTTCCAGTACTTTGGCTATGTTAGATATCAAAGAAATAGGTCTATAATTGGTTGCGAGGTGTTTGCTACCTGATTTAAACAACGGTACCACTTCAGCCACCTTTAAACACTTTGGCCAACTTCCCTTTTCAATGCATAGATTAAAATATGTTCCAATGGGTACTCAACATACTCAATAATAGTTTTAAGCACTTTTGTGCTAATTCCGTCTACTCCTCCTGCTTTATTACTCATTCCCATAACAATTTTTTCTATCTCATTTGCATTTGTTGGTTTTGAAAATATAGTACATTCATTTGGTTTTATGTTTTTGGAATTCAATATTTTTGGTTTTCGGATTTTGCCAGCTAGTTCGGTACCTATATTAATAAAAAATTTGTTAAGAGAATTAGCTATGCTTAAAGTATTCGATATTTTTACTCCATTGTCCTCGATGCAATCAATATGATTAGTTTTTACTGTAGTATTTCTAATAAGTTTGTTTTTAATATACTGCCATAGTTTTTTACTGTCATTTTGAATTTTTTTACTTCATTTATTTCATATAAATATTTTGCACGAGCTATTACTTTATTTAGCTGTTTTACATAATCTTTGTACCTTGTTTGTAACTCTCTGTCATTTGTATTTTTTTAGCTTTATTATACAAATATTCCTTAGTTAGACATGATTGAATGATGCCACTCGTAATCCAAGGGTTTCTGGGAGATTTCATTTTATATTTATTTTTTTGTGATTTTGTTGCCATTGATATAATGTTTTTAATGTTTTCAACTAGTAAATTTATAGCTTGCTCAGGTTTCTTAAGATTGCTATACTGACACCAATCCAATCTACTGCTTTGGTTTTTACTGTCTTGTAGTCAACATATGTATTATTTAAATTTTGATTGTTATTATGTTTTTCCATTGATAAGGCAAAGAGTGGATAATGATCAGTGAAGCAACTCATAAGTTTATATGCTTTGGCTTTTATGTCATTAGTTTTGAAAAAAACATTGTCAATACAACTGCCTAAATTGAAATTATTCGTGTTTGGTCGTCTTACGCCAGTGAAAAGCGGCACACAACCAGATTCTAAAAAATTATTTAAGAACTGATCGGTTTCTATATCATTGCTTTTTAAATCTATATTAAAATCACCAATAACCAAGTGATTTTTTATTTTGTTTTTCTCTTTTATATAGCTGTTAACTGAGTTGACAAAATTGATCTTTTCTATATCATGACACCTATATAGGGAAGTTATGTTCAAGTTTTTACCATCTTTCCTAGTTAGCTTCGTATTCAAGAAGGTGACTTTATTTATTCTTTCAATTTTTGTAGTCTCAGTCAGACTGCTATTAATATAAATAACTACACCATCCGCTTTGTTAATGTAGCTGTGATTGTAATATATTTTATAGTTAGGCAAGTGGTAGTATTAAAAAAAATTTAAATACCATGATTCGGAGCAAACTATGATTTCGGGTCTAAAACTAAGCCTGTCAATAAACACTTCAAGGTTATTAAAGTTTGTTTTCAAACCTCTCACATTTACGTATAGTATATTCAAGTCACTATGACTAATCGCATTGTTCAAAGAAAGAATGTCTTGTATTTCGAGTTCGCTTTCGATGACACAGCTGTAGTCGGGTTCAACCATCTTCCGAGTCTGTTCCCGTTGAGTTTGCTAATTTTGCATTTTTTACTTCGTTTGAATTTAGTCTGTTTGTATTCTTTTTTTCCATTGCATGGTCATCTGATTTTCCATTAAGCTTTTCCTTGCCGAAACAACACTTTGCACATTTGGTCGGTAATTTACCATCACAGTCTTTTGTCTGATGATTGCCAGCACACCTGAGGGATACAGATGTATTATTACACTTTTGTCCACTATGTCCAATACGGCCACAATTATAGCAAGGCATGATATTTAAATCATCAAACGCACGTAACCACAATAGATCTTATAGTTATTTCCACGTATTATTTTGTAAATATCACTTGGAACACGAATAATTGCCGTTTGCTTTTTTGTTCTGTGGTTGGTAAATAAATGTTCCACACTGCAATAAGAATCATTGTCGTTGAAATTTCTTTCACGTAAGTCTTGTTCCAGTTCTTCTGCTGTCATGTTATTATCTATTCCAACAATTTTAAGTCTTGGATTTTGCATTATTTCTTGCTTTACCATATAATGTGGCCCAATCTTTTCAGACAGCATATACTTCTAATTTCACCACGTCATCTTTGCTTGCACATTTGATATTGACCGAACCGTCTTTATTTTCCTGCACTCTTTTAATTGGAACTATAACATCATTTATTAATTTATTAATACCAGTTTTGCTAGTCTTCCGTTTGTACTCATTTGTTTTAGGTATTACCATGATTGATAGGATATGCTTGATTTGTTCTTCTTTTTTTTTAATAACTTATGCATATGTAGGAGTTGTACTTATCACTTTTTGTTTAAGTCCATCAATTGTGTTATTTTTTTCATCGATCAGTTGTTTCAATATATTATTATTATCTTGTAATTCCCTGATTAAATTGCTTAGTAGATAAATTTCGCTTTTCATTACAGCATAGTCATCCTCTTCTTTCCCTGCTATAGTTAGGTTATGTCTGTCCACAGAGTCTTTATGCACGTGTACTGAAACATTGTTGAGAATCTCTTCATGTGCGTTTTCTTTTTCGAGTAATTTAACTTTTACAATGATTATTCTAGCTGGAACACTTAATACAATATCACTACATTTTTGCGGTTAGGTCGACATTTTAGTGGTTTGGACATATTCCTAGAACTTTACTAATTCTCACAACACCTTTCGATTCTAATTTATTAAAATACGCATCGTGATACGCATTTTCACAAATAACACAAATCACTGTACACACTCTTCTTCTTGAATCGTCAACGTAAAACTTCTCAAACAGATCAGGCGGGACTCCTCCGTCCCCCGCCATCTTGGAATGATGATTGAAGACACATACATATATATATATATATATATATATATATATATATATATATATATATATATATATATATATATATGTATGTATTATTAGAATAATATTCATTTACCATATTTCAGTCATGTAGATATATGTACGTACGAGTATGCTACATTAGTGTATATGTTAGTGAGACGCCCTTACGACTTGTATTGTATACAGTTAGTCTGGCCCGGTCCGCCAAGCAAGTAACATCGACAATTGACACGAGCTATCGCTCCAGTATTTACACGAAATAAAGAGTGCAACTATTATTTATTATAAAAACTATTGTGTTCGAGTACATTATTTATTATACAACAACCTTATTAACTTATTAGGTTATGGGCCCAGCATTATTGCTAAGATTTTGTTGTTGGTAAATTCGGAACGCGTATGTTTTGTAATAAACTTCTTGCTTGGCGAAAATAAGTTGTGACCTCCAAAATGAGTGACGAATCGAGTGTGCGTTATATGAGCCGATTGATGGTTCAAATTTCAAATTTGGAAATTCAAAATGCGGCAAGTTCTAAACTCACTGGAGAAGAACGACGACCGGAAGTCTCTCAAGCAATGTCGATCTTGTGTTGTGCATCAGTTGATTGAATGCGATCAACTTGAAATGTTGATGACATGCGAGACTGCAAATGAAACGTGGGACAAGTTATCGTTAATTCATGAAGAAAGGTTAGAGACCAATAAACTTACTCTTTTACAAAGATTTTAGAAGTGAAATATGGACCCTAACGACAATATGATTCAGTTTATTACTTGAGTGCAAAACATTGCACGGCAATCTAAGGATGTCGGTGAAATTATTTCAGATGCGGCTAAGGTTATAGCTAAGGTTTTAGATAGTTTGCCCGCAAAATATGGCTCATTTGTATCAGCGTGGGACAGTGTTGAGTCTTCGAAGCAAACAATTACCCTTTTGCAAGAAAGATTAATTAAAGAAGAGAAACGACTAGACACAGAAGATGAAAGGGTAAATGCTTTTGCTTCCACAAATAAGGGTAAAGAAAATTTTCAAAACCAACAAAGTCAAGGTCGACAACGTTACTATTGTGAAGGTAGAATCCACATCGCTAAATATTGCAGAAAAAAATTGAAAGACTCAAGACGTAAACAAAATTCGACTGAAGGGTTCAAAGGCCGTATACAAGGTAAACAAAATTCAAATTTTCAAAGTGACTCGAGACATAACGTTGCGTTTGTCGCAACGGTTTCAGACGTTATTAGGAACATAGAAGCTAATACGGCAAGAATAGGAAGCAAGATAGGAAGCGATAAAATTCTAGATTTTTGGCTGACCGACAGCAGTGCAAGTAGGCACATTTCTTGTCGAAGAGAATGATTTACCGACTATGCTCCATCAACAAGTAAGTCGTATGTTTATGTTGGTGACGACGCTCCGCACGAAATCGCTGGAGTTGGAAATATTGGAGCAAGTATTATACGTGCCTACTTTCGCTAAAAATCTGTTCTCGACAAATGTCTCAACCTCAAAAGGCATGCGTGATATTTTCGAAAATGACAGGGTTCAACTCTCAAGTGCAACTGAAGTCAACAGGCGAAATATTAGCAGAAGGCGTGAAGTATTATAATAATATTTGTTGTTTATTCTTTAGACCTGTCACTCCGGAAGCAAACCATTGCGGGAATACCCTTCATGCACTTCACGAGAGCCTAGGGCATGTCAACGTTGGGACGGTGAAGAAGATAATTCAGAGCGGAGCCATCACTGGAGTAAAGTAAGTCGGCAAGGAAGATTTCTTTTGCAAAGGATATGCGTATGGCAAGATGCATCGAATGACATGTAATTTATGTTTCTCTTAAAAGATAGAACATCAGATTTTCGAACAGTTTTTCTTATTAAACATAAAAATCATGCATTCTATTGTTTTAAGGTTTTTTGTAAACAAATATCGACTCAGTTAAAACGGAGAGTATAAGTTTTACGAACAGATAGAGGTACCAAATTTTGTAACGAATCATTCAAACGTTTTCTTGAAGATGAAGGTATCAAGCACTGCGCCTCAGCTCCTTACTGTCCTCAACAAAATGAACGTATTGAGAGGGAAAATCGGACAGTTATTGAATCAGCCAGAAGCATGCTACACTCTAGATCTGTTCCTGTTTTCTTGTGGATAGAGGCAGTAAGGACAGCTGTTCGTGCATTAAATATATGCTGTTTATGCATTAAATACATATGAAGCCTTTTGGAATTGAAGCTTTTGTACATGTTTCGGATTTACATAGAACCAAATTTCAAGCAAAGGCGATAAAAACTATTTTCGTTGGATATGATAATGATACATCGAATTACCATCTATATGATCCCACGAGAAGAAAAGTTATTGTCGCGAAAGATGTTATTTTTGCGACTAATAAATCTAATCAGCAAGTGGAAGTTGACTCTCATTTGTTTACGGCTGTGTCCCAGTCTACACAAACAGAATCATTAGACGATGAATCGCGGAAAAGTAATTCTGATCAAGACAATACTACGTGCAAGGATGATATAATGAATTTCGATGATAATTGGTTGGAAGAACAATGGAAATTGGAGAAACCTCAACGATCTAAATACAAAATCTAATGCGAGACAGAGAACAGCTGACCAAGTTGGATGGAAGCCTATTTTGCGAGACAGGATGTTATAAAAAAATAATATGAAGCAAATGAAATCAACGTAATAGAATGTTACGAACCCGTAGATTATAACAATGCTATTAACAGCCCAAAAAGGGAAGAATGGATGTCTGCAATTCAGGATGAGCTCTTCTCACACAAAACTAATGGTACATGGAAGATCCTTGAACGTCCAAAGGATGCAAATACTTTGGATACGAGGTGGATATTTAAGGTTCGTACGGATTCATCGGGTAATGTTACGAGATATAAAGCTCGACTTTGTGCATGCGGATTTCGTCAAAGACCTGGTATGGATTATGAGGAGACCTTCGCTCCTGTTGTCCGTTACGAATCGTTAAGAATATTGTTTGCGATTGCTGCTCAACAAAATTTTGAGATGATACAATTTGATGTCAAAACAGCGTTTTTATACAGTACACTGGAGGAAGATAGCTTCATAAAAACACCAGAAGATTTATCTGTATCTGATGAAAATAATAAAGTGTATAAATTATTAAAATCACTGTATGGCCTTAAACAATCTTCCAGGGGTTGGAATCAAAGATTTAGCGATTTTCTTGCAAAACATAATTTTGTTAAATGTGAATCCGAATGATCCATTTTTATTCGTAAAAATGATGAAAGCATAATTTATATTGCAATTTTTGTAGACGACACTATGATTTTTGGAAAATGTATCAACGAAATGAATTGTATTGTAAAAGCGTTGGAATCTGAATTTGAGATTAAAGTAGGTTCGGCTGATGTATTCATTGGTATGCAAATTGTGAGAAATCGAGATAAAGGTAGTATATTTATACATCAGGAAGATTATGCTAAGAAAATTGTACGGAGATTTAATCTTATTGATGCAAATCCAGTGAATACACTAGCTGATAAGAATTTTACGTTAAATTAACTTCAATAACTAATGTGATGACTAATCTTTTCCTTGTCACAATCTGAAAGCACTACTCTTCTTTACCTTCGCAAGTTTCACTGTCATCTCGTCAGATTGATTATTGTATCTAGAATTTGCTGTGTCAAAAAAAAATCTTAAAAATTAGTTTTGATTACATACAAGATTACATACATAATTTTGAATACTCATCTTATGCATTGGGATTATTTTTACTTTATTACAGCCACTTGAATGAACATCCTGCAATTTTATGACTAAGTTCATAGATGCTTAAATGAGCTGAAATGAAAAACATAAGCTTAGAAATTTCAATAAATATTCGATAAATTATGGGTTTCATTATTTATATGATTTCTGGATAAGACAACCGTTTCAGCAAGGAGACATAATCTTATGGCAGAGATTATGAGGAAGAAGAACGCTGCTTTCAAATTACGATCAAAAAAACATAAGCAATTACATAAATATTACAAACTATACTTTATGTAATATTTAACGAAATGTCTAATTTATATTTTCTTTTACTTCAGCTCATTCAAGCCGGTATGTGATTGGTCATGAAATTCCAAAAAGTATATATACGAACTGAAGGATATCTTGGTGCAGTTGGCTAAAGTAAATAAAAAAAAATCCAATAGATAAGATGAGGAAAAGAACCTAATTTTTTAAATTTATTCTTTGACTAACAAATCCTGGATAGACTAAACATTCCAACAAGATAATAATGGACGTTATGAAGGCAACAAAGAACAGTGCTTTCATATTGCGACAAGAAAAATATGAGTAATAATATAAATGTTTAAATTTAATTTTCATATTCATTGAAACTTCTAATTTGTGTATTTTTTATCAGCTTATTTAAGATACTATGAGTATGGTTATAACATTCAATTAGGTTTATGAACTGGAGAATATGTTTGTCTAGTTGGCCGGAATGAAGAAAAAAAATCCCAATAAATATGATAAGTATAACAATTTTTTATGTAATGTTCTTGGATATTAATTTATAAAAATTTTTGTTTTTCAGTTATTAAAAACTTTAGTAATATCAATGTAAATTTCTGCTGCGTTTACTAATAATATATATATATATATATATATAATTATATTATATATATATATATATATATATATAATATATATATATTAGTCGTCTAAATTGAGTAAGCTGTATGAGTTTAGTTAAAAATTCAATCTGTTTATCGATTATCGCCCTTTATCTCAGACACATGCAAGTTCCAATTTCGGCTACTTAATGACGCTCCAGGTGTTTAATTTTCGAATTGGTTCGTATAGGTATCTGAGATAGAATCTAGAAACAAGTAACTGAAATTGCTAGTCGTGACACGCTTAAATGAAAATGTAAACAATTGAATGTACTCTTAGATATGTTTAATAATTAATTAAAATTATATGTATGTAACGAGATATAAATCAATATTTTTTTTCTTCCAAGGGGTTTCAGGATCATATTCTGCAGCAAATTCCCTATAAATAAGTGTAATCGATTTTTATGAAATTTTAAAGATGTTTGACCCCTTTAACATTGATTGAGTAGTACCCGGATCTCTGTACAGCAGAGCATCAATTTCTGATCTGAAGCGACTCATATCATTTATGAATTTTCATAAGTAATTCTAATACAAGAATCTCATTTGGAGAAAATGCATCTTCTTGAAGATCTAACAATGAAGAGAAAGCAGTCGGCCAATGCTTTGACTGCAATTCCAAATTATTACTATATTAAAATTTGTAAAGGTTCTAATGTTTGTTACTATTTTAAAAGGGTTCTAGCTTAAGCTTCATATTCTCCCTTATAAGAAATCTACCTCAAATCCCTTCGCTATGAGGCATGTCCTAGCCGACTCCGTATTACCACTGACCAATTTTCCAATACCACCTAGATTAGCAATTCTGCCTCTGGAGATCTAAGGTTCTTCAATTAGGTATGTGACAGCGAGTACCATAGCCATCTACTTTTATTAGAACCCCAAAGGTGCTTTTGCTGTGGTGCAAATTTATTTGCATGAACTCAATCGTGGAACCCGGTATCAGACCGGTCTCGCGTTAAATTCATGCCAACGTGCCTCCCACGATGATGCATTTTACTCGGCAGTATCTCCTTCCATCTCTATCAGAAGTGTCCTCTGACCCTATGTGTGCCCCTGTCTGTTCCTTAAAAGGAACAGCGTGTGCCCTTCCTCCGCCGCAGAAAGAAATCGACGGCCTTCATTACTTCGAATTGCATCCTCTTCATCAGGAAGCTAAGCATGGTCTCCTCCGATTTGCTACCTTCTAAGGCAACCGTCAGATTTATCCTTTCCGCGATGACCCAGAAGGCCGTTTTTACGGTGGGGTTCTGCCTCCTCAGTCTCTTCACTATGACTTCGGCAGTGTGTACTCTCGAGGCATGGACATAGTTCTGATCAGCGTGTGGAGGTACCCCATCTCAATGGCCTTGAGATGGGAGCCCTTCTTACACGTTCACTTCCCGGCGTTTTCCATTAGCCAAGCTTTATCCTTTAGGTCCATTCAGTATAGACACTATAGACAGTCAGATATCCTTAAACTTAATAACCGTGACTCTCGCACATGCCAAGGCTTTCGAAAAGTAACCCCTAACCACACTACGGTATTATTAGCACTTACACACTTAAACTCTAGAATTTGGACGCAAATACTGCAGATCTTGTGCAAACTTTTCAAAACGGAGTCCTCGCCTGCATCTGACGGCTATGACGAGACCAGTATACATTTCGAATAATTAATACTAAAACACCGTTCGCTAAACTTCTTAAAACATAAACCGAAAACCTTGGTTGGTTGATTGTTTTGAACCGCTTGGAGGAGCGGGGCGATCATCTGAGCACGGATTAAGAACTGTGCCGGCATCAAGGTTGCTACATTCTCCTAGTTAAAACTCAACGCGCTCAAGGGCCGGGAGTTTGGACATGCCTTGATCATTGCCGCAATGGTACGAAACTCTTCAAACGTCAGGCGACAATCGCCAACCACTCACCGAAAATTATTTTTGAACAACTTCACGTTAGCCTCGCACAGACCTCCAAAGTTTGGGAAGTGAGGAGGAATGAACGATCATTCCATTACATCTCTGGCAATAGCAGCAGCGATCTCTGACTTACTGCTGATGTCTCACAGAACAATCGGCGAAGTTTCGCCTCAGCTCCCTGAAAGGTGGTTCCGTTATCGATGAACATAATCTTGCCTAAACCGCGGCACGCGGTGAACGGCCGCAACTCTGCTAAAAACACCGTATACGATTGAAGTGTAGTTCACATACGATGAAGTGCAGTCGGAGACAATCTCAATATGCACAACCTTTACCACGAGACAGACGAATATAGCCACATACACTTCGTACGCCTTTGGTCCTCGGTACGACTTAATAAAAAACGGGCCAGCATAGTCGACACTCGTTAAAGTAAATGGCCTCGGAGGTCTCGTAGGCGCCTCCAGGAGTGGTGCCATTTGCTGCTCGATGGTGGCTGCTTTATAACTTGCACACGTCACGCAGCGTCGAATAATTCTCCGGATAGTGTTCCTCCCGCGTACTAGTTAGTACTGACGTAAGAAGCTGCTCTGTATAAGTAGCGTTCCCCCGTGTAGCATCACCCGACGTGTTCTCTCGATTAACAACTTAGCGATGAGATGCTGACTAGGTAGAATCACGGGACGACTCTCTTCTTTCGCCAAGTAGGAGTTTTATAGCCGCCCACCTACCCGGGCCAAGGCGTCCTTGCCTAGTAAGGGCGATAGTCGTCGTATAGCGCTAGAAGAATGCACTGTCTTCATTTACTCTAACCGTTGTAGCTCTTTGGAATAAGTTTGTTGTTCAACGCATTTTAACAACCAGATGCGGCCCTGATCGAGCTCAGCTGCCGATAGCCATGTTCTCCTTCTTTGGCACCTTAGTAGCTTTAAGTTTACTCGCCAGCGCTGTATGTACGCCAAAATTGGAACGATTTTGTCAAATAATGAATACGACGACCCAGGTACCTCTATTCGAGTCCGCGAGTGTCGTGAATCCGTATAACGACCCTGAGCATCTGGTTTCCAACTCATTGTGCTGGTGGTCTTCGGCGAGGCCTGGCCATTCCGCTGGTGTCTTGCGCAGCCAGTCTGGTCCCACCAGATTGTGGTCTGAACTGCCGCGATGCCCCGTGTAGCCAAGGCCGCCGGATTGTCCCTGAATGCGATATGTCTCCAGGTTTCGGTTAGTACCCGTGTGAGAATTTCGGTCACGTGGTTGCCCAAGTATGCCTTCGAGAGTGAAGGATGCCCTTTGAGCCAGGCCGGGACGACCTTAGAGTCCGTCTTGCAGTATATTGACGTCGATTGCTTCTCCACTTCAGCGTGTATATGATCCATGACATTTATCCCTAAGTTCGCGTCGCATGGCTCGAGCTTTGTTAAGCTGACAACCTTTCCCGGAGCGACCTTAGATTTAGCAGTGATCACCACAATGTATGTAGCGGCCGCGTAGGTCCTTTCCGATGCATCAAAAAAGCAGTAAAGCTCCCATGACTATATTCTGAACCATCTTGCCAGTCTCCACCCTTCGAGTGTATCATGAATTGGCGGAACATTTTCACGGCGTTGCATGTGAACACAACTGGGAAAAATTCCCAGCGCAGTAGGACAGTAAAAATCTTCTCCTGCAGATTGGCCCTGGTAAGTAGAAATCCATTGAGAGCCTCCTTATCGCCATGCTTCACTGATCTATGAAATGTCGTTCTCCTTGTTCCGTCATCCGGGTCGGAGGACCAAGTCTTAATATAAAGACAACTTGAAATACTTATTGGGAGAGCCAGTCTGCTCACCATCGGATCTCGCAACAGAATGAAGCGAGCGAGTTCTCTACTCCTAATAGATAAATAAGGAAAATTGGCCTCATAATTATAACGGTTATTTTTATTACCTGCGACTAAACGTAGCTAACAACACACTGACAATGAATTCCGCGTTTCGACTACCTAACGTACACAATTCCTGACGTGCGTAAACCAAAGTATAGTGTTATACAATTTTCTTTTTTTTAAATATATACATTTTAAAAATTAGTCCTTTTTTCCACACTACCTAAGAGGTAAATAGAAAGGCGCATTTTTTATTCTTTCTTGATAATATTTTTGCATAATATGCTATTCTAAAAATATATCAACAATGATATGGTTTCCCCATGAGGCCTAATCCATAATTCGATTTGTATATATTTTTTGTAAATTAATAATTAAATAATAAAAAAATTTAAATTTGTTTACCTGTATTTTATTTGTAAATATAAAAGTAAATAATTATAAAATATTTATAATTATTTTCTAAGTAATAAATTATATTTGAAGTATGTAAAGTGGCAGTTCGACTGCTCGATAAAGCGAACGAGCGACGCTGCGCCGGTAAAAGAGCGACAGACTCTCGCAGCGGAATGAACCAGCTCGCGAGTGGGCATGAGAGGGAAGTAGTTCACTTGGCAGGCGCGCGAGTTATATGAGCCTAGTTATATGAATCGTATTAGTCGTCGCTATTCATCACTTGTTGTCGACCACTTTCCACATACTATATCCATCGCCTCAGTTCTCGATACCTGCAACACTAAGATTTTTATGCTTTCGGGCATTGACACGTACAGCGGAGTACGCATGGAGAACAATGGAAAAGAAAGCCTGAACAAACAAAATTACAGACCTTTTAAAAGAGCTCTTGCATCGGTAACGAGCTAGTCTCTGTCGGGTTTCCAAGCTGTAAACACGTATCAATAAACGTTATAAAATCCATACTCAAATTCTTTACTCACCTGCTAATATACGTACATTGTGCAATTCCTACGCTTAACTGGTGCTGCCGACAGGATACTGCGAGGCTGCTGAATCGAGATTCTCCTCCAATACCGTGACGGAAATCATCAGAGAAGAGGCGGCTGGTGTTTTAACCCCTTCGTCGCAGTACCTTTACTTTTGGGACATCAAGTTTGAAGCCCACCTTTAAGCAGGGATTCACCTGGAATCAGCAAAGAAGAGAGTAAGTCTTTGAAATTCCTTATTCTCCTATTTTTACCCTATTCTTAAATACGACTAATTTAAAAGCAAAATGGCACAAGCCGCAAATCAAATCTCAGTGGAACAATTTAAATTAAGGTTAGCTATATGGCTTGACGCGATACCAATTTATGAAGGAGGAATAAAAGTCCACTCTCACTTTCTCCAAACATGTGATAAATTTGTTGAAAATTTAGTTACTGCAGAAGAAACACTAAATACAGCGCTATTTGCGTTAATGGCTCTGGTCCTTGAAAACACCAAACTCACGTTTGATTAGATGGAAAATAAAATTAGAAGAATATGATTATGAGATTAAATACAAGAAAGGAAATGAAAATTATGTAGCTGACGCCTTAAGCAGAATAGAAATTAATAATCAGGAAGAAAATCATGACTCGCTTTCAATGATTCTTCAAGCCTCAGATATAACAGCACGCCGAATTCAGGAAGTGCATGAAGACCCCAGTGATAACCTAGAAACAGCTCACACTGCTGTGGAAGATCCAGTGTTTTCACTACCTATATCGAACAAAAACATTCATGCATTTAATTATAGTATTACAATAAAATCAGGAAGAGATTACGATAGGAAAATAAATAAGGATAAGCTCAAGATTTAGTATATAGTAAAGATAGACAAGGATGAAGCCGAGACACAATTATTAAAATTCTTAAACGAAAACATAAAACCAGACAAACAATGCGGAATTTACTTTACGAATGATGATTTGGAAATAATCATTTACAGGGTGTTGCTAAAACATTTTAATGAAAAACTAATGTTAATTAAAACAAACACTTATACACCCGTAATAGACAAAAATAGTTTTTTAAAGAAACTTGAAGAATATCATAATAGAACCTATAACGGAATTCTAGAAACAATAGCCCATTTTAAGAAGGAGTTGTATACATTAAATATGGATAGGCTCGTACAAAATTATATTAATCAATGCGAGCTATGCTTGGAACATAAGTATGAGAGAAAACCTTACGAAACAGGAAGGTATGGGCCCATTATCGCTAACAAACCCCTACAGCACATACATATGCACGTTTTTCATCTTGGAAAATAAAGATTTTTAACGATTATCGACATATTTTCAAGATATGCTCAAGCCTACCATCTACCAGATGGGAATGCTATATATAACAGTATTAAACAAACTGAGGCATTCTGAAAATTACCACAGATAATGGTAGTGAATTTAACTCAGCTGTATTTAAAGAATTTTGTCGAATACACAAAATTGAATATCATCAAACTACAATCAATAGACACACGTCAAATGGACCAATAGAGAGATTACATTCAACTTTAAGGGAGAAATTAAGTATTTTAGTCGATAAAAATCCTCGAGAGACAATAAAGAATCATATGACAACAGTAATCCTAATATATAATCAGAGTGTTCATTCATCAACAAATTTTAAACCGTTTACTTTACTATATGGACCGTATGGAGAACTGCATAGGCATGTCATCGAACCTGCAGTCGATGTAATCGAAGAATATAATGAAATACGGAAAAATGAAATTTTACCATTCTACGATGAATTATATGTATAAGAGACAGAAAGAAAAGCAAAAATTACCTAATGGTTAGAAATCATTAGGTCAATCAAACAATGAATTAGAAAATAGGGAAGCATATGTTAAAACTCATCAGCAACAACGAAATAAAATTGCACCTCGTTAACAAAAATTATTAATTCAAAAACAAAAAGGTCCTTCATTGGAATGCTTTATACACGGACAACCACGTCGTTACAATCTAAGGAGTGCTAAGAGATTAAGAAAAACTTCTTCATTGCAAGAAAATGATGAGGATCTTGGGAATAACAGTGATCATAGCCATTTCGATGATACTTGTAAAAAATGAGGAAATTAATCCCGATGCAACGCACTTTGATTATCAACAGGGAGTTGGAAGAATTATAGAAAATTATCATTATATACATTTCTTCATAAATACATCATCACTTAAACGCACCTATGGCAGAATTTTAACTGACTACACCATATTGTCTTCAAGAAAGGAACTCAGGAATTCAAGTCTACTAATGGAAGCGAAATTATTATGTCAGGAAATCTAACAGGATTTGCAGAAAATAGCACCATTCGGCGGAAGGAGAAAGAGAGGATCAATAAATGGAGTGAGAAAAATGATCAAATATATATTTGGAAATCCAGATTCAGACGATTTAGAAAAAATTAATAATTATTTGGAAAATTTTGAGAATCGTCAAAATGAGGATATTTTGGTTCTGAATAAATCAATAAGTTGTATCAATCAAATTAGTAGAACGATAAATAACAATACTGAAATAATTAACAAAAATTTATGGAATCTTATGAAAACTCTAAACGATCAAAATACGCGATTTGAATTAATTGAGAGGGTTGTAACCCTTATTGCACAGGAGCAACATTTTTTTAATTTATTGAGGAAGATCATTTGTTTTTATTGACGAAAAATTTGATTTAGAAATATTAACTCACAAACAAATACTAAGTATAAACACACATCTATTGGAACTTTATTCCCAAAAAGAGTTAATATCACATTACCATAATTTGTTAGACTTTCTATTTGCTCAGAGATCAGTCGTAACTATCCATGGTTCTGTAATTTATACCATAAAAATTTCCATCCTTAATTCCATCGAATTCTCCCTTTTTCAAAGACTTGCTATAATTAATCAGAATAATCAAACAGAAAATATAACTATACCATGGAAGCTTGATGGCTCAATAATAAAATTATTTTCAAGAAGATGTCAATTGATCTATCGGAGTGACTATATATGCTATCAAATCCTCGCAGAAGACGTAAAAGCAATAATAATTTCAACAAATTCACCTCTAACCTCTGGTATTGGCATACCCACACTTAAACCATTTGACACTAGTATCTAGTATCTAGTTTTCAGAACAAAAATCTTTGGAGGAAACAATCTGCTGATACAGGGATTAGAGTGGACGATAACCTAGGAGAATTTAAAGTACCGGAGGTTCAACCATTAATTATCGAGGGTCATCAACGAAGATTCGAACCTCTAAAAACACAAGTGGTACCTACAATGGAGACACTAAATTCACAAAATTCGGAATCGAATTCCATACGTCAATAGCGTCGTTTACAATAGTCGTACTAACTCTTATAATTGGGATGATTTTCATTATTTATAGACATAAATGTAAAAGCAGAAATCCAAATGGAGGTCCACAACATATCGAAATAGGAAATGACGAGGACGTCATTCAACTTAGGCGGGGAGGAGTTATATGAGCCGTAGTTATATGAGTCGTATTAGTCGTCGCTATTCATCACTTGTTGTCGACCACTTTCCACATACCGTATTGATCACCTCAGTTCTCAATACCTGCAACAATAAGATGTTTATGCTTTCGGGCATTGACACGTACAGCAGTACGCATGGAAAAGAACAATGGAAAAGAAAGACTAAACAAACAAAATTACATACCTTTTAAAAGAGCTCTTGCATCGGCAACGAGCTAGTCTCTGTCGGATATAATGACAGGTCAATAATGATACCAATAAAATAAATTTATTGGTATCATTATTATTGTCATTAATTTCTTTTATTTACAAAAGGCTCTGTCACCATCTTTATGCAAATAATCATAAATATATTTTATACTTCGAACTGTAGCGCAATACTCAACATTTAATGACATTTATATTTTTGCAATAAAAATGTATTATAGGGTACAGCTATTAAATTATTAATGGGTAACAGTTTACTTATTTGTTTATAATAATGATTATTTTTTACACTATTACTTTTTGTATATAATGGGTATCCATTGTTTTGTAACAAAGTTTCTTCTTAAAAGGATTTTTTTCAATTTTTATTGAAAATATTTTGTTTTCAACATAAAATGGTGATTCTTTAGATTGTGACCATGTAACATATGTTTCAATAACATTATTTGTAATTTTATATGATCGCAAGGTATTTCGGCACAAATATAGTTATTAATATCATTCGGTCTCATTAACTTATTATTTGGATACAAAATTATCAGAATATGTGAATGAGGAAAACCTCTTTTTTGAAATTCTATCATATATACATATGTTATGACTTTACCAAAAATATCTGTTTTTTTTGTAATGTCATTTAAAATGCTTCAAAATTTAGTACAACATAATCTAACTAGTATAAAGTAATACCAGAGATTAGTAGAGAGATTGTTGATGAGCATAGGCGAACCCGTGCCATGCGAAATTCAACCGTAAGCTATCGCTGCCTAGCGGCTGGGTGGGCGAACTAACTATACACATCTAGCTTCACCGCCAGAGCCAGCTGGAGAAGCAAGTAGGAGGGGGGTCGAACCCATGAACGGCAACGGCGGTGGGGTAGAGCAGAGCGAGACTCGCGGCGGCGGTCGGCTTAGCACTTGGCGGTGGTCTTACCCACGCTATTATCATGCGCTTAATAATAAAAAACATATAAACATTAATCCATAAACACCTTCTCAACAAATAAACTTAAACTCATGCAAACTTAAACCCTAAACCCCGAATGGGGCCGATGATCATATGTTACTTTTGATCATTTAGCTCCAATGATACCGGTAGCCGTGGTGGCTAAGGCGCGCGCCTGCGGAAGCGCGCAGGCCGTTTTGTGAGGGTTCAACTCCACTACAGAATTTTTTTTTTATTTGTACATTTTTATAGTAACTATTACTATATATAAATACAATTTAAAGGCAATTACGCTTGATAAAAATATAATTTTTAATTAAAATTGATTGACATTATTGTTTATATTCCTCTCCATGATCACGAAGAAAGTTGGAACACAATAGTGGGAGGTAGCCCTTGGATAATAATTAAACAATCACATATCAACGGGTATGGTTATTACCGTATGTTATAACACGAGGCTGTTAAGCCTTTTAATTTGTAATGTCTTAACTTATTTTACACTGTTTTTCGGCTTGAAAAGGTCCTCTCCATGGGACGAAACGTTGCCAATTTTTAACAATCCAAAGCACCTGTATAGTTAAAATAATATAAAGATAAGTACAATTATCTTATAATTATGAAATATTTCCAATATAATGGAGGAAAATTGCATTTTCAAATCTCGACCAAAAGGACGTTCGCGCGCGTCGAGCGCGCGCGTACGCTATCACGCGAGTTGCATACGGCTTTTGTTTTTAGCCGCTCAGCAATATATATATATATATATATATGTATATAACCGCCTAAACTGTCAATGTCGCTAAGTCAGTTTGCGGATTTTCTTCGCACGTACACGTTCGAGATTACGTTCTTTCGAGTTTTCGTTCGATTTTCTTGTGCTTTGCATTTGTGTTCAGAAAAATGAATCGACCAATTACGGTTTACAATGTGTGCAAGTAGAAAGTGCAACAACGGTAAACTCACGGGGCATCGTTTGTTTCGTTTTCCCAGCGAGCAACAGAGACAAAAGCAGTGGATTGAAGATGCAGTTAAGTCAATTTCGACAATCAGCTGTTACTCGTGATTTAAGAAGCTCTTAGTAGGCTATATTTGCAAACGGGTAATAAAAAACTTCACATATATACAATAATAATAGAGTGTGAAGCTCGAGCAAAGGCTGTAATAACAATTGTTGTAACAATCGTTGACAGATTGCTTCCTGCCTAGAAAGCTTTGGAATAGTAGTTTCTACCGTTTAACAATAGTGCTTTTGGATAATGTTATATGAGTGTACGCGTGTATGTGTGTGTGAATGGGCGTGTTCGTTTATACGCGCCTGCAGCTCTGCTTCTGCTGAGTCAATTTTAATCGGCCGGCGTGAATTTTGTTGTAAAATTTAGAAACAAAAATCGTTATTAGGTACCACTGCGGGGTTGGGGCGGGAGAACCTTATATGTTTTATTATCGCAAAAAGCGACAAATCATTCTTCGATCAAGTAGCCTCAAATTTTTAAGATATTCGTAAATTAAAATTCGTTCTCTCATAAATTAAAATAAAAAGCAACTTTTTGCCATCTGCTGAATCGTTTCTGAATTATGAGCACTCTATGCTCAGTTTTCATATATTTTTAGAAAATAGTTCGTGTTCCTCAATTATTTCGGGAAAATCAAGCACGAAGCGACGTCAGGCGGCAATCAACCGCGCTCGCAAACTCATCTTTTAGGCACGACCGCGGGGGCGGGGGCGTGGGAAAGCCTTATATTGTTACATAGAGGGGGGAGCTTGCATTGCGCCACGATGGCCGGAGGCTGCGGTATCGCGCACTAGTTTGATTCGCTGTATAGCGATTTTTTTGTGAAAATCTTCATTATTCATCTTAAAGTACCTACATTTGATGGTGATTTTTTAAATTAAAATTAATTTTTTATTGAGGACCCTTAACGGTCAACACAATTAGGATAAATAAGATTGACTTGATTTTCATCAAGGAGCTTTTTAAATATTTTATAATGAAATCGATGGCGAGTTAAAAATAAAGAACGAAATATATTTTATTTCGTAGGAAATCCTTTGCTTTCCAACTTGTCGTCCTTGTCGTTAAGGTCAGCTGGTCTTTGCTGCATCCATTTTCAAGATGAAGACTTCACAGATGCTAGGAAAGTAAGCTCGCGGCGCAATCGACATCCGATTGCTTGGAAGGAAGCGGAAGCGCAAGCTCAGTTACAAGTGGTACACCAACAACAGGAACAGATGGAGGATTATGGAGAAGAAGAAGATGGAAGACAACTTCAACATCGGCCAGCTGAGTCTCAGGTAACCCAACAGCAGACAGTACCAGAGGATATCCATATGGATGACAACGATGAGGTATTATTTGATGTATCAAAGGCTAAGATCACGTATTCTTCAATCAATCGATCTCTTCGTACATTTGATGAAAAAGATAGTGATCTTAGCTATTTAAAAAATGATGTGCAATCAAGCACAATGCATGTTTCTCCGTCAGAAGCAACTACTGCACGTACGAAAGTAAAAATTTCGCGTTGTTGTAAATTGTATGCTCGTTCTAAACAAACGGTAGTAAATTCATCAACGTTAAAAGTGCAGCAGTTGCAAAAATTACTTAAGGCGGAGAAAATGAAAAATCTTCGTTTGCGTAAGAATTTAATGAACAAAAATAAACAAACAAATATTAGTGTAAATGATTTTTTAAGTAATAAAGACATAAGTGGTACTTCTAAAACAATGATTCAATTACAATTACATAAATCAAAAAGTCCTTACGCAAAAGAAGAAAAAGAATTAGCGAAACAGATGTATTATCATTCTGCAGCATGTTATACTCGTTTACGAAGCGCAGGATTAAATTTACCTTCAGTCAACAGTTAGGAATTGGATATCAGAATATGATGTTGTTCCGGGTATAAATGATATTATTTTTGAACGTCTTGAAAAAAATTTGAGTAATTTGCCTGAAGATGAACGAGTATGCGCGTTGAAGTTTGATGAAATGTCTATAAAAGCGTATGAAGAATATTCCAAGTTTGATATAGTTGAAGGGTTAATTGATATGGGTAGAAATTTAAGAAGTAAGGAAATCGCGAATCATGCATTGTTATTTTGTTTAGATAGTATAAATGCCAACAATCCATGGCGTCAATTGTTGGCTTTTGGATTAAATGAACATGGTGCAACAGCTGAAGAACTTCGTGAAATTCTTCAAACGCTTTTAATTAAGTTACAAACTATTAATGCGGGCGTTAGATTAATTGTTTGTGATCAGGGTAGCAACAATCAAAAGTTGTTTAAGCTTCTTAACGTTACGGTAGATATGCCATTTTTTTAAATGAAACAAAATATTTTGCGACTTCTGATCGATGGCAATGTTATTATTAGTTTTAATGATTTAGTTAAAACATGAAAACTTGAAAGAAGCCATGGAACATCAAATTTATTAGGCCATCTAAATGAAAATCATTTTAACCCTAATAGTTTTGATGCCATAAAAGTTAAATTAGCGTTTCAATTATTAAGTCGTCGAATGGCCAGCGCAATTAAATTAGCAGATGAGGACCGAAGGGGTTATTGACGTCGTCGACTTGGCAAGTTTCTGCGGATTTTGTTGAGTACTTAGATGCTGTTATTGATGCTTGTAATTCTTTATATTTAACTTCTAAAAATCCGTTGAAGTTTCCTTTATCAGATAAGCATCCAGAGATTCAGCAGTGTCTTGAAAATTTCGTTCCGTACGCAAAAAAATGGGTTGTCCAGAAAGGAAAAAACTTTTCTAAACATCCTTGTTTTACTGGAATCCCTTTGTCGGTACAAGCTTTAATTAGACTTTATGATGATTTAAAATCTCAGTTTCCAAAGTTTGAATTAGCTACGGGCCTTTGTAACCAAGATTCAGTCGAGCATATTCATTCTAAATTGCAAAAGTAACATATGATCATCGGCCCCATTCGGGGTTTAGGGTTTAAGTTTGCATGGTTTTAAGTTTAATTGTTGAGAAGGTGTTTATGGATTCATGTTTATACGTTTTTTATTATTAAGCGCATGATAATAGCGTAGATAAGACCACCGCCAAGCGCTAAGCCGATCGCCGCCGCGAGTGTCGCTCTGCTCTACCCCACCGCCGCTGCCGTTCATGCGTACGACCCCCCTCCTACTCTCTTCTCCAGCTGGCTCTGGCGGGGAAGCTAGATGTGTATAGTTCGCTCACCAGCCGCGTCGTGTGTCATGGTAGAATACGGTACGCTTTTTTAACACGGCATCGGCAATCTCTCTACTAATCTCTGGTAATACTTGGTATGTCATTTGAAGTACTTTTGTGTGGAAATTGTATTAATTCATATTTAAGTTCCTACTGGGGATACCATAATAAAAATAACGCGCCTTTCTATTTACCTCATAGGTGATGTAGAAATAATAGATATAAATTAAAGGGAGTGCTAAGGGGGGGGGGTTGAAACTTTCAAAATGAACATATAATATATATATTGTAACGAGGTTCAAGTCCTATAACTGGCGGCGAGACGCGTCCGTCGGCGCGGATAGCCGAACCGCCGCAAGGCCGGTAGAGAGCTCGCAATTTGAGGGAAATTCAAGACAGTTAGCTTTTGACTGCACTCGCGAATAGTTGAGAGATTACGCGCGCAAAAAGTGAACGAGAGCAGCTGCAAGAGCAGCCCTAGCAGCCCTAGCAGCAACAACAGCAGCAACAGCAGCAACGGCGCAAGTCCGTGCGCGCTATAGTAGTGTGCGAGCGCAGAGTACGAAGCAGCCGGCGCGTGTCAGTACGCTGCGTAGCGGGAGTATACGTGAGCGCGCGGAGAGTGTGTGCGCGAGCCGTTCAGTGGGAGCGTCTATCAGCGCGCGCAGAATGTGTGCATGAGCCGCTCGGTGGGATAGTACGTGCGAGCGTCACAAGTGCGTGTGTCCGCTACAGTACTTAGCGCAGGCATAGTGCAAGCGCCGTATCGCAATAGAAGCGATATAGTACGCATATCCGAGAGAGTGTTTTTTTAGATACGTTAGCGTAATCTAGATAGGAAAGCGGAGGTTTTTCGTGTATTACAAATACACGAAAGCACGCTAATAAAGTATCACATTACTTAGCCGCTGCTGTTGCGCGAACTAGTTTTATAGCGTTTGTAGATGGCTCAATAAACTGAAAAGAGCGTAGGAAACTGGTGCTATGCACTAGACGACGCTGATTTACAAGAAGCACTGACCTCGCTGAAGCTTCGAGCTGATGGCTTCAAATTAGCCAAAGTCAAGCCAATGGGAGAGGGGTTGCCATCGGAAGCTCGAGACGAAAGAGAGCAACTCCGACAGACATTTATCGACGAAACCAGGCTGGAAACGACAGGTGATACGATGGTATATGAATCGTATGACCCTACAGCAACACACCCACTGGGCAGATTGGCGCACGACCAGACCGTAGCAGAACGGTTAAGGTGGTCGAGTGAGACACGGGTCCCATGCGGGCAGAGCGCTATAAAGAACGTAGCGCGAGCCTCAGCCTGTACACCGTGGGTAATCCCATCGATGCAACTTTCCGATGAGGAGGAAGATGCAAGAAATATTGCAGATAGACAGAGGGAGGACAATGAGCAGCTGGATCTTGGGTCTTTTCCGACTCACGGTGGAAGATAGGCTGAAGGGAGTCTACAGCGAGCGCGATAAAGCTTATCCTTTGACGAATATGGACGATATACTATGGAAACTGCAGAAAGCAAAGTATATCTCGACACTGAATCTCAGTAATGCGTATTACCAGATACCGCTCAAGAAACAAGCGATACCAGTCACGGCGTGTACGGTGCCAGGTCTAGGATTGTTCCAGTTTAAGCATATGCCTTTTGGATTAGCCTACGCAGGAGACTCATTTCAGAGGCTAATCGATGAAGTAATCGGATCAGAGCTTCAACCGTACGCTTATTCGTACCTTGATGACATAATTATTGTCACAGAGACGTTCGAGGAACATCTCAAGTACCTAGAAAAGGTCTTGACAAGGGTGAAAGAGGCTGGACTTGTCATCAATCATGAGAAAAGTGTCTTTTGCCAAAGTGAAGTCAAGTACCTAGGCATCCTAGTCAACCAAGACGGGGTTCGGCCTGATCCAAGTAAGATAGCCCCAGTGATGAACTATCCGGCACCGAAAAACTTGAAACAGCTAAGGCGATTCTTAGGGATGGCGTCATTGTATTGCAAGTTTTTAAAAGACTTTGCGAGCGTCGCTGAACCTCTTTTTGCATGGACCAAGAAGGGAAGGAAGTATAAGTGGAGTGAAGCACAACAAGATGCTTTTATGAAGATTAAAGCGCTGGTGGTAACAGCGCCAGTCTTACTTCGACCAGGCTTCGACGCTCAGAACTGTACTGTAGACAAATATCTGGAATCGATCGGTGTCAAACATGAAACAACGCCGGTGTACCATCCTCAGGCTAATCCAGTTGAGTGAGTCAATAAGACGGTAACAAGTATGATATGAGCGCTCATAGAAGAAAACCATTCCAAATGGGATGACTACTTGAGCGAAATCATCTTTTCAACAGGGGTTATGCTATCCAGCGATGATACTATACGGCAGACAATCACCAAACCCATCGTCTGCCAGGCGTAGCCAAGACATAGCGGCTGCAGAAGAATTGCAGAATAGTGCATATGAACGAGCCAAGTGCAAACAAGAGCGCCAAGCTGGATATTATGACGCTCGACACAGAGAGGCTGAGTTCAAAGTCAACAACTTGGTGTGGAAACGCAATTATGTGCTGTCTTCCGCAGTAGACAAACGGTCAGCCAAGTTTGCTCCACCATATGTTGGACTATACAGGATTATAGATGTCGTGGGTACCAACACGTATCGCTTGAAGGACGAAGAAGGACATGTGATAGACTTGGTCCATGCCAGTCAACTCAAACGATTTTATCCGGAGGGCAATATCTCGAGAAGAGGAGACCGTAACAGGTAATACAGACTGTCCTAGGGAAGCGGGTACTAGAGCAAACACGCGACGGGAACTGCGAGCGAGCGAAGACCGCTCTGGCGGTGCTCATAGCAGTGCTCGAAGTGTGAGTCCCCCTCAGCATACCGCGGAGCGTCAAGGTGACGACGCAGGAGACTCGACCCCGTACCCTCGTAGGTTGCGCGGGCAACGCAGCGCTACGCAAGCAGACGGAGGATCCAATCACAGGGCGGCCAGGGATGGGGTGCGGACGACCAAGCGAAGCTGTTTCGTCTGTGGCCACAAGAGGGTCAACCGAGCTTCACGGTGCCCCAATTATCCTCACTCGGGCGGCGCCCGAGGCGCCCCCTTTAATAAATAAATTATACTTGTTTTATATTTACAGATGAGGAGTACGTTATTTGACGCCACCCTATCCCTATACTATGGTAGAACCAAACTCGGGGCGATGTTTTGGCAATGGTTAGAGCGTGCGCCTAGAGATCTCGGGAGCGCTGGATCGATTCTCAGTCCCGGCGTCTCCTTTTGTATTTTCCTCCTCTCGAAGACAGTCCCACCCCGTCACAATATATATATATATATATATATATATATATATATATATATATAATGGAAACTGAAATTTTAACAGGTGATAAAAGCGGAAATAAAGTTTTTATACCTAGAATAACATGAAATACTGAAGAATCTTCTTCATTACCCTTCATTCTTTATAGAAAACAATTTCCATTTGTTTTAGCTTCTTCTATGACAATTAAATGACAAGGACAAAGTTTCGATTGAGTAGGTCTTTCTTCTACATTCGAAGACCTTTATTTTCTCATGGACAATTATACGTTGCTTTATCACGATATACAAACACAAAAAAATATATATATACAAAATGAATCATCTACTATATTAATATTTTTAAATAATATAAAAATAAAATATATTTTGTTTCTATAGATTTCACAATAGTATGGGATCCACGAGTAGGTGCGTATGTTGATGTACATAATATTGAAGAAGCTCAGTATTTACAAGAATTAAACAATCAAATTGATCAACAAATAAATGATCCATATATGATTAATTTGATTAAAGAATATGAAATTGAAACAATTAAGCAATTAAGTTATAATATAAGAGAATTTGAAATTAATTACGATAACACATTTACGTACTTCAATTCATTAACAATAGTATCAAACAATATTTTACTCACGTTAAAAAATATTATGAAATACAGATTAGAAAATTATCCAAATTAGTATTTTGAAAATCTAAGAAAAAAGTGACGTTTATACAATGTATCTTTTAAACATATCAAATATAATACATCATTTATTAACCTTACAAAATAAAAATTTAATTTAATATAATTACAATATTCAACGTAGTTAAATACGTTTAACTATAAAATATAGTATAAAATTACAAAAAGAGAAAATTTTGATTTTTCCAGAAATTTTTCTTGAAATTTAATTTATATAATAGTTAATATTAATTTTGAACTTTTAATCTTGTTTGCCTCGAGTATTAAATAATCATGAATAAAATACATACAAACAAATTATGATTTATATGAGATATTTGAAGTTATTAAATATATTAAATTTAATTATTTCTATCAATATAAGCTAAATAGTTTTCCTTTAAAAAAATGTTATATTATTTGAAACCTTTGGATTACCAAGGAGTTCACTATTCGACCGCGCGCCGATGAAACTCTAATTCATACATGATGACATAGTGGTCTCACATAATGCTCGCCCCCTTACGGTCGCCTCACAAGGTCGCGACGATTTTCACATACACTGGGCGAGCTACCTTACAAAAGTAACCCGTGAAAAAACTCTTTCGCCGGTAGATTCACTCGCGCCTATCAGTCAATCGCCGCCGCTTTCATGCTCGTCAGCGTGAACGCCCGTCGACGTACCGATGCGGTCAGGCACCCGCCTCACCTTTCCGAAAACGCCCGCCGACCAGAACGATCGATGCGTCCATCACGGCGTACTCTCACGAGCTCGCGAATCTCCAGAACTACGTCCTAATGTAACATTCCGCTTACCGACAACTTTGCCGCGACCGTGATACGCGCACACACACACACGACACTGATTGTGAGACTCGCTGACCCTACGCTGAAACGGCAGCACGGCAGGAGAGACCTCGCATGTACCCAAACAACAGATACTGGAGCGGCAACAACAAGGAAGTATACAAGAAACAATATATACAAACTGCTGATACGCACAAGTATATGGGACGCCGAGAACTATATAAGGCCAGCGCGCACCTCAGCCAGTACTCAGATGTTCGCGAATGCTAATCCGCTCAGCTCTCCGGACTGAACGGATTATCATCCTACGGGGGCTCTCGCATACATGAGTCTTATGCATGCCGAGCATACCCCAACCCGCTGTATCTCACACTCATTCTCGATATTTCAATAAAATCATGATTCAATACATACATAACTGAATTAATTAACTGAGTCACTTCCCAGGGCATCCTACGTGGTCCGGAGCTATTAAATCTCTGCACCACGCTAAGATACTCTCGACCCCCAAATCGACGATCAGCGCTCACCTTCCCTCCGTGCGGGTAACCGCTGATCTGATAAGCATCTCAAGTGCATGCTACCCTTCCCTCACCACGCTTCGAATCTCGACACGAACGCGGTCTCGCGATTCTTCTGCAGATCAACCTGGTCCGTTTCAACGCATTTTACTACACTAATTACACACAATGCTTCCGCGCAGTAAACTTTTAATAATTGAATTATGTTCTAATACTAAGTGGCCTTAAATACTAACCTATTCGATAGCGAACCAAACGGTGAAAACGAATTTACGGTGGCGGTCTAATATTAACGAGAGCGTGAACGAGAGCTGGGGTTTATTAGCGAGAGCTGGAGACATTCGATAGCTGGGAGACGATAGCTGGTGAGAAGAAGCGTTAGCTGGTGAGAGGAGACGACAGCTCAGGAAGATGATAGCTTATTTAAAGGAAATGATAGCTTGTGATGAGGCGGGAACTTGGGAGAGAAAGCGATAACTTATGAGAAGACCATAGCTTACAGGTTGCCACGAGAGCTGAGGGAAAACGATAGCTTATCTAAGGAGACGATAGTTTATTTAAGGAGACGATAGCTTATTACTGGACGAGAGCAAACACAAGCGAGAGCATAGGAACCAAAACTACGACGCGGCCGCAAACAGTAACTAGAAACAAAGGCACGGCAGCTGGCACGTGGCCGTCGAATATCGCGCACTTAAGCACTCGCGCACTGTATTGCCCGCGAACCTTACTTACTCGTGATTATATATCGGCGACCTAGATGCTGTCCTTGGCGCAGCTCGAGTTTGCCTCCAACGCTCCCGATCTGCCTGAAAGAAACCTACTGCGACGAGAGCCGAGATCAAAGAGCAAGAGACGGAATAGTCTGCGCGCCGGTCGGCCCCCGTGGCCCGCGAGTCAGCGTCGCGCGCGCCGGCCGAGTGAACTACTTCCCTCTCATGCCAACTCGCGAGCTGGTTCGTTCCGCCGCGAAAGTCGGTCGCTCTTTTACCGGCGCAGCATCGCTCGTTCGCTTTGTAACGAGCAGTCGAACTGCCACGTTACATACTTAAAATATTTTATTTATTTTTTTATTTTATTTTATTGACCATATACATATGCTTATCAAAAGTATCCTATAGAGACAAACTTAGTTGCCTGTACATAGGTATGGTACAGATAATCTTCGAATCTATAACTTAATCTAAAAAATAACAAAAAGATGATACAGCATCTTTTTGTTAATCTTTTTAATAAATTCCTGTGTAAGTTAAGTAACGATGCATACAATTTTCAAATAACGCTATCTATAATTTTCTCTTATAAACTTTTTTAGTCTTTTCTTAATTGCGATTTTGTTACCTCCTAAAGTTTTAAGATCATTCGTTAAAGTGTTGTATACTTTTACAGCTACGAAATAGCTGTTTTTTCTGTTCACAGCTTTCTTATTTTTTGGTAATTGTATATTCTTATTCCTAGTATTGCTAGAACTTGTGCTATATTTTTCTCTTAAACTATAGTAATGATAAGTAATAGCCTCCAATTGGAAAAGTTGCCTTACAGTAAGAGGAGGGTCTTGTATTTGAAACTGATCCCTGTTTATAATTTTTAATAGTTTCTTCTGTATTCCTTGTATCAAATTTAAACAATTATTGTACGCTCCTCCCCAGGCTATTATGCCGTAGTTAGTTAAACTTTGGAAAAAAGCATAATACATCATCATTAATGTTTTGTTATCCATTCTTTTTTTTATTTTCGCATAAATAAAAATTAAATATTTTGGTTTTTTTTACTTATAATCAACATGTTTATCCCATTTCATGTTATAATCAAAAATTAATCCCAAATATTTATGGCTTTCTACTCTTTCTATTTTAGTATTTCCTATCTCTATATTTAGACTGTCCGGGACACTATCACAGTAGCAGCCATAGGCAATATAAACCGTTTTTTTAACATTTAGAGATAATTTATTTACAGTAAGCCACTTTGCTACATCGCTAAGATATTTGTTCATTTTGTCCTGGGCAGAAGACCACGTGCTATCACTAGCAATGATAACAGTGTCATCGGCATAAGACACAATTGTATCATTCTGCATATCCCTCAGTAGGTCGTTAACATAAAGTATGAAAAATAATGGTCCTAATATGGTCCCTTGAGGGACACCAATAGTTATATCTTTATATTCATTTTTAAAGTCTTGGATTTTAACACATTGTTTTCTACCTGAGAGATAGCTATTTATTAAGTCAAAAGCACTACCTCTTATTCCATACCTATCTAATTTATCTAAAAGTTTCTTGTGATCTACTGTGTCAAAAGCTTTTGCTAAATCCAAGAATGTAGTTATTATCGGAGTACTTTTGTCTATATTATTATATATAATGTTTGAGATGTAATTTAAAGCATCCGTAGTTCCTCTATTTTTAACAAAGCCAAATTGTTTATCAGATATAATATTACATTCCGTTAGGAAATTAAACAATCTATTATATAATATTTTTTCAAAGATCTTGGCTATATTTGATATCAGCGATATCGGCCGGTAATTTGATACACAGGAACTATCACCAGCCTTGTATATAGGAACTATGTCCGCTTGTTTTAAAGCGTTTGGCCACGTGGCTTGTTGTATACACACATTAAAAATATGTGTCAATGGTTCCGCAATATAATTTGCAATTGTCTTAATTGTTTTAGCATTAATATTATCAACACCTCCAGTTTTATTTTTCAGCGAATTAATAGTTTTCATAATCTCAAAATTGTTAGTAGGGTAGATGAAAATTGATTTATTATTTTTATCTGGGGGTTTTAGTTCTGTATCTAAATTTTGAATCTTATTACTTAAGTCAATACCTATTTTACAAAAATAATTATTCATGTGATTAGCTATAGTATATTTGTCTTCAACCTTTTGACCATTTACGATTAGGTAATCAAGTGACTTGTTTTTTTGAGATTTTTTGCCAATCTTTGTATTGATAATACTCCACAACTGTCTTGGATTGCCAATATTTTTTTTTATTTCACTATTCTCAAATTTGTATTTCGCATCTTTTATAACTTTATTCAAAATTTTTTCGTAATTTTTGTATTCATTTTTTAAAACTAAGTTAGTTGGGTTCATTTTCCATAGATTATACATATTTTCTTTAGTACCGCATGACACTTGGATAGCTTTAGTTATCCAGTTTTTTCTAGGCAGTGTACCTTTATTTTTTCTATTGTTTTTTTTGCAACATGTAGCATTTTCAAGACAGTTATGTGACATCTGTATCATATTATCCACTGCATCATTGGGATCTTGTTTGGTCAGCAATGATTGCAAATCCAGTTTTTCAGCATACTTTTTTAGTTTCCTGTAATTTATGTATTTGTTATCTTTTTCGCCATCTTTCTGTAGTGTGTTCTCATTAACACTTATGACTAATGGATAGTGATCGTTAAACGGATTATTCAATTTAAAAGAATCAATATTGATGGTTTTAGTTTTAGCGAAACAGTTGTCAATGCACGTGCCATTTTCATTATTTACGGAGGGTCGTGTAATTCCTCTATGGTAGTAGGTATATATTCAAGTTCTAGATAATTCATTAAAAATTCCTGACTAATTATTTTTTCACTCATTTCATTATTTACCATATTATTTTCTAATATATCTATATTAAAATCTCCAAAAATGCAGTGGTTATTAATATTTCTATTTTTTGCTAAAAACTTTTTGACACTATTTACAAATTCAGATTTTGGTATATCATGGCACCTATATATGGCAGATATTCTTATTGCCTCTCCGGACATAAGTTTAATGTCAGTACTTACAACACTCAATCTATCAACAACATCTATTCTAGTACTATAATAAATATTATTTTTTATATATATCATGACGCCGTCCGCCTTATTTATATAACTTTCATTGTAACAACTTTCATAACCTTGCAGTTCATAGTATTGAGAATGTTGCAATTTCCAAGTTTCCGTACATACAATTATACATGGTTTTCTTACTAAATATTCCATGAAAACTTCCAGCTTTTCAAAATTTGCATTCAAACTCCTTATATTCACACACAACATTACGTTCTTTTTTTTCATTATTGCTTTATTAAGTTTTTTGATATCGTCTATTTCCAATTCAAACTTGCTTATCTCTTCAAAATTGATGTCTTGATCCATCACTATTGCTTCTTGCTTCTTAGTCTTGCTGCTATATTCACGTTGATTGATTGGAGTGACGTTGACGATATTCCAGCAGTTTTAGCCACGACACCTTTGTCCGATGTTCTCACTGCATTGCCGATATATCTTGGTAATGCAGGCTGCGTCGTATAATCGGTAAAGTCGATCAACTTTCTGATCTTAGATTGCAGAATTTCGCATTCGTGGCTATCTGTTGCCATATGTTCAATTCTGAAATTTGTTTTATATCGCTCATTGCTATAATCACAATTTGCACATTTTAATTTATTTACTTGACAATCTTTAGTTTTATGATCACCAGCACACCTTAGGCATATAGAATTATTTTTACATTTGCTGCCACTGTGTCCATACTTGCCAGAATTAAAGCATGGTTTAATGTTACAGTAATCATACACTCTGCAGCTTTGATAACCTACAAAAATTCTATTACTGTTCTCTCTGATGTGTTGGTATGTTTCGGCTGGCATTTCTAGAATCACTGTTTGCAGATTCGTTTTGTTATTCTTGTAGGAAGCCAGAACAACACATTTCTTTTTAAAATTTCCAAAGTTCCTTTCATTGATGTCATTTTCCATATTTTTATCATCCATATTTTCCAAATTGTTCATTCCTACAACTTTTACTTTAGAATTATGAACCTGTTCCTTATTGACATCACATAATTTTGACAGCTTACTTTGTAGTAATTTATGAGCTTTGCCTACACTTTCCTCATTTAAACAGTTTATAATTATTTCATCTTTTTTCTTGACTACTTTTTTAGTTTGAATTGATTTGTCTTTTATCAAGTAATGCGATACCAATTGATTTATATCGTCAATGGTTTCCTCTTCAGATTTATTATTTATTATAATACTAGGTACACGTTTAGGCTTACTATTATTTTTATTATTTGAGATAACATCAGCAAACGTTTTACTTTTAACCATCGGTAGTTCATTTCTTTCTTTGTCTAGTAATTGTTTCAATAAATCATTTTTTTCTTTTAATTCTTTATTCAATTCTCTCAGTAAAGCATTTTCACGTTTGATGTTGTCTCCTATTAGTTCTTGCTCACCTTCGTTAAGTAGATTATTATCGAATTCTTCTAGTATTTGCTTTCTTATTTTTTGTTTTTCAAAGGCCTTGACTCTTGCGATTATGAGCCTCGCATCATTACTTAGCGTTTTTGTATTGTCTTTTGAGGTTAGGTCGAGTTCCTCATGTTCAGGACAGATTCCTAGCGCTGCACTTAATCTTATGGCTTTTTCTATTTTTCCAAAATCACTAGTTTGATACACCTTATCACACACTATACACACCACTGACTTAACTTTTTGTTTGTAATTAATTTTAAGCACATTTTCCTTTAGACTACGCTGCGAGCCACTGCTTGCCGCGGCCATCTTGCTCCATCTCAGTATATAATTTATTACTTAGAAAATAATTATGAATATTTTATAATTATTTACTTTTATATTTACGAATAAAATACAGGTAAACAAAATTAAAATTTTATAATATTTAATTATTAATTTACAAAAAATATATACAAATCGAATTGTGGATTAGGCCTCATGGAGAAACCACATCATTGTTGATATATTTTCAGAATAGTATATTATGCAAAAATATTATCAAGAAAGAATAAAAAATGCGCCTTTCTTTTTACCTCTTAGGTAGTGTGGAAAAAAAGACTAATTTTTAAAATATATGTATTTAAAAAAAAAAATATATAACACTATACTTTGGTTTACGCCGATCAGGAATTGTGTACGTTAGGTATCCGAAACGCGAAATTTATTGTTAGTGTTGTTGTTAGCTACGTTCAGTCGCAGGTAATGAAAATGACCGTTATAATTATTAGGCCAATTTTCCTTATTTATCTATTAGGAGTAGAGAACTCGCTCGCTTCATTTTATTGCGAGATCCGATGGTGAGCAGACTTGCTCCGCCAATAAGTATTTCAAGTTGTCTTCATATAAAAACGTGGTCCTTTGAGCCGGATGGCGGGACAAGGAGAACGACCATCAGCGCAAGCTGGCCGTGAAGTAGAAGCCATATTTTCTGTGGAAGTCGCAAACCAGACGTGCATTGCAGGACTAATTGTGTCAATCGCCGATATCGCAATGGCCACAGCCGCAGGTCAGCAGGTTAGCAACAAGGATCTGAAAGTGAGATCGAACCTACTAGAAAGCTACTGGTAATCCCTTCAAGAACGTGAGCTTATTCTGCAACGTTCCAGAGAGTCAAGTAAGGAATCGACGTACTTCTCAAAGAGCGTCTACAGATAGGTGGTTACGAAGTACCTTAAAGGAAAGATAGCCTTTCGAGCGCGGCTCAACCCAGGCCCGCAGCAATGGAAGCACAGGAGCAGCAGGGATTTTTAGCGCCACGTCACTCGACGCCTCCTTGGAAAAGGTACGGCTCCTGTGATTTGACGGAAATCACCGCAGCTGGAAGGCGTTCAAGGAGAACTTTCAGTCGTTCGTGAAAAGTTTTTCATCGGCTTGTCCCTCAAGGCAGTTGAATATATATATATACATATATATATTTATATATATATATATAGGGTGTCCCATTTTAAAACCACCATTCAAAAATCTCCCAACCAAAGCATTTTAGAGAAAAATTTTTTAAACAAAAGTTGTCAAGTTTCAAGGGGGACACACAATGATGACCTTGACTTTGACTTCCACCTTGACCTTCATCGTTATTTTAAGGTAAAATTGATTTTTCTAAATGGAAACCCACATTTTTTATACCGGAAATGGAAAGAGCGGGAAATTCTACGTCTGACTATGATCTTAACCTCAACCCTGACCTTGACCTTGAGGGTCAATATAAGGTCAAAACGATCTTTTGAAATGGAAACCCTTACTTTATTGGTCACACGACATTCCCACAGTGGAGTAAATTTTTGCCTTCCAGTTAATGACAGCCACTTTAGACATTCGCTGCGAGATTAAAAATCTTAATAGTTACAGTAGTGAGCGGCTAAGGGATTCACGTTAACCCAGCATCTCGAAAGTAGGAGGCAAGGTGAATCACGATAATTTAGCATGCCAATGGAAACAAAACTTACTACTTCCACGTTGTTATCTCTGGATGGTGCAAAAAGTATGGTGCTCACATAGCATGGAAGCTTTCTGGAAGCTTCCTGCAAGATTCGTATTCTCACAGGGAAGCTTCCAGGAAGCTTCCTTGCTATGCGGTGTAAGCCCTTTTATTCAACCTTAGAAAAGTCAGTGGGTAGAAATTGTTAAATATCATTTGATACTTAGAATTTTTTGCACTATAGGAATAGGAAATGAAACTAAAGGTTAACATAAAAAATCCATTTGACCTCATATTAACCCTGAAGGTGAAGGTCAGGATTGAGGTCAAAATCATAGTCGGGCGTAGAATTTTCCGCTCTTTCCATTTCCGGTATAAAAAATGTGGGTTTCCATTTAAAAAAATCAATTTGATCTTAAAATAACGATGAAGGTCAAGGTCGAAGTCAAGGTCAAGGTCATCGTTATGTGTCCCCCTTGAAACTTGACAACTTTTGTTCAAAAAATTTTTCTCTAAAATGCTTTGGTTGGGAGATTTTTGGTTGGTGATTTTAAAATGGGACACCCTGTATATATATATAGAACAAGTGATAACTTGTAATCGGCTCCAAATTTGTTCAAAATCTTTGAGCGCGTATGTTTGACAGGAATCACCTTTTAAAATCTTGCAGGGCTGTCACTACAAAATTGAAGAAAAAAAAATGGCTCGTGAAATAGATCGTTTTCTAATATGCTTTCCAGATAGGCCGTTTTTTAACCGGCTCGCCATATAGACCGTTATTGTCCTCAGCCGTCGATATCTTTTATTACTTTACAGGTGTTATTGGGGATAATTAAGGAGCCCAAATACCTTTAAAACCTGAAATAAACAATGCTTTGTATAAATTAATTGTTAATATAATTTTAATTGAATTGCAACACTCATCTTCTCACCATTATCATTACACGAGATGGTCTGTGGATATTCCTATTGCTGGTACCACGGTAACAAAAAGTGCTTATATCTTTTACGACAGTTGCATATGCTGTTACGGCACATCGATGACTATCACCCCGGGATCAAGGTTTCCTAGTTCCAATCCAAACTTTTCTCCGAAATCCTATCAATCCTTAAAATAAACTGAATTCGTACCACGGTCTACCGTCTTACTTTTAACGCCATGGTGAAGCGTCTTCACGGAGAAATCGAGACAGCACTCATATTCTACGGAAAAACCCAGAATTGGTTTCGTCTATTGCCCACAATCATGCTTGGGTTAGCTCAAGCATTCGGCTAGACATAGATGCTAGCCCAGCTGACTAGTGTTTGGTAAATCAATGAGAATTCCTACTGATTTCTCAACTCTTACCGGCGAAGAACCGGACATTCGGGTGATCTACAACAAATTCCGAGATTTTATGCGATAATTGAGACAAGTTCCAGTTAGTCATAAAGTAGCTATTTACATATCAAGGTCTAGATTCATGCCTTCATATCTGGTTGCAAGAGAAGTCTATTAAATCAGCTTTAACACGGCCACACTGGCCCGCATCAGATTATTTCGTGCAACAACGAAAACCATATATTCGTCATAGACTGCTGCGAACGACCCTCTGGATCATCGCATTTCTCTTACATAATCTATACCCAAAAATACGAAGTTATCTCCGTATATTTTAAGATTGCGGAATAAACATACTGATTCAATTCAATCACGTAGTGAGGTACCGAAAATTCGAATCTCATTTGCGGCAAAGCTAAGTTTTAAGACATTTATACCCAATGATAATGAATCTATATTGCTAATGCGTCACGGAATCGAATTTTTAACAAAGACACAGTGAAGCTAATCAGTTTTCTTTGCGCTTAGTTTATTCATAAGGATTCAATGTTTATCACGTACTATAACAATACGCAGTCATATGGGTCAATATCATTGAGTCAAACCGAGAACTATTCGCATTACAAGTGAAGCATCATATTTCACACATGTACAAACGATTAGCCTTACGGAAAGCCTGATTCGATCACTCTTTGTAATTAACTCCCTAGTTGCTGACGAAAGTTTTCAATTTTATGATCCCGTTAAATCTTGTAATCTGCTCTTTCTCACAATTTCGTTTAATGTTCTTGTTACCAAAAAGAAATTTCATTTTTTTCCCTTTCGGAGGGAATACTATACTTATAGGTGTCTTACCGACAGATGGCGGCGCATTCGACTGCAGAGAGAGAGAGAGAGAGAGAGAGAGAGAGAGAGAGAGAGAGAGAGAGAGAGAGAGAAAGAGAGATCCTAAGACAGATAGAGGAAATACTACGAACAAGCACCGACCCAACGTCGCCACTCAAATCCACTCTGACTATAGTTTGAGTTAGATATCTGGAGAAATAGCTACATATGTAAACAAATTTTGCGAATTGTAAAAATATTAAATATTGGCATATTTTAAAAGGTTATACATATTGCGTAAGCGTGTGTGGGCGCGAGTTCTCATGTAGACGCGTACGTGCATGTGTATGTGTGTGCGAGTAGGGGAAATTTGAAAGTTCTACAATCACGCGAGTCCTCCACGGTGTTTGTCAGTGAACGTTAAATAAAAATTATTTAAACGTCTCGGATCTTTCTTGTCTATTAAAGTAGACCATAAATTCAAAATTTTAAGCTAATTTCAAAAATATGTTTGCCAAGCTCTTGAAAAATAAAATGAGTCAACATTTCTTTTTTGGAAAATATATTGTTATTTTCGATAAAATAATGTTTTATTTGCTTCTGAACTGTTTTCCAACATTCTACACCGAAAATTAGGTATATATAAAAAGCAAATCTTGATTGTGATAAACGATTATTATATTATATATATGTATATATTGTTTATAAAATTTATATATTTATATATTATTTATATATTGTTTATTCTAGAACTATACAAAAAATTATTTGATTGTTAATAATAATAAATTGTCTTTAAAAAAAAATGTTAATTTATTTTTTTTAAAGCATGGAAAACATATTTTTGACATTGGCTTAAAATTTTACATTTGTGCTCTACTTTAATAGAATAAAAAGACCCAAAACGTTCAAGTAATTTTTATTTAACGTTCACTCAGGAACATCGTGCTTTATCAGTCGTCAGTCTACCACCCGTTAAGGAGACCAAACAGTCCTATTACCTAAAAAATAAAAAAAAAAGTAAAATTAATATATAAATTAAATTTTATGACAAGATGTTTTCTATAATAATAGTAGGTGAAATTACCTACAATTTGAGCCCTCATAGGCTTCATATTCATCTACCTAATAGTGGTGACAGTACGTATACCCATCAAAGTATTTTGTCCGTAAGATTCCAAGTGAACCGATCGATGAAATGGGCTCAAATTTTTTTACAAGTTCTATACACCTGTCATTGTTCTATGAATGTTGTGATTTTAATTTGAATGTGTAGAAGTTGTTTCATGAAATAATTAGTAGTAAAATTTGTCGACAAAGAATAAAAATTATAGTATTTTGGTTGTAAAACAACTTCTACGCATTCAAATCAAAATTACATCATTCATATGAGAATAACAGGTGGACCTACTATTATTATAGAAAACATCTTTCCATAAAATTTAATTTATATATCAATTTTACTTTTTTTTTATTTTTCAGGTAATAGGACTGTTTTGCCCGCATGCCAAACTGTGGTTTTAGGATCAGAGGCATTTTAGAATAGAAAAGAGGGCTACACGCGCGCGAATACACGCACACACTACTTTTTATAAAAAATACGGTGAACAACGAGAGAAGAATATGCTTTTTGAGACACGGATTATTTTTAAGTACCAATGAGAGTGCAACGAGACGTCAGTCTCGTGCAAAACATGCACAAACGTAAACAATGCGAGCACAAGCCAAATGCTCATGTACAGCAACACGTGCTCGAGCGACGCGGATACAGCCGCGGGTAAAACCGACGACGGGTGCAAATCACCGCACACACACCATCGAAGGGAACATGAAAAGCACCACACGAATACACACATAATACGCGACCCACTCACCTCCAGAGGGCGTTGGCGCCAACGACTGGGGCTATGTAAGCCCAGCCGCGATAGCACAGCGAGCAGTTCAGTTAGAGCTTCCGATCCGACCGTTGCCGTGAGCAGACGACACCGTTAGGAGAGCGCTAAGAGAACTATCGACATCTAGCCGTTTGGCGCGCACAAGTAACGGCGCAGATATCTAAAGACACCGCACCGCTATCTGGATTACCGCTGTGAGCACACAGGGTAATTCAGACCCACTAAGTACCTGGAGGAGCGCCTTCGTGAGCACACGTGGCGCAACTACAAGCACTAAACTACCGCCAACCACCGTCCCACCGTTTCTCCGTCCCTGTTACCACTGTGAGCACACAGGGTAATAGGAACCAGAAACTGACTGCAGAGACTTGCAGAGTCGTGAGCACACGTCTCTGTCGGACTCTGTACACACCGCTACACACACCTCCACCGTTCTGCTGTTCCACTTGCCGCTGTGCGCACACAGGGTAAGAGGAGCCGCGAAAAGCAATCACAGTATCGGGTTGAGTCGTGCGCACACGTCTCAATCAGATCCTGTGAAATAAGACATTGCACGCCACCACACACACCTCCGCCGTTCCACCGTTCCACTTGCCGCTGTGCGCACACAGAGCAAAGGAAACCGTGAGAAACAGCCACAGTACTGGTTGAGTCGTGCGCACACGTCTCAATCAGATCCTGTGGAACAATAACAAACACACACCGACATCATTCCGACGTTCTTCCGTTCCGCCTGACGGTTTGTGCACACAGGGTAGGAGGAAGCCAGGAACCGGCACGGAGGCCGCACAAGATCGTGCGCACACGTTATTGCGAGGACTCCGTGATATCAGACACACACCTGGGTATTGCGCCGTTCCTACTGGCACTGTACGCATACAGGACATAGGAATAAACTAACCACCGTACTCCAGACCGAGCGTACACGGTTCCTTTGTAAGCGAAGGAGTGTTTGTAAATTAGCGACACCGTACCGTACCATACCGTTACCGCATCGTACCGAATAGATATTAAGGATTTAATTGTAAGAGACAAGTCTTTCTAAGTAGCGTATTCTTGTTTGGTTTTGTTACAGGTGGCGAATGACAGCACGCCATATTAATAATTAAATATAGAAATCACTTAAACCAAATCAGAACGTAGTTATTTTTAACCTACTTCACTCTCCGAATCCTGGTCCCGACTGACAATATCCGGCGCGAGGGAAACGCAACCGTTACAAGAATAGTAAGATGTTGATATAAAACTTGGTATAAAAGTAATTCTACCAAGTACTATAAAGAGCAATAATTATTAAAAAAAATTTTTAACAAAAGTATATTATAAACTTACAATCAGCGATAATTCTCCACGCAAATCTTGTCTAAAAATTTGCATGAAACCTTTCGCTACAGTATTCCGTATATTTGAGTATTTGTTGTCCAAGAAAGGGATCAAGAAATGAGCTATATTTGATGAAAAATTAAAGTATGGCTGAGTTACTAGAAGTTTAACTATACAGTCAATCGCAGACATTGCTAAATAGATATCAAGTTTTTTTACTGACTGTTTGTGTTTTTTTTTTTTAACTAAAGATGCCATTTTTTCAAGCTTTTGTAGATATTGTCGATAATATTTAAGCAACAAAGCCTCTTGATTTTGAAGTAGTATAGTTTCTTTTTTTACTGTAAAAAATTCAATAAACTGTAGAATATAAAAAATGATGTCGCCACTAAAATAAAAAATAAAGTACTTTCATAAATGTTATATTTACGTTTTATTTCATTTGTTTCCGACGACCAAATATTGTAGGATGGTAAGAGATCCTTAAATATTTCAAATACAGAGGCAGTAGCCATTTTTGTTACTGTAATACAAACTTCTGGATTTCTTTCGTCCATATAATTTAAAAGTAAAGCTAAATTACTTAATTTGTTTCCTGGATTTTCCAAAGTTTCGCTAGACAATACACCAATGTGATACCGAATGAATTTGAGCTTTTCTTCTCGATATGCTAAAAGTTGTATTGTCGAAAATGTTTTAATGGATGCAGTATTTATACTTTCCTGAAAAAATGGTTAAAATATGTTAAAATATAAAAAGAGACTATAAAGGATGGCTTATGATACATGGATAGTACAGTATTCTATAATTTCAAGCTTAAAATGTCTATCATACCTATGAGTATGATGAGCAGTCCGTTTCTGTACCGTGTGGTTAACCCCCGAGCGCAGCAAGCGCGATAAGTACAGTAAAATAATGGACTAGTTTGGCAACAAATAAGTGTGAGGTAAGTGAGGATTTATGCAACGCAGTACAATAAATTTATTTCTTGATAATGCTTGTTTCTTATATATTAATTTGTATTACGTTTAAATATCATAACAAAAAAAGGAATAATTCCAAATCCAGTATTTATTTATTTATTTAATTCAAAATTTACAGAGTAATTCACGAACACTCAAGCAACTAATCCATTGCAGGAATATTACGATTTAAGTCTGTTTGAATTCAAATGTTAATTTATGGAGGTCGCACACGCACACACTGAGATTCGCTGACTGAGCGTTCGGATGTGCTGTCCCTTAAAGCTGGATGCGCCTTTAGGTTTGCTCACACTCCCGTAGCAAATGTCTGTTGAATACACAGCATGGAACGAAATATGTCAAACACTCCGTCTCGTCATCGCAAGCAGCATAATTCGAATCCTACAGTAATATACACCACCGGAGATGTGGACAAGATGTCTCTACGACACCCTAGCCATAGCCAAATAGCCTAAGCGAGCGTCGTCTTCGAAATTCCCTCCTGAACTTGCTGCCCTCATCCTGCCATCCGTATGACAGTGTCGACTCCTACCCTAATATCAATACTCGCGGAAAACGAGGGCGCGAGATTAAAATAAATATGTTTTTATTTCTTCAGGATATTACATACTTTAGAATAGTTTGTACAGTGATTAGTTTCTATTTTGTACTGCAGTTGCTATTTCTATGTACTGTTAATGCACTGATTTTTACATTACTGTCACATTCACTAGACTTATGTTTTTCTGAGCATTTGAGATATACTGTTCTATTGCAACACCTTTTAACGCTTTGGCCTAATCGGCGGCAATCATTACATGGCCTAATGTTTATTCTATACCCCGACCAAAAATCCACTTTTTGCTCCTGATAAGCGGGACAAAAGTAAAATTTAACAAAGCAAAAATAAAATTGTCCAAAAATTTTCAAAATTTGAAAATTAAAAAATTTTAAAACATTTTTAAGATAAAAAAACCAATTAGCTACGTGAAAAAATTTTAAATTTTGCTTTACTTTTAAAAGATTTTGCTTCCTTCTAGAGGAAGCTTTGTAATAGTAAACTTTTCAGTTTCGCTAAAACTTCATAGAAATATGTTTTTAGATGTTAGAAGTTCGAATTACGTATTTTTAGGAAATGTCCATGTGGATGCGTGTGTGTATATATGTATACCGTGATATTTCTGAAATTACTCAGTCAATATCAATCAAATTTGACATGCATATCTATTTTTGGATTCTGAATTTGGGAAAAACTTTATCTTTTAATTCTTTCAATTACCTTATTTTATGACTCTTTTTTGATTTTCGAAAAACATTATTTTCTTTTTTTTGCAATTATTCCATTGTTACAAACCATTCAGCCAAAATGCATTTAAGATAATAAAATGACCTTTTCTTCCCCGTTTGCTCTTCAGGATTGACCGCTCCGTACGGCAGATAAAATGAAGTGGTGATTTTTTTTTAAAACTTCATATCTCTGAAACTAAAAATCATAATCTCACGAAAAAAAATGTGTTGATGGGTTACGTGTCGAACTATATTCCATTAAAATTTCAAATGATTTAACTAATTATTTTTTTAGTGATAAATCAAAAACTGATAAAAATGAGCTTTTTTTGAGTCTTGATTACGGGTGTAGAAAGGCCTTATTGCACTTGAAGTTTTGGGAAAAGATAGATCTTTTGATTACCTTGGTTAAGTTCTTTTCGCAGCTTATAAAAACGATTAGTTGAAAAGATATTAAAATAAAAATTCTTTGTCTCTCACCATGTATACCCTATATATCTGAAAATTATTATTTTTGTTAAACCTTATAACTTGCTAACGAAAACTCAGAATGTTTTGACAAAATTCATGGTTTTATGAGGTTATGAGATTTATTTGTGATATAAATTGAAATTCATTGTATTAAGAAGATCTGGAGAAAAAGAAATGCATTGCACAGTTACGTGCCAATGAATTGGCAGCGGTTTTTTAAATACTATTATTAATGTTATGTTAAAAACCGCTGCCAATTCATTGGCACGTAGCTTCCTCCAAACAAATCTATTGTTCCTGGTTCGTATGTATCTTTCAAGTATATTAATTTAATAATGCATTTCTTTTTCTCCACATCTTCTTAATACAATGAATTGCAATTTATATCACAAATAAATCTCATAACCTCATAAAACCATGAATTTTGTCAAAACATTCTGAGTTTTCGTTAGCGAGTTATAAGGTTTAACAAAAATAATAATTTTCAGATATACAGGGTATACAGGGTGAGAGACAAAGAATTATTTATTATTGTATTTTAATATCTTTTCAACTAATCGTTTTCATAAACTGCGAAAAGAACATAGTCAAGGAAATCAAAAGATCTTCTCTAAAGATCTATCTTCTCCCAAAATTTCAAGTTAATTAAAGTTTTTTTGCTCCCGTAACCGGGCGATATAAAAAACCGATTATTTTAGGTTTTCGTTTTTTTTTCCTCAAAAACTAATCACCAAAATGAGTTAAAATTCTTATAACATGTAGACATTATTATTCTTTGTTATCATGAATTGTTTCAAAACATTAGACTGTTTGATTTGGATGAATTTAAAAAAAACACCTTTTTTGTCATAACAATTGAACGAAACGGTCATTTAGAAAATCTTGCAGGAAAAAGTGGGAAATTTTATACTCTTTCAAAAACACTATTGCTGAAATTTTGTATAAATTATATCATTTAAAAAAAACAAACAATTTTCAAAAATTGACAAATGGCAAAAACAGTAGCCGCAATTATCAAAATAAAAAAGAAAAAATTTTTTCGTAATTCTGAATCAATAAACTGATATGCATGCCAAATTTTATTATTATAAACCACGTAGTTCAAGAAGTACGACGGTATATATACATACATACACACAGACATCCACACGGACATTTTCTAAAAACACATGATTCAAACTCCAAACACCTCAAAACATGTTTCTATGAACTTTAAGCGAAATTGAAAATTTTACTATTACAAAGCTTCCTCTAGGGGGAAGCAAAATTGAATTTACAAAATAAACTATCTATCCAACAGAATGCAAAGTTCTTTCGATCCCACGTTTCAGGAACAAAAATGTAGCCTTTCGTTCGAGAGTGGAATAAAATACTATATGCAACACGAGACGAAAGTAAATTTTTCTCTTGGCTGATTATACTGCTCTTACGAGAATATTTTTCCCCCGGGTGCTTATCGCCCGCGCTTCGCTCGGGCAGTAAACGCAATCTTTGTAACAATATTCTCGTTCGGGCAGTAAATTCACCCGCGGGAAAAATCTTCTAATTTCGCCCCATGTTGTATCATGTACTATGATCGTATCATACACTTTACAATTTTGATAGCTGCGGCGATTATATTCTTGTTTTTCTTCGCCTGTATATACAGTTCGTCAGTACTTCCATCAGTACGTATCATAATAAAATTGTTATATAGATTTTGCTAAATGGACAAACAATTTTTTTATTAGTAAAACTTGCAAAATTTCTAACAATAATGTCAGCTTTATTAAGTTTTGCATTTATATCTAAGTAATTATCTATTTATAATTAACTGTAGGTGTAGTAATTATCTATTTATTAACTGTAGGTGATTTAATACCTAACGTCTGCATTTTCTTCTTCCTAAAGGAAGCTTTGTAATAATATTTTCGGCTTTATCAAAATAGCTTAGAGTATGTGTGTGTGTATATGTGTGAGTGTATGTGTACCGTACTATTTCTAAATTCAGTCCCTTAATTACATTAAATTCTGATATGTATATTTATTTTGGATTCTGAATTCGGAAAAAGTTATTCTGGAGTTTGCCAACTAGTTTTCGTTTTATGGCCATTTTTATATTTTGTAAAACAATTTTTGCGTTTCTTATTATCATTCTATTGCTACAAAGAATTCAGTTATAACCCATTTGAAACAGAATAATATTATCTACTCTCCTCCGTTTGGACCTTGGGATCGACCATACCGTTTGGCAGGAAGGGTTTTTACCTCCCCCCCTCTTCGCGCTGGATTGATTGATGAATTTATTTTTCCGTTTTAGATGTATTCACTTGTGACGTGGTGGCTTCGCGACTCGAACAACAAGTTTTCTCGCCAAGCAATGGAACGGTCGCAATAAACTACCGCGTCGACAAAAAAGGATCGTATTTCGACGATTGAAGAATCGCCTTGGCAGCTCAGCTTACTATTTAGAAAATATTTGGAATCGGTATCGCATGCAGGAGATTAATTCTCGATTATTGTATATAAAATGCGTTAGGGCTGTATTCGCCCTTCTACGTTTATTTAACAATTAATAATGTTTGCTCGGATTGCTCGGTTTAATTACATTTGGTTATCGCGTAAGGTATAAGTATATGTTTCGACGAGGCGGTCAGTGAGATCGGCCGTCGCTTGTGTGGAATTTTCTGCGGTGCAACTCTACTCTAGCTATTGTGCTTAACTGCACACAGCGCATGAAGCACTTCCTAAAGAGAGAGAGAGAGAGAGAGAGAGAGAGAGAGAGAGAGACGTGTGGGCTGTTCTCTCTCTCTCTCTCTCTCTCTCTCTCTCTTTCTCTCTCTCTCTCTCTCTCTCTCTCTCTGTGTATATATATATAATTTTCAACGTCCTCTGATTCATCCTTTATTTCTATTTTATGATAGAGGAGATGGAGAAGGCGCATTATTCAACGATATCTATAGATTCAACACTGTGTCTTGCTAATCTTTTTGGAGATGTCTTTCCCCTGTTTTCTTCTCCAACTGGTAACGCTCGTGTAATTGCGTCAACGGAACCATTTTCTTCACAAGTTGGCGACGCTGCTGTAACCGGTTCGAAGGATTCCATCTTCACATCGTGCGCGTCGAATGCAGCATTGCATTCGCAATCGTGACCCATGAGACTGTATGCCGGACAAAGAATATAATGTTTGTCCTTTTCCTCGTCCTCTGGCTTTTCTTGGAACTGCATACAGCTGCAATGTTGTTTCCTACATTCTCTGCACCACTTAGCCCCTCATGTGCGATATGTCGTTTGGAGAAGGAGACTACCGCACTCAATGCAAGCGTTACAGAAATACTTTTCTTGTATATCTGCTGTCTCGGCCTCCTCCTCTATGACAGTTTATGGTAGTGCTATGAAGCAAGCAGCACGCTTGCTATATGTGGTACAGCGGTGTTTACGGCACATAGGTTATCCAAGCCGTGCAACTCGTTTTCCTGAAAAAAAACCGGTTATCACCCACTGTATAAGTTTGCGTCTGAATTAGGTGTAATGCTCTTTAGATTTTTAAACTTATTCGCTCGTGCCTAACACGTAACTTGGCAATTCGCACGTTCGACCGCGTTATAGCAAAAGTGGACATCTTGATCTAGCTGATGCGCGATGTATACTTATGATTTGACTCCATGCAATCGCTAGGGCGAGGAAGATGTAGAGAAGAAGAAATGATTGACTTTTGATAGTGCACATGTACTCGTACACACGATACTCCAATGAGCTGCGTGAAGCGTTGAGCAAAACTTTCGATGGACACGAGATACTTTTTACGAGCACAAGTGAGTATAACCTTTGACTCTGAAGTGATCTGTGCAGGAGATTTATTGATAAAAAACTAGCCGAAGTGCCTTCTTATAATCAGTAACGAGGAGAGAGCTACCGCACCTGATCGCATCGTCTGCTATAGAATCTTTGCCTCGTACGTATAGTCATTTTTAACTCATAGTATATATACATCGTCTCTCGCAAAAGTATAAAGCAGACGATGTATATCGGTTTACATGATAACTACAAGCATGCTTAACTTTGTTTTCGCTATATAGTTGGTTGCTTCTTTATGTTACCGATTTGTTCCGAATTTCGGTGTATATTTTTTCATTTTAAGAACGTCTATCTTCTAGCTACGAAATTGTTACTTTTTTAAATTTTGTTCTGTTTATATTTGATAACTGATTAAAAATATAAATATTTTTATGAGTCTATGTATATTTAGAATTTTTCTTCGCTAAAAAATGATAAAAACCATCAGATTGAATCATATCTTTTTTAATATTTATTTAGTAACATACACTTAAAAATAATATCGAGAAAGATTGTGTTTAAAATAAAATTTTTTTATGTAGTATACACAATCTTAGATTAAGGAAGAATCTACATCATCGAGTAAAGAAGAAGAAGCAGAAGGAGTACGCACACTGTACAGTGTACAAATCGTAGCGGTTCAAATGGTGGTGGGGAGTGGTGATGCGCAGCAAGATAAAAAAATGCAGCGGAGAAGGTGGGGGAGCACGCAATGGTGGAGAAGAATCTCTATATCAGAAAAAAGAATCGAGTGACAATGCAAGGAAAGTGCCGCACAGTGCGGTATTGCCGAGCGCTATGCGCGTTTTCAATAATTTCTTAACAGGATGACAATAAAGGAACGCACGATTGGTGAAATCAAAGGTAAATTGATCCAGAATAACGGGAAAGAGGTCTTATTTAATTAATTTTTACCTAAGACAGCAAAAAACATCAATACAAAATTTTTGGAATAAAAAAATTACTTTTTTTAAATAAAATTTTTGTTAACGTTGTAAGTTGTAACGGGGTATCTGGTATCTAGGCGGCTATCTGCCTATGTACCCCGTACAAATGCAAAGTCTTCCCGCACTTTGCTTTTGCGAGATGCTGTACTCGCTCGTGTGGTCGCCTACCTGCGACGATGCCCCGGTGCTCAGTATGCACTACACTCCTGTGTAGTGCCCGCGGAGGCGGCGGTATTCGGCGGTTTGAATAGGAAGAGGGATCGGGACGACAATCAAATGAACACACTACCGATTCTAATAAAAAGGCGTTTATTCAAGTAAGCAATCCGTCGTCCGTGTTGCGCGTATTCGCGTCGCGAGAAGGCCACAAAATATACCGGAACAACGACTGGGACCAAATGCCTCGCCAGTCGATCGCGCATAAATAAAAGGAAATAAGATCCTACTTTACCTTATCGCGATCCTCGTTGTACTTTAGCCAGGGAGTCTGCTGCTCGACCTTGCCGTATTGCTGAGCCGTGGTAGCGTTGGTTGCTGCGGTTGCTGCCGTTGCTGCTGTTGCTGCACTCGTTGCTGCTCTTGCTGCTCACGATGCTGCTGTTGCTGCTAGGGCTGCTGTCTTTGCTGCTGCTGTTACTATTACTTTTGGCGCGCGTCGTCAGTACTACTCGCGAGTGCGGTCAAAAGTTAACTGTCTCGAATTTCCCTCTCAAATTACGAGATCTCTACCGGCCTTCCCGTGCTTTGACTCCCCGCGCCGACGTGCGCGTCTCGCCGCCCGTTACAAAGTTACAAAAAAAGAATGAAAATTCTTTGTTTTATTAATTGTACACATTTTTCTTATATTATTATAAAAATTAAAGATGAATTTATTTATGAATGAAAGCTAAAATAATTATAGTTGGCCAAAAATACTATTGCTATTAATAAGATTAAAATTAAATATACTTATTTACTACTTAAATACTTACTTACTTACTTAATTACTTATTTATTATTACAATTTAAATTAAATACTATTAATATTAAAATCATTTTACGTTAAACTTATTTATTAGACAAAATTTAATTATCTTTAATGCACTAATATATATATAAATATTATGTTTTCCGCCCATATAAATGTCAATGATGTCACTATCTTATGTTGGTTGTTTATAAAAATAAACACAATTATATTGATGCTTATTATATAAAATTATTTTATACTGTAAACAACCTCAAAAACTTACATATTTGTAGAAAAATGCATGCATTTTTCTTAATACTTTTTTATCAAATTGAAAGACAGATCCAGTTTATAAAACGAAATTACTGTAATGTTACATTATTTTACACTATTTTAAAAATGTTTGCAACACAGCAACTTCTTTTTTCATTGATTTTACATACTAATATTTCAATTGAATAATATATGAATCGTGTCATGCAAAAGGCGATCTGTCATATTTGCTATATAGGCGAAAATTGCTCAACCAGTCGGGTCCATCGAAAATGAGCCATATAGAAAACGTGACTTAGGTCTCGTTTTGCATTACACGATTTTTACATTCGTAATATGTTTCAAATCATTTCATTAATATATCATAACTTTTAGTTTAGTTTAATTTATTATAACCAAATTTTTAAAGCTAAACATATTAAACATGTTCATTCTATTTACATTTACACTTTTTCTATGTTAAAACGTGTAAAAATTATTTTTTTATATCACAAATTTTAAAAGTAAGCTTTTAGATGTAAGCTTTAATTGATATGGTTCTACTAATGCTACTACTGAATACTGCAGACTACCCTTGAGACGTCGAATACCAGCTACACCTTCAACAGTCTAAACTTAAACAAACAACATTCCAAGCGCATCTTGCCGTGACAAAGTATATAATATTGTATGGTAATATGTCATAACTCTGCATTATTTATAAATGAATGTGGTAAAATGTATTCAAATAAATGTAATATAATCAACCAATGATAGTGTAAATATAGTTCGAAGGTGTAAAATCAAGGTAAGTTCATCAAAATTTGTCAATTTTTGTTTTTGATACAATTGTATTATTTCTATTAAAATATAAAGTGTGTACTTATACATTTTATAAACAAAAATTAATTTGGTGTTCTCTTTCTAATTTGATTGGAATTAATTTGTAATATTATTAAAATTATTAAATATTATTTATAATATTGATTAGTTAATGAGATATTCATGATTTCTTTATAATTATATAATTACTTACATTTTTTTAGTACTTCCATAACAACAGTACTTTCATAGCACTCAACTGAATCTGCTTTAGCATTTTAATTAGAGGCTGATTACACAATGAATCAGGAAAATTTATTAGTAAGTGATAGTATAAAAAGAAAATGTCCGATCTAACCGGCTTATAAATACATACAAAAAGCAATGGCTGAATGTAAACCAGAAAATTATACTAATTCTGATATAGAAGTGTTTGTCCCTTTGCAAGTTTCTTGAATAAAACAGATGAAATACAGATTAATTTAGAGATAATCGGAACTTCTGGTTTCAATAGCTCATCAGGACATGTCAGTCCTCATCAAGGTTATGCAAACAGTGATAATGTTAATTTGAGTGCTCAACAACAATTACTTGTAAGCAGTGTAACACTTATTCAAATACGAAGTAAAATCTCCACAAAATATTGGGTTAATCAGACTACTCTTCGAGAGTATAATTGCATAGATGAAAGTATCCGACGTCTTTTAGCTCATGAATTCATATTACCAAATGGAAAGTCAGTTAAAGTGAAATTCAACGTTGCAACAACATTATTTGATGGTAAATGCCTTAATACAATTACTGATAACAAAGCTATTTGCCGATGTTATACTTCATGACAAATTCACAGCAAAGGTATTATTATTGAAGTTTGGATAGAACCTTTTGCATTGTGAAATTAAAGCGTTTGAGCATCTACTTCACATTGCTTATCGTATTTACCAATATGTGTAGAACTGAAAGAAGAGGAAAGAAACAATGAGCAGTTAAAGAATCAGGAAGAAAAAGAAGTAAAAAAGATGGTAGAAATATGGAATGAAGAAAACATTGCAGTTTTTAAAGAAAATACTAAGGTTTTAAATTGTAACGAAAAAGAGGAGGATACGGTAGAAAAAAGGTGGAGTGAAACCAGAGAAATAATAAACAGATATATCCCAAGGAAAGAAATCAAATATAAAATCTGTAAATTACGGATGAAAAAATAGTGGGATAGGGAATGTACAAGGGCAAAGAGAAAAGCTAAGATTAGAATGAGACTATGGAAAGAGAGTAAAATATCGAGAGAAGAGTACATAGAAGCTAAAAAAGATTGGAAAGAAACATGTGAAAATAAGAAAAAATTGAGATGTGAAGAAGAAGCAGCTGAATTTAGAGCAATAAAAAATGAAAATCAAGTGTGGGAATATCTTAATAAAGGAAGGAAAAAAAAGAGAGGTGGTAGATAATATTATTAGTAAAGAAGAATGGAAAGTTCATTTCAGGACATTGCTGGACGGATCAGAAGAAAGGAAGTTAGGGGAAAAAAGGGAAATTCCAGTTGAAAAAAGAGGCGAGGAGAAGATTTCTGCAAGAGAAATAGCAGCAGCTTGGAAAAACATAAAGAAGAAAAAAGCAGCAGGGTTTGACGGTGTATCGAATGAACTGTGGATTCATGGAGGGGAAGGCTTGGTAAATAAACTAATAGCTATCATTGGAAAAATATGGGATGGGGAAGACATTCCGGAAGAATGGAAAACGGGAGTAATTGTTCCGCTGTATAAGAAAGGAAATGAAGAGGATCCGAAAAATTATAGAGGGATATCGTTACTCGTCACAGCCTGTAAGATATATACGGAAGTTATAAGGAAGCGGTTAGAAGAAGAAGTAAGTAAAAAGGGGTTATTACCAGAAGGTCAAGCAGGATTTAGGAAAAATAGATCGACGATAGATAATATTTACATTTTAGACCACATTGCGAAAACGGCAAGGATGAAAAAGAAAAAGGTTTATGCTCTTTTTGTAGATCTCAAAGCAGCGTTCGATACTGTAAATAGGAAGAAGTTATGGAAGGTGCTGTTGGAGTTAGGAATAAGTAAATATTTGATAGATAGGTTAAAAGGTATATATGAAGAGACAAAATGCAGAATAAGAACAAAAAATGGAATTACGGAAGAATTTTGAACCACAAAGGGACTACGCCAAGGATGTGTGTTGAGTCCTATACTTTTTTGTTTATATATAGCAGGTTTGGAGAAAGAGTTTCAAAACAGGAAGGTAGGTGGAATAAGTATAGGAAAGAGCAGGGTTTGGTCGCTAGCATACGCGGACGATTTAGTTTTGTTAGGAAATAACAGGGAAGCAATAATAGACATGATGGGTACTTTAAAGAAATTTCTGAAGGATCGAAGCTTAATATTAAGTGTGGAAAAAACAAAAATGATGATTTTTAACAAAGGGAAAAGAGAAAAAAAAGAAGAATGGTCATGGGAAGGAAAAAGACTAGAAGAAGTGAACAGTTTCAATTACCTAGGCTTTACGTTCAATTCCAAAGGCAACTACAAAGATCACAAAAACAATTTAAAGAAGAAAGGAATTTTAGCAGCGAAGAAAACATGGGGTCTAGGGGAAAGAAAGTGCAAGAATGATTATAGAAGAAGAAAAATGTTATTTGAATACTTAGTAAGAAGCGCAATGGATTATGGAGTAGAGATATGGGGGTTCGAGGAATTCAAGGAATTGGAAAGGATAAAAACAGATTATTTTAGATGGGTATTAGGTTTGGATTTTTGCACGCCAAGATATATTGTTTACAAAGAGACAGGAAATTATAAGCTAAAAATCGAATGGGGAATTAGGGCATTTAAATATGAAGAAAGGGTATGTAAACATGAGGCGGACAGACTAACGAAAAAATGCTGGGAAGAATAAAGATTAGAAGATAGGAATTCAAATTGCTTTCAGCAGAAAGAAAAATTTTTGAATAGCGTAGGGCTGAGTAAAATAGAGGTAGAAATAATGGCAGGATTATGTAAAAACGTAGTTAAGGAAATAAGGAAGCGTGCGATAGATATAGAAAACCAGAGGTGGCAGAGTAAAATTAGAGAGGCAAAATATAATAGAAATTATAAGGATTTATTAGAAGATAGGTTACCTCGGTATTTGAAGGAAGGTAAGGATAGTTTGGATATAAAAAATATAGCGAGAATTAGGTGCGGTAACATAGAAAGGGCTAACAAATATTGGCTGGTAGAAAAGGAAAGGATATGTACTTTATGTAAAAAAGAATTATGTACGTGGGACCATTTATTATACGCATGTGAAGAAACTAAAATATGTACAAAAGAGCTAGTCTTAGATAGGATAGAAGTAATAAAAGAATTTAGTAATAAGATAACAAATTATAAATTGTTAAAGGCAGTAAAAGAAATAGACACGATGATATGTAAAGAAGAAGAAAAAAAGAAATGTATTTAGTAATTAGAATTAAAGTTCCGATTCTCTGCAGAGATGGCAAAAAAGTATGAAAAGGAATGTGTGGGTAAGAAAATTATAGGTAGGAATAGGTTAAGGTTGCGGAAAGAATTATGTATAAGAAAATTTGTAAAAAAGTGTACATAAAAGTCGATGATAAAGTAAATGTAAGGTTATAGATAAAGAATTAGGTAATATGTAAAGTAAAGAAAAACGAGAGGTTAGATAGGAAGCGAAAGAAAGGTCAATTATGTAAAATAAAGGAAAATGTGTATATTCTGTATACAAGAATATATAAGTTTGTACAATAAAATGTAAGTGTTGGTATGAGTATGAAGTGTGGTAAAATAATTAAGTTTTATATGTAAACCAAGTCCATTTCTGGGCCGAAAGGCTGAAATTAATAAATATATATATACTAGGCTTATAATCTAATTTTTATTATAGCAATTCGATCAATATTATGAACGACATTATATATAATCATATTTACTTGAATTATTTTCTTTTATTTGTCTTACGAAATGGCAATTATAATAAGCTAAATAGAATCGGTATAATAAGTCATATGTTTGTTTATCGTTTGCTAAATGTTATACAAATATATATATTGTAACGGGCGGCGAGACACGCACGTCGGCGCGGGTAACCGAAGCGCGGGAAGGCCAATAGAGCACTCGCAATTAGAGGGAAATTCGAGTCAGTTAGCTTTTGTCCGCACTCGCGAATAGTTGAGATCACGCGCGCCAAAAGTCAACGTGTTCAGCAGCAGCAACAGCAGCATCGAGAGCAGCATCAGCAGTACAATATATATATATATATATATATATATATATATATATATATATATATATATATATATATTTATATATGTATGTGTGTGTGCGCGTGTAATGTATTAAAATACTATATCATTATACTAATATTTGTTTTCTAATAGAATTTAGATTTTAGGATTTTATTATTTTGTAGCATGTTCCACAATAAAATATAGTAAACCAAATATGTAATACGCGAGCGAAGCGAGCGTTTTTAGCTAGTGTTGATTTAAATCTTTAATAATCATTCTAGTTACATGACAAAGACCACCATTAATGTCTAAATTTCGTAGACAACTGACTATTGCACCTATTTTCAAAATTAATTTATGTGGTGGTAATCCGTTTGGTGTTAACAAATTTAGACATTCAATTGGTACTGAATTCGTTAAATTGTCAGCATTGTCACCTTCAATTTTATCATCACTATAAAATACAAAATTTTTTTTATCAATTCTATCAATAATATTATTATTAATGTTTAATATATCAGAATTGAAAGGTGACAATATTACTTTTTTTTTTAGTGACAAGTCATTTGGATCAATTTTATAAATAAAATTTTTTTTAATTAAATCGTCATTACAAATAAATTTCTGTGGAATCTTTCTAACATTATTTTATAATTCAAATTTAATGCATTTTAATTCTCTCCTATATCAAGAAGCCAATTTTCAAATTCATTATCTTTATTTTCTAATTTTAAGTTTATAAAAGATGACCATAATATACTTCTTTTTACACATGATTCCATTAATTTTGTTTGATTACCATGACGTACTGTAGGAAGTGTTTGTCTGCAATCGCCAAATGTGACGATAATTTTACCACCGAAAAGATTGGTATTACCACATAAATCTTGAAAAATGTATTTATTGCTTCGTATGCATGTTTAGAAACCATTAATTTTTCATCCCAAATTATAATTTTAACATTTTTTTAAAACATTCCATATTTTGAATTTGGTGATATATTACATGTTTTTTGTTGGTTAATGTTTAGTGGTAATATAAAAGCAATATGAACAGTTTTACCCTTAATCAATAAATTTGCAGCAATACCAGTCCATGCTAATATTAGAAATGATATATTTAAAGGTATTAAATATTTAACGACAACATTGTATAAATAACTTTTGCCGCTACCACCAGGATCGTCGACAAAATATAATTTATTATCAACATTATTAATTGTGACATTTATGATTAAATCATATATTTGTTTTTGATCTACAGTTAAAGAATCAATTAGTGTTTAAGAACACTAACTTATGGTTACATTATATCGTTAGTTCCAAAAAATTAATTATTATCATGGTCATATAATATGTTGTTCTGTTCGCCTTCAGTTAAATTTTTATTATAATTAGTTATATTGTAATCGTTTATAATAATAAAACATTTTCTATATTTTTTAAACCTCTGTTTTCAGCTCTAGCATTTTCTAATTTTGATTCCATGAAATGAACTTTATATTTATTGTATAATTCTAGAGCATTGTATGAATTTTGAAAAACTAATATATATGCAAATAATTGGCACACTGATTTTAAAAATTTAAATTTAAATGAAGCAGCTTCTTTCAAACATTTATCCCATTCTTTATCAATACTAATGAGACCTCTTGTTACACATGCTTCTTTATATGTATCGTAAACAATCCCGTTTACAGTATGCATACCTCTAAACGAATTCGCACCGCGAACATGTAATAATAAAAGACGTAAGAAAAATGTTTCGCGTTTTTTTGGATTCACAAAATACATCCTACTTATAATAGGTCTAAATAATCTTTTCCATTTATTTCATTTTTTTTGTCGTTCATCAAAAACGTAATGATGTGGAATATCTTGATATAAATATTGTGATGCATCATCATCATCTTCGTTTAATTTGAACCAAGCTATTAACGTCGTATCTACATTTTTATTTATTCGCTTATTTTCTTGTCCTTCCACAAAATATACATTATTTTCATCTTGGTTATGAATAGCTAATCTATAAATTACATAAGATTGCTCATTTAATTTAAATTCTAAAATACGATACATAGCCTCAGGTGTGCATACATATCTTGTTGAAACATGTTGTGTTATTTCGTCATAATTATATATATTTTCATTTTCGTTATTTTGATTTTTATCATCACGCTCGGTCGTAAATTCAACTAGAGCTGTATCAGGACCTTTATGAAAATATTTAAATAAATATTTTATGGCCTTTATTGTACTACATATTTCCACATTTATATGATACTCTAATAATAATAAAAAATATGGATTATATAGTACAGCATAACCATTATGTGCTACTTTACGTTTTGAAAAAATAATATTATTTCCATCATTTCTTCGACAATAACTAGGGTATCTATAAGGATTGTATTGTGTTTCATTGGTAAATGGTTTTGGAAACATTTTAGTACAATATGTCTTGTCTTTACTCATACATACGCAATTCTCGTTCTGTAAACCACATGGTCTATGAATCACATTATTTTTTACTATATTATATAGTCTGAGATATTTATTTTCATCTGATATTTCAGCGCTTCTTAGGTTGTCAATCTGATCAGTATTTCGAAATTTGTAATTTGGATGTAGCTATAATGACATGTGAATATGTGGTAAACCACGGTTTTGAAATTCTATCAAGGGGCGCGTTGGCGCCCCGAAGGAAAGTAGAAGCCATTATTATTTTTTTCCCCGAAGGAAAGTAGAAGCCATTATATATATATATAAATATATATATATATATATATATATATATATATATATATGTTTGGGACAAGATTTATAGAAAATTCACACAAGCCAAAAGAAACTCATAGTATAATATTGTCCACACTTTATTATTTGACTTAATAAAAAATATGAATTAAAGAAAATTAATTATTTTCTTTAATTCATATTTTTCAAATCACTTAAATTAATACGATGCCTCTCACGAATCTCCCCCTCGGTCTAGCTACCGCAGATTTACTGTCTCCCACTAATAAGACCTTGGTTTTTCACAGATTCGTAGAGGAATGTTTGTGACATCATTGTAAATTAATCCATAAAATAATCCATGCCAAAATTTTTATAAATCTTTGCTTCAATAGTATTCTACGCAACTTAAAGATACATTCCACTGGAGTTGCCGCTGTTGCAGGTAGTGGCGATACGCACGCCCGCGGTATCGCATTTAAGTTGATAAGAACGGGATACATCCATCCACTGCCATTGCTTCCGACTATGACGTGTTTCCCAGTGCCATTGTGAAAGCAACTCCGCTACCATCAGTGACAATTGCACGCATAAGATGCAAGTTTTTTCTAAAATAAATTCAAAATAAGAATTAGAATACTTGTTTAACATCATAAAATGTAAACTATTATGCCTATTAAATCAACGGGGCTTTCATCACACATCAACATTTCATTGCTTAACTTTAACGAAGCTAACCAAAAATTTAAAAATACCTCCGGTTAATATTCCAGAAAATGTATACACAACAACTACAGTCCATTATATTACGTGTTGCCGAACACTTGAGAAAATATTTTTCTTCGGGAAAATCGAACGAGCTGAAATTTATTGCCCTAATACAATAAGATCTCGCATTCTCACTTGGAAAAACTCCACGCCGGCTCATAAAAACTCCACCACGACACGCACATGCCTAGACACTTAGCCTCGGCCGGTTGACACCCGAAACTTACGCGCCGGCTTCGAGCGCGTTCGAACATGTGCCCGCTCTCTGCTACGATGCAGCTCGCGTAAAAGTACAACGCACTATTGTGACGTCCCGCCCACTTGACGCGGTTGATATTTTCAGATTTCAACAAATCCTAGTCTCTTGGCCTTTAGTTTATATTAAAACTCTCAACAATGATCGTATCATTATTCAATGTCCTATAAAGTTAACTCAAACTTTGCACTAATTTATTTAAATTATCTCTCCGACTCGCAATCGTACCATTGATTTAAATAGAGCAAGAAATCTCTGAAATTACTTTTCGTTTTCTATAATTTTAAAAATTATAAAATGCAAACGTACAAAAAATTCAGCAGGTAAACTTATAAGTTTTCGACACAAATTCAGACTTTATTCATTCACGGGTTGCCAAAATACAGAGCTAATCGATTATTCTTTGCAATGAAATCTTATTTCAAACATTTAATAAACCGTCATCATATAGAATTTGTAACAAATAAACCACATAATATTTTCATTATTTCCAATTAAATATAAAGCGTTAGACTGTATTACACTAGATCAACCAGCACAAATTTCAGTTATTATCATATAAAACCAAATTTTAATAAAGTGCTCAACATTTTGCAACTTTTAAACCGAACCAAAATTGATACAACATAAGTATTTCTCAATTTAATTCAGAATTTTGAAAAACGTCTTAATCTCAAACACTTTAATTTCCGAACATTTATTAAAATAAATTCTATTTATATAGCTTTGCAAAAAATCGTTACTATAATCGATATATATAAACCTCCAAAATTATGAGTAGCAATTAGACTGAATATTCAACATTTTAATCTCCAAGTACCATTTTAAAAATGAAAATACTTTAAAGTGTACAACAATCACTACATGTTAATTAAATAAAGAAATATAATTCCGCCTTGATACAAAATTTTACTTATCTTTTAGCATTTATTCAATTGACGCAGCCACTTAGCATTCCACAGCTCCAAATGTTGCCAACTTAGGTTCCAATCCAACAATCCTTCCTTCTCACCGGCTGTATCCATTGTTTGATGGTCTTCTTAATTACTCGTGCCACCGCGCATTCAGTTACGCCGCGTATAATTATATTTAAACAAACTGTCACTTGTCCCATGACAAAATATCCCAGCAAAGTTCTCGGGTTTCGGCACCAAATTGTTTGGGACAAGATTTATAGAAAATTCACACAAGCCAAAAGAAACTCATAGTATAATATTGTCCACACTTTATTATTTGACTTAAACTAATCACCGCCAAATCAAAATAAATACACCTCGAAAATGTTGAAACGACAGATCATAGCGAAGAACAGAATCGGAGTGACCCACCCCGAACACTCGCTCTCTTCATCTCGGAGAGTATCGAGCCGCCGAAACTAAGGCCCACTAAAACAAAGCTCTTTCCCGACAATTACCGAAGGGACTCGAAAGAGTCCGAGCGCTCTTTCCCGCTACGGCTACGAGCATATGCATTCACACAAGTACTTCCCACCAGACGATCTTCCAGCCATGACGTCACGAATCATCGAACAACAGAAAACGCCAGGACTTTATTTTAAAATTCTACAATTACCGGATACGTCCGGAACAATATATATATATATATATATATATATATATTATAACGGGTTGCTACCCGTACCTACGCGGTATTCGAGACAGGTTGAGCGAGCGACGACACAGGCAGTATTGGCTATAAGGATAGCATGCTTGCTTAGAGATCTCGGGGACGCCGGATCGATCCTCGGTCCCGGCGCTCCTTTTGTGTTTTTCGTCGCTCACCTAAGGTCCCACCCCGTTACAATATATATATATATATATATATATATATAAACGAACCACTGGGTCGTGAGCGCGCCCTTTATACAACGCATTTACCTTTCTTAACCACCTCTTTTTTTTGTTGACACTGTTTTTTCATTTTATTTTTATATTACATGTTTATGGGGTAAGTATTCGGAAGCTATTTGCAAAAACATTTATTATCAAAAAAGTTTGATAACGAAAGATGCATGTTATCTTCTATAAAGACGTTTCCTTTTTATCTTCTCACTCGTTTTCATATATTGCTGTGTTCTTCTCCTCCGTCGATTGTTCTCTTCACTCTCGTCACTTCCATAAACGCTATATACAGTCAGTAGCAGACAGAAGTGAAAGCAACAGATGATATTATTTTTAAAGAAGAAAGAGAAAAAAACATCGTTGTTATACATTATTTATAACGTAAACTTTCTTATTTTTTTATTATTAGTATTACTTTTTTTTATTATGAGTATTATTATTATTGACGGAGATTTGCCAAAATAATTGAATTATTATTTTAATCGATCTATAACTTTCAGCGTTTGAATACCTAGCTATACCAAATCAAAATATAAGCGTTTGGTCTTATAGGGGTAATAATTTTTGAATTTCTATGCTGTATATATTATTATAATTTTACATAAAAATGATTTTCATCATAACAAGTACCTGAAAAATCATAAAATTATTTTTTGATAAAATAATATTTAAGAGATCCGCACTTTAGTTAATTGAGATCAACAGCAAGACAAATATTTTTTTCTTAAAATAAAAATATTATAATTGAATAAATAGAATGGCAAAATAGAATGTGAAGATAATATTAGTAGTCATCATATTGTGAATCTGTCTCATTGTCTTCGTAATCCATCTCATGATTGGTCAAGTCAGTGTCACTTTCAGCTTCTCTTACTTCTTGACCGTCTCTTCCTCTTCGTCCTTGTCCTCCTCTTTGTTCTCGTCTTGTTCCTTGTTCCTTGTTCTTGTTTTTGTCTTTGTCGATGTCTTTCTCTTTCTTTCATTTGCTGTAGCTCTAAACGTGCTTGCGCTGTCTTTGTAGTTTGGGCAGCAACAGCTTTAGCATGATATACAGCCAGATTTTCTAAATCTCTATGGTATACGTTGAATTTCTTTTTGTAGAAGGCTCGTTTTTTTGGATCTCCACTACGTACGCTACGTTTTTGCTGACCTGCAATAGTATGTTTAATTATTTTATTTTTTTATTATTTCTTGGTTTAAGTATGCGAATTAAACACTCAAAAAAAAACACTATATTGCACATTTTTTATAGTTATATCTTTTATTTTGTATTTGTTAACTTCAGCGTTTTTCTGCTTACGTCCTACAGGGTGTCGCATTTGACCTGTTTGCTGCTGATTGCGGTGTCCATGAACAGGAATGTTTTGAATAAGAGAGTAACCTCTGGGCTGCTCATTTTAGTATCCATGTAGAGAAAACTTTTGTTGACGTATAGGAGGTTCACCTTATTAGAATTATTTCAGTTTGAATGTTAATATTTTTTTTAATTTAAAACAATGTTGATTGATGTTCTGACGTTGCCCTAGATGATACTGATTACCCACTTAAATGATTTGTGGTCGATTGTTCTCAGCAATTCCCACATTGGAAATGTTCTCAACATAAAACGATTGATGGTTAACATATTATTTTGATATTATTAAAATACATCTGCTCACCATTTTCATTATAAATAGCCAAATTTGCTAATTCCTGCTCGACTTCTTTATCATCCATAATTTTATCCACATTGACGTTTCCAAATTGCAATCGTTGTCTTATCTGTCTGTTCTCGCTCATATTTTATTCAATTTTCATGCACTGATTTTCTTAATTTTTTTTTACAATTACCGGTCTTTACATGGCAATTTATGAGATTGTGGAGCACGGTAAAAGAACTACAAATACCTACGATCCACGACACTTTATCAAGAATCTGGATTTTATATAGTGATTTACGTGATACTACCAACTATCAAGTTTATTCGCTGTGTGTGGAACATGAAAAAGGGCGCCCCCTACGATCAACATACGAACTTCGGGAACCCTAAAATATATTGGGCTAGATGGAGGTTTATTAAACAAAATTTAATTATTCATCACGTTTATAATAGCAACAACAAAAATTAAAAACCTTTAAAGCAACTTCACCACCAAAACAGGTAAAATACATGGAGCGCCAAAGTTCCGTACATAGCGAATGTATGATCAGCGAAGCTCTTTCTTTATTTTTGGCCTTTGGATGTGTTTACTACTATTTTCAGGGGTTAAACTCCGGAAGATGGCGTGACAGTTGCAGCTCAAAATTTAGCTGGAAAATTTCAGTCACATGATCTAAAATCTAAAGAACGGTAAGGCTCGCTACACGTTAAAACATAACAGGGAACAGATACAGCTTTAACGTGGGTTTGTATATCGATATTTATATATATATATATATATATATATATATATATATATATATATATATATATATATGAGGAACAGGAACATAAACAAGGAACAGCTAGTTGTTCCTCATATCTATAGATATATAAATCCATGTTTAAGCTGTATCTGTTCCCTGTTCTTTTTAGCTTGAAAATTTCATTAAACGTTTTACTATTGCTTTATGTTTAATGTTTAATTTTGTATATGAGGTTATTAATTAATTATGAATTAAACTTCTTTTATAGCACTGGGTGGCATAAATCTGCATTTATGTCACGCCTATCCGTGGCATGTATAGTCAATTGCTAACAGTTGAAGATTAAATCCGATTAAAATAATTAAAAATTATTAAAAATAATTCAATTGAAGATCGCCGATCAAAATAGATTAATTAATCGATTGTAATCGGAAATTGTGCTCTATTTTAATCATTTCAGTAATTTTAATCGGTTATAATCTTCAACTGTTAGCAGGATATCGCCCTCACTTATACGCTTGGACAAGAATAAACTGCTTATGCTACGGATAGGCGTAATAGCTAGACATCAGTGCTATAAAATATTGTACGATACTCGTCTCATAAGTAGCCCTTCATAGCACGACGGGCCTCACTACGCTCGTGCGCTTACATACGCCGTGCCGTAAAGGGCTATTTATGCCAGTAGTATCATAATGCACTATTATCTTCTTTATTCAGTAGATTATTTTTACATTTGTCAATTATATTTTTTGGAATTTGGACTTAAGAATGATCAACGTGAGCATCCGTACAGTAGTAGGTAAGTATTCCTTCCTTCTTTTTTTATCAATACTGTTTAGTTTATGCTCTACAATTTGGCTGCTTTGAGCACCTATAAGTTTGCTGCTTTTTGCGCCTACAAGTTTGCTGCTTCAAGCGCCTTTGAGTTTGCTGCTATAAGCGCCTACAAGTTTGCTGTTTTAAGCGCCTTTGAGTTTGCAGCATCAAGCGCCTATAAGTTTGCTGCTTTGAGCGCCTGTAAGTTTGCTGCTTTAAGCGTCTATAAGTTTGCTGCTTCAAGCGCTTACAAGTTTACAGCTTCAAGCGCCTATAAATTTACCGCTTTGAGCGCCTATGAATTTTCTATTTCGAGTACTCGATAGTATAATTGATATATTAGTTATTGAATTAACAATAACTGTAAGTCTTGAAATGATGCTGTTTGATTAATTTCCTTGTAAATAATGACATTTAATAACAAGACTAAGCATATTGATAGATACGCTCTTGAATACCAAGATAAACAAAAGATGCTTGATGGATCTTCATTAGGAGATAAGCATGTTGATAAATTTTATGAGCTTTTCAAAACAAATTCGTCTTTTGAACCATGTTCATCGCTGTATCTTCAAAGTATCTTTTATAAAAAATAACCTACACATATTAAGGCCATTTCCCAAAATGTTCATCATTTACAGTTATTACACAGTTGTAAAGATATACGTAAGCAGTGTGTGTTAAGGGAACTAATTTCAAATTTTAATGAAATTCCTATTTGTTATTCAATTGTGCAATATCAGCAAAATTCTACGGATTGTGCTGTCCTTGCTATGGCATATGCTACATCGTTATTTTTTAAACGAAAACCTGCTAAAATTACATATGACTATAAGAATCTTCACAAACATCTCTATCACATGTTTAAGTGCAATGCATAGATTAACTTCCCTATAAGTTATGATACTAACATTATTTATCAGACGCCAAATTGTAATACATCTCAGAACAAACTTCAATATGGAAAACAAGTTTCTATACTAAAAATCAATTGTGTAACAAAAGAAACTACTAAAAAATTAATCAACGTATCGCATTGCGTGAGAATGTGTACAATGATAACTTGGTGATAACACAAAATGTATTTTATTTAAAAAACGATATTGAAGTATCTACAGATGTTCTCAGATTGCCGAATAAAGACTATGTGTCTTGTTATACAAATGCATTATTGCAAAGTTTGGTGCATTGCAAATCAATTCGAGAAGAATTCTTTTATGAAGTTGAAGAGAATCCTTTAAGCAATGCAGTAAAGAATTATGTTTCTAAAAGTGGCGTAAATATATAGCAAGTAATAATCAATATATAGCAAGGCAACAATAAGACGTTGCAGGATTTATAACGCATCTTTGTAATAAATCTAATAACTTAAATTACATTCTGAGACATCATTTAATTACGAAGATTCAATGTGCTGATTGGAAAGATACGACTACTATGAGCCCTAATCTTAATTATATATTATTTATGACTTTACCAACTAATAAGGAAACTTTTACTTTACAAAATATAATTAATTATAGTATAGGAAAATGGAATTCTACTGATATTGATTGCTCAAATGGATCTCAATGTAGAAAGATCGAAAAAACTGACTTACGTACTGATAATAAAATGATAATATTACAATTACAATTATTTAATATCAATGTTGATTTAACAATTTCAAAAATTATTGACTTTAAAATCAAAGATGTACAAAACGAACAAATAAAAATAAATAATAAATGCTATAAAGTGAGTAGTGTTATATTTCATCACGACAATAGCATTACCAATTGTCACTACGAATTTGATAAATAAATATAATCAGTGGATGCAAATTAACGATTTGACTGTATGATCAAGCTTTAGGCCAAACTATGGTAAAGATGCATATATTTTTTTTCTAGAAGAAACAAATCAACAACAATCCCGTACTTTATTACTTAAAGAAATAAGTAAACAAATTATGGAGTTAAAGTGCAAACAACCTAAAACACTTACAGTATCGCTGAGTTACCATTACACCTGTATCAGCAGCATAAGTCTCTTAATATAACAACGCAACATACAATACAACCTTCAAACCCATATACATAGTTTTCAAAATGGCCTTTCAAAACTTTATTACGGTCTGACATAATATCTGTAAATAATAAAACAAAAAATACTCTCAATACAAGCAAATCTACTGCTTTACCGCTTACTGATATAGAGCAACCAATTTTAACAAAATACGAAGAATATGATAAAACGGTTGCTACGCGGAAACGTAAGTATTATGAAGACAATAAGGAAGAAATACTGGCCAAAAAATGTTGTTATTATGAATCACATAAAGAAAACCTTCGTAGAGAGAGAAACATGCGTTATGAAATGAATAAAAATAATAAACGTGAAAAGAAATCAAAGAAATATGAACTTGATAAATGCAGCAGAAGATGGTACTGTCTAAGACAAAACTATATTATAAAAAAAACAAAGAGATCACTTGTAAAAAACGTAAGTTACATTATCAATTAAACAGTGAGAAAATACGCACTAAACGAATAGTTAGATACAACCAAGTTAAAGAAAGGCTTCATTTTATTGAAAACAAAGGTACTCAATTAGATTGCAAGAAAAATATTATATATATAAAAGTAGCTTTAGCTAACAAAATTTAAAAAAAAATACAAGACTATAAGTATAAAGCAAAATACGATGGATTTGTTGAAAACTAGAGAAAAATATATAATAAGTGTTATGGAAAAACTTGATTTTCCATCTTTGGCAGAGCGTAGGATGCAGGCTAAAACTTTAGTGTCTGCTTCTATTTATGCCCGACAATATTTTATTTCTAACGTAAAAAGACCATTGAAAAATTGTAAAGATAAGGCTGAAATAGCTTTGACTAAGTTGGGTAAGTTACAAATATATGAAAATGAAGAGTATGCTCTTACAGCTTTATGTGGAAAATCCAAACATACTTCCAGTACAGAAGCATATTTTGTGGAAGCTGCTTATGATTTTGGTAATGGTTTACATTCAAGTAAAATTAGAAATACAAATATTGTTATAAATGAAGAAGGCTAATCAACTAATATTTTATCAATCCTGACATATTGAAAGAATTGATAAGTTTGTTTGAGGATTTGTTACATTGCACTTTTATAGATGCTTTAAACTTTCTTAAGAATATTGATAACTGTTCAGCACAATCTAGAGCTTTAAATAAACAAGGTCATCCTATAACTTGTTATAATCAACCACTATTATGTACTTCTACATATGTACATTTATATATGAATATTAAAAATATTGAAAATACGAAATATCAATGATATCAAATATTATGCTAATGTACATTCATGCGTCTCTCAGAAATATTCGACACTTCTGATTGCGATGATTGTTGGTTTGGTAAAATACATATAATTGTTTTTGGTGATTTATTACAACCTCCACCAGTTAATGAAAAATTTGCTTTTATAGAATTAACGAAAGAACAAATTAGTAAGTATATAGGAGCAATGAATTCTTTCAATTTGCAAAGAGTTCGTTTGACTATGATGAATTAATTATAAATTTGCGGCAAATCTGAGACGATAAGAATACAACGATATTTTGTCTAGAATTCGTTTAGGTTTTAAAACAAAGAAGGATATTGAAAGCATTCAAAAACAGAAAATAACATTTAGTAGCATTGATTGCACCGAGGTAATGCATCGATTATGTACATATTTAGATAATTTGTATAGCAACGTATGTTTGTTGCCTACTAGGCACATGTGTGACTTTTAAATACTGCAATGTTAAGTAGAATTGATTCAGAAGAAATAAATCTGATAGCTAATGATTCTTTTAAATGTGCCAAAAGTTTGCAGAAAAAAGTTAGTAAACTTATAAATGAAGATGTTAATAATGTATGTGGAATTGAAGGAGTTATATAAATAAAAATCAATTCTAAAATTATGATAAGGAGAAATATCGATGTTTCTTTTGGACTGGTTACTGGGACAATCGGTACGGTTGTTTCAGTTAGTAAAGATAAACATAATAAAATCACAGATGTACGTATTCAGTTACAATATGGTGAAGTATATTCTATACCAAGATTAGAATATAGATTTATTATTATGGATAAAATATTTATAGTACGAAACTAATTTTCAATTTGCAACAGTTACGGAATAACGATTCACAAGAGCCAAGGATTAAGTTTAAATAATCTTATAAATTATCAAGAGTGACTAAATTAGAAGGTTTGCATCTTATTAATTTTAATCCTTCATCTATCGTTGTTGACGATTCAGCTATTCTTGAATACAATAGATTGCGAAAAAATTATCGTGAAGATCTAATGCTATTCGTTATACCAAATAAAGAAAAAAATATACTCGTACGTGACATTCGATGGACTGTCGCCAAAAATTTACTAGAAGTGCAAAATGAAAAATTAGATTATGATTCTGAAAATTGGAATATTACGGGATTACCTAATGAAAATGGTGTTTCTTACTATGCTAATGATTGCATACAAAGTTTATTCCATCCTTCTACTGTCAGAAGAATTTTGATTCAAAGTAAAAAAACTTCAAAGAAGATTGATATATTAAAAACAATATTTAATCAATATATCTCAAAAACTCCAGTAGATATGCAAACTTTAAGACAACTTGCAGGTGCAAAATGTACTCTAGCTCAGCAACAAGATGTAGACGAATTTTTTATGCATCTTTGCAATGCTTCAGAATTATTAAAACCTGTGACTCAGCACGAACTACCTAGTGTCACAAGATGTCAAAATTGTTACAACGAGACGTCAGTCTCGTGCAAAATAGACACAAACGGTCACACACATAAGCGAGCGAAGGGTGAACGCGCACGTCAACAACGCGAACACAAGCCGAGTGCTCATGGATAGCAACACATGCTCGAGCGACGTAAACACAGCCGCGAGTGAAACCGACGACGCACAGTGGGATTTTTTGGACAAAATTCTTGTGACAGCTCAATTCATTGTGAAAATTAATGATTCTAATTTTAATCTAATCAGGAACAGGTCTAAAACAAGTGAGCAGTGCGTAAAAGTAGACACCGTGAACTCAAAAAATCAAAACACCTTAATAAGTAATTTAATGTACAACAAACACTTAAATTTTCAATTACAACGATATACGTATATATCTAAAACCTTTGACCCCAACGACCCTTAAGTCTATAAACCCTTAATCCCACAAATCCTTAAGCCCATAAACCCAACCATGAAGCCCATAAACCATCGAAGCATTTAACTCATAAAACCTTAAACCCACAAAATTTTAAACCCATAAAACCTTAAACCAGTAGACCCCTAAAACCATAAACCCTTAATCCCACAATTCCTTAAACCCATCAACACTTAATCCCGTAATTCCTTAAACCCTACAACCAATAAACCCATAATCCCATAATTCCATCAAGCCTTAAACCTTTAATTCCAAAAACCCATACACCCTCAAACCTTCAATCCCATAAAATCTTAAACCCATAAACCTTAAAGCTGTACACCCCTAAACTTATAAATGATTAAACCATAAACCCTTAATCCCAAGAACTCTCAAACACATCAACCTTCAAACCAGAAATCCTCCAACCCATAAACCCCAAATACCCATAAACCCCAAATACCCCAAAACCCATAAACCCCAATGCCGCAAAACCCATAAACCCCAATACCCATAAACCCCAAAACCCATAGACCCCAATACCCATAAACCCCAAAACCCATAAACCCCAATACCCATAAACCCCAATGCCCATAAACCCCAATACCCATAAACCCTAATACCCATAAACCCCAATACCCATTAACCCCAATACCCATTAACCCCAATACCCATTAACCCGTAATTGTGTGGTAGTTTTAAACATACTTGTCTATGTTCTACCATTTAATGTGTATAAATAAATTATGTTTTTTTATCTTAAAGGTAGATTTTCCAAACTCTTGTTTCTGTTCTTTATTCCTTATCCAATGAACTATTTATTTTGAATTTACAAATTTTTTTGTCAGAAATATACGTTTATGTTCTAAATTTTTGCAAAAGGGTTTGTTTTATGTTAAAGCTTTTTAACAAAATGAGGGACCTCGATAGAAAGTTACTAAGTATTAAATAGCAGTAAATAAAACATAGGATTTAAAAACAGATCTTTAACGATTTAAGTTTGAGGAAACTTTTGGTGGTTGTTCGGAGGAAAAGGTATTAATGATAAACTGATATTTTATTTTTTTTTTACTTTATCAGTTGTCATATTGCGGCTTAAAATATGACATTTTTTATAAAATAAATAAATAAACATAAATCGAAAAAATTTTCAATTGTAACCTTTGAAACTCATGGTTAAGGTTTATTTTTTGGTTGTTTCACAAAATGGGTATGAGAATAATGATCTAAAATTTTGATGTATCTGCGTATACATTTTAATGTTCAAAAATGAAGTATTTTTTCATTGACCATGATTATTGAAAATGAATTTTTCACACTAATTCAAATATATTTATACTATTTGAGGAGACAATTAATGAACTTGTAGGTTTAATTTTCGATTGTTATTAAGACAAATAGAATTACATTTACTTTGATTTCAAAATGTCTCGTTTACCTATGAAAGTAAACTATTCAATATTTTGCAATCCTCTGGGATAAAAATAATAAAAATAAAGAAGAACGGGCTGATTTACTTGTTAGATAATTGAAGTTAATTTATACATTTTTTAGTGTTGAAGAGAAAGTTCTTCGAAGGAAAATAGTTACAACTTTTCTAACGCAGTTTGTAAAAAAATGGAATAGCGTTGCTCGTGAAAGAAACCTTTTTGAATCAAAATACGCAGACTTCTTAAAAATGGATTTTATTTTTAACTTTGATGAGATTAATTCTACAAATACATTACAACCTTCCACAGCTAAATGTAATGAATGCGAACGTGATATAAATCAGCATAAAAATCTATGTAATAGCAAAGACAAGGTAGGTCGACCACGTTTGTTATTTGATGAAAGTTCCTCTAAAACTAAAAAAAGGAGATCGAAAGAGCTTGCATCTAATCATACTCGTGAGGAGTTGCAAATGGCCCTAGAAATAAAAAGAAAACCTGATTTCACAGGGAATGATTCTGAAGAGAATAATATAAATGAACTTCAAAGAAATGAGGCATTAGCAATGTATATCGATGCGGATTTTTCAAAACAAAGTTATGAAAAAACAAGAAATCATAACTTACGAATGTTTGGAAGTAAAATGTATCCTCCTTACTCCATAATAGCTGAAGCAAAACAATCTTGCTATCCGAATAATATTGAAACTACATAATTTACATGATAAGAAATTGATACTTTTATTTAAATGGGGAATGGATGGAGCATCTGGGCAACAGACAACGAGACAATCGTGGTCCGGTAATGTTAATCCTGAAAATAACTTCACGCAAGCAAATTATTCTGACGAGACAGTATTTATAACTGCTTTTGTTCCTTTACAGTTACGGTCTAGTAGTAAAATTTTATGGACGAATGAAAAACCGAATTCAGCACTCTATTGTCGTCCGATTAGTTTTCAGTTCAAAAAAGAAACCATAGAAACAATAAAAAATAACTACAAATACTATCGCAAGATATTAAATAAGGTAGAAAACTATTGTTTAGAGTACCAAAATATATGTTTCGACATCACATTTGAGTCAAGATGTACTATGCTTGATGGTAAAGCAAATTATGCCATAACAGGCCAAAAATCTTCTGCTTCATGCAATATCTGTTATGCAAAACCTAGTGAAATGAACAATATCCCAATGCTATTAAAACATCCATGTAAAGAACAATTTCATGAATTAGGTTTTCCAGTCTTACATAGCTGGATAAGATTTATGGAGTATGTATTACACATTGCATACAACTTAGATTTTAAAAAGAGAATGGCAAAATGAAATGATAAAATACTAAAAAAAAAATAGAAAAACAACAATTCAAGAATCTTTAAGAAGTAACCTTCAGCTTACTGTTGATGTGGTAAAACAAGGTTCTGGTACCACTAATACGGGGAATGTTGGTGGAATTTTTTTTGAAAAAGCCGAGCGTGTAAGTGAATTAATAGGCATAGATAAGGATTTATTAGTAAGATTCCGTACAGCTCTTCAGGTAATTTCATGTGGACAAAAAATCAATTTAGAATAATTCAAAAGATATTGTATAGAAACTGCAGAAACGTGTATGAAGCATTATTTGTGGTACAAAATGCCACACTCTGTGCACAAGGTTTTGTTCCATGGCTGTGATATTATGAAGGCATTAAATGCCCCAATAATTTGGTTTTCAGAAGAACCCCAAGAGGCGAAAAATAAAGTTTTTCGGGAAGCACGTTTGCAGCATAGCAGAATGTATCAAAGAAGTAAAACTAATGAGGACATTATGCATTATGAATTAGTATCATCTGACCCAGTTATCAGTTCCTCACGAGTAATCAATTCAAAAGACCACAGAGAACTTACTTCTGTAGTTGAACAATTTTTGATAAAAGCATGAAAACTGCAAAAATCCAAAGTGTAAACGTGAAACTATTTTACATATTGCAAGTTTCGTGATGAAATTTTATTTGTTTTATACATTATCAACAAGTGATAGTAATACCTAAGCGACCGAAGTATAAGTTATTAGTTTACTTAACCATTTTCATCTCGTATTACATATTATAGCAAAATTATATTCATCATTTTGTTCTGAATAATTTGATCCTAAAATCATCAGTTTGCATAATACACAGATTAAAGTTTATATTTCAAATTTATTTATTAAAGTAGGAAACGCTTACAATTATTCAGTTGACTATAAGTAAATAATAATGCTTAATGCTTATGTATTATAGGTTCATGTTTATTTTTTTGTAGGTTAAGGTTTTTATAAATTGAACTTCAAGGATTCATATGCATAGTATTTATGATCTTGAAGGTTCACGTGATAATGTGTTAATCAGCATCATGTTTATGAATTTATATTTTTTTAAGTTTAAAGTTTAACAATGTGAATTGCACAGACTTAAAAGTTTGTAAATAACAAAGTTTATTGCTTTATGTATTAATGTGTTCAATATGTTAATGGTTTATTGGTTTATTCGTTAAAAATTAATGAGGGTTATCAAGTTATCTGATCCTATGGTTTATAACATTTTGTTTTTTTTCTTAAAGCATTTAGTTTAATGATTATTTTGTATAGAGAAATGGATTTAAGGATTTTTGGATTTAAGGGGTTTTGGGTTTGAGGGTTTTTGGGGTTAAGGGCTTATGGGCTTAAGGGTTTAAGTGCTCAAGAATTTATAGAATTAAGGGTTGTTGGATTCAAGGGTTTTTTGGGTTAGGGTTTACGGGTTTTAGGTTCTTGGATTTATGGGTTTATGGTTTGGTGAGTTTATGGGTTTATGGTTTGGTGAGTTTATGGGTTTATGGGATTAGGGCTTTAGTGATTCATGGGTTTTAGGGTTTGAAAGTTTATAGGTTTGAGGGTTTATGGGTTTTTGGAATTAAAGGTTTATGGCTTGATGGAATTATGGGATCAAAGGTTTATGGGTTTTATGGTTTAAGGAATTATGGGATTGAGGGTTATGGGTATTGTATTTAAGGGTTTGAGGGTGTTAAAGATTAAGGGTTTATGGGCTTAATGGTTTAAGGGCTCAAGGATTTATGGGCTTAAGGGTTGTTGGATTTTATTAGGGTTTTAGGGGTTTATGGGTCTTAGGGTTTGAGGGTTTATGAGTTTTTGCAATCAAAGGTTTAAGGCTTGATGGAATTATGGGATTAGGGGTTTATTGGTTTTAGAGTTTAAGTAATTATGGGATTAAGGGTTAATGGGTTTAAGGAATTGTGGGATTAAGGGTTTATGGTTTTAGGGGTCAACAGGTTTAAGGTTTTATGGGTTTAAAGTTTTGTGGGTTTAAGGTTTTATGAGTTAAATGCATTGATGGTTTATGGGCTTCAGGGTTGGGTTTATGGGCTTAAGGGTTTGTGGGATTAAGGGCTTATAGACTTAAGGGTCGTTGGTGTTAAAGGATTTAGATATATGTATATCGTTGTAATTGAAAATTTAAGTGTTTGTTGTATATTAAATTGCTTATTAAGGTGTTTTGATTTTTTGGGTTCACGGTGTCTACTTTTTCGCACTGCTCACTTGTTTTAGAACTGTTCCTGATTAGATTAAAATTAGAATCATTAATTTTCACAATGAATTGAGCTGTCACAAGAATTTTGTCCAAAAAATCCCACTGTGTGACGGGCGCAAACAACCTAACACACACCATCGAAAAGAGCACGAAAAGCACCACACGAATACACACCCAATACTCGACCCACTCACCATCAGAGGGCGTTGGCGCCGGCGACTGGAGCTATATAAGCCCGGCCGCGACAGCACAGCGGCAGTTCGATCAGAGCTCCCGATCCGAGCGTTGCCGTGAGAGCACGACACCGCTAGGAGAGCACTAGAAGGACTATCGATATCTGGCCGTTTTCGTGCGCACACGTAACGGCGCAGATAGCGAAATTGCCGCACCGTTATCTGAATTACCACTGTGCGCACTCAGGGTAATTCAGACCCACCAGGTACCTGGAGGAGCGCTTTCGTGAGCACACGTGGCGCAACTACAGGCACTAAAACACCGCCAACCACCGTTCCACCGTTTCTCCGTTCCTGTTACCACTGTGAGCACACAGGGTAATAGGAACCAGAAACCGACTCAGCACACACACCGCGTCACCGTTCCGCCGTTCCACTTACCGCTGTGCGCACACAGGGTAAGAGGAAACGCGAGAAGCAATCCCAGTATCGGGTTGAGTCGTGCGTACACGTCTCAATCAGATCCTGTGATATAAGACACTACACTCCCCCACCGTTCCGCCGTTCCACTTGCCGCTATGCGCACACGTCTCAATCGAATCCTGTGATCTACGACACTGCACACGCACACCTCCACCGTTCCACGTGTCACTGTGCGCACACAGGGCAAAGGAAACCGTGAGAAACGGCCACTGTACGGGATTGAGTCGTGCGCACACATCTTAATCAGGTCCTGTGGAACACCTACAGCACACACCAACCACCACTCCGACGTTCCTCCGTTCCACCTACCACTGTGCGCACACAGGGTAGGAGGAAGCCAGGAACCGGCACGGAGTCCGCACAAGATCGTGCGCACACGTTCTTGCAAGGACTCCGCGACATCAAATACACACCTGGGTACTTCGCCATCCCTGTGTCACTGTACGCATACAGGACGGAGGAATAATCGAACCGCCGTGCTCCAGGCCTAGCATACACGATTATATGTAAGCGACGGCGTGTTTGTAAGCGCACTGTGTAGATGATAAGCACCGTAACCGCATCGAGTAGATATTAAGCACCGAGTAGATGTTAAGTATCGAGTAGCTGTTAAGTACCGTAACCGCGCCGATTAGATGTTAAGTACCGCGCCGATTAGAGGATAATCACCGTAACCGCACCGCGTAGATGTTAAGCACCCCCTAGATATTAAGAACTAATTATAAGAGACAAGTCTTTTTAAACAGCGTACTTTTGTTTGGTTATGTTACAGGTAGCGAATGACAGCGTGCCCTATTGATTAATTAAATATTGTTTTTAATAAATGTTATTTTTAACCTAACTTCCCTCTCCGAATCCTGGTCCCGACTGACAAAACCCGGTGCGAGGGAAACGCAACCGTTACATTGTGATGAATGAAAAGGATTCAGAATCAACTTTTAATTATATTCTTTCGTTTTGTCTACCTGAGCCTACTAAAAACTGCAAAGATGTTATAAATTATAATGTAGGAAATAGGAAAGAGATTGAAGGAAATTGTAACAAATGTTCTAAATGTAAGAGACTTCAAAAAGTTGATGTTCTTCTAAACAATGCAATTTTAATCCTACAATTGATAATATTTGAAGTAGTAATAAATTCTCATTTAAAAAATTGTAATTTTAGAATGGATGAAGTGCCAAAATCAATAATATGCATAAACAATAAAAGTTATAAAGTCGTAAGTGCTATCTTTCATCAAGGTAAAATTACTTAGTGTGGTCATTATACAACCCTTATACGTCAAAATAATCAGTGGATACAAGTAAGCGATACATATAGAGAAAAAAAAGTGGCCTCGTAGAGCAAAAGATGCTTACTTTCTAGTACTAGAACTAATTACAAAAAAATAATTAGGCGAGTTCGTATCATTTGTAATCATACAAATCATACAAAAGATACAAATGAGTTGTTAAATGATACAAAAGCATTACTATTATTATTATTTAATTTCGTAACATAATATTTTATTTAGATATTACAGGCTCTTCAAAAGTAATTAAATCTCTAAAAGAAACCTTTTATAAATAGTAGAATGTAGGAAAGTAGAAAGTTTTCCACATTTCATCTTATATTGATAATTATTTTTAAGTTTTTCTAAAATAATTTTTTGGTCAAACTTTTAAAGAATTTTAATTGTACCGTCTTTATAAACTTTTTTTTTTAATTTTGTATATTGGTACGACTTTATTTCACTAATTAATTTTTTATAAAAGATTAATTTGATAAAATATATAAATAATAAAGTTTTCTTACTGGTGTCTTAACTGTTATATCTTCCGTTTTTTGGTTTACTGTTGCAAACTAATGGCTGTTTTGATTTTAGTGAAATAACTTTCGAAGCTTTATAGACAATATAATTTTACCTAAAGAAAGTTCTGAAATTAATGAACAAATTGTCAAGTATTTTTTCTTCATAACGATAACAAAGCATATCTCAAATAACATTAAAAACAAATATTGATAAAAGTGTTGAAATATTATCTAAATGGATAAGCAATATCTTACGGTATAAGGGATCAACCTACAAAGAAATTATGAAAGTTATTAATGAATATAGAAAAGTTAATTCTCAATCATCTAAATTCATAATTTTTTACGTTACTATGAACATACTTAAATATAAAAAAAATCGAAGCGTTGCAGGACGTCAATAGGGCAATCCTCAGGGCTCTAAATAGGTCAGTCAAAAAACTAGAGGACTTGGAAGCACGTCTTATCTCAGAAAAAGCTGAAGTACTCAGACGCATTTCAGGGATAGAAAGTCAAGTCATTGATATAACTTTTAAAATGGCGTCCCTCAGTCTTGAATTTTTATATTCAAAGCAGTTACCTTTTCGCTACTCTGAGCAGATATATGAAAAGGACTGCATTACATTGGGAAGTGTAATTCTTGAAAGTCATACGCTTCTGAATCTTCTTAAACTCTGAATTATGCAGCCGGTCGCCGGGTGACCTTCGTTTTTGTTCTTTTTCCTTTCTCTTTTAGAATTATTATAGATGAAACGGATTTCACTAAAGTTAAAGTAAAAGTTTGTAGACTCTTTGTTTTTCTTTTCTGAAGTCGTAATTCTTCAGCAACATGAATACTATTAAAGTTGAAACGTTCATCCGTAAATTCATTATCTTTTTCTTTCTTTTTTGAGTTGAAATTTTTTTTGATAATCAAACCTTACAAAACTTAACACGACTAAAGCCTAACGTAATCATTCATAAGCTCTTAGTAGTCTTTTGAGTGATCCATCATTCTCTTTCAAATTTATGGGACAAGAGCAAGAAGAGCAAGGAGAAGGCCGATGGCACAGATAGTAGGAGTGTTAGTGCTACTGATTACTTCATTAATAGAGAACAGTACGAGCAGCACTTTGCTCGGGAACTCGCACAGTTGAATGCGGTAACTACCAGCGAAGCTTCTTTTCTATGAGACAATATCTCGAATCAGAGAAGAGCTTTAGCACTGGAATCTTCGCTCTCATTAAACGACAGTCGCAATTCGCTAGATGGACTGGGCGCCATAGGAGGCATAGGTAGAAGACCACCTGTCACATTGAGTTCCTTTGTACCAATACAGTCTACATTGCAGAACGCCAGTATGACACAATCCTCTACTATGCACACTATGACACATATGGGTGCTATACCGAAAACGGTCATGTCCATATGGACCAGTCACTGTACTATTCTCTCCCGCCTAGTCTCCTTTGCCCGCTGCTTTTGGGCGTAAACTCCCAAAACACGTGCACATTAATAACCTCGATAATGCAGCACATCTTTCTTTTCAAAATTTCAACCTAGCTCACCTGGAAATCCCAATTTCATATTACACTGTCGCAGCACCATTCTATTCTCATTACAGCATTCCCCTTTTTTCAACACTACTTGGGGTGGCCCTCGTTCCTCATCCCGGAACAGCAACCACCTTCCTACCTTTTTCTGAGCTCAGTATTGGGTGCAACGAAGTGATCGCCACACACATGAATCATGTAACCCCGCGTAAAGCATCGCTGGTGTAGCTTCGTCGCATGCACACTTTAGTGCAACCAACTCCTGGCTTAATCACCATGTTAAATCCAATACATAACTTGCGTTCCACTCGCAACGTAGACTCAACGTCACAATTAACTCACTTGATCACTACATGTATACCTGCAGTTCAAGCTGAATAAATTTCCATGCCTGGGAGTCCGCACATATCCGACGCAAGAATTATAATAATTCGGGCTTGGCCCATACGCCAATCAACAATGACTACACTCGTGTAAATAACACTCCCTGTACTCATAATTTATTTATATGAGAATTAGATGCTCACAGGCACTCCCTTTTTGTATTTTGTCAGAGTTGTTCTTTGTGAAGAATTCAGAAACTCTGACACCCTAACACAACTCAACAACAATCCTGGGATGATCTCGGAATTAATCTCTCCTCTGGCCAGCTCGAGCACGGACTGGAAAATCATTCAAAAAGCTGAATTGGACTCCTACTTTGGCACAGGTGCCATCTTAGCCGAACAATGGGAGAAACTGTTTCATTACTGCGATGAGTTATTCTCCCCGTGTACTCACAAAAGTTTAAACTAGATGACTTTATCAACCAGGCGAATAGGATCACACAACTCTTATCGGACCTGGGGGACTCTAAAGATGATCGTGACAAACGCTCCGTATTACCTTTCATAGGTCAGATCAGCAAAACCTTGTTTGGAACGTTAGATGAGAATACGGAAGCGAGTCTACGAAACCTAATTCAAATCACATCTAACGACACTAAAGAAGTGGCCAGACTCCTGGCCGAACAAATAGAATGAGTAGAAGCAAAATTCCCCAAAATAGATTAAAAAATAGAGGTTCTGAATGTTGCCTTGCACTACATTTTCCAGTCCACTGACCGGTATTTTAAATCTGACACTATATTGAATGTTATTCAATTTCTAAACAATAGCGTCACTCAGTACAAACTCAATACTGAGATTGTTACTGATGCCATATGGCTTGCTTCTCAAGGAGCAATGCATCCCCACTTTGTACCTCGTACTCTGTTCAATAAATCCGCCAAATTAGCTGCAGACAGCATCGGTAGTGCAATTTTCCCAGGTGATGAAAACACATTTCCCTTAAAAATCGCGGAGATATCTGATAGAACGATATTCTTTGCAAACAACAAACTAATTTACCACGTTGCAATTCCTCTTTTCGACTTACAAAAGTTCAACCATTACAAAGCATCTGCTCTACCAGTCAAGCAGAATAGCTTTTTATCAAATCAAACGTTTGCCTACATCTGGCCTGAATTTCACTACTTCGCTATTAGTGAGAGTAATAATACGTACATTCCTTTTCCATTTGAGAAATTAAACAAATGTAAAAGTCTAAACAGTCTCTTAATATGTAGAACATTGAACCGGTCCGCGAAATTAGGAGCAATGCTGGGTGTGAAATCAAATTCACAACTCGTCGCTATACGCTCAATTTAATTCATTGCAACATAAAAATTATCCGGTTACAAGACACATACTGGCTCAGACTAAACGAAATTGATTCGTGGGCTTTCTCTGCCGCGCGTACGGAAACCCTTTTCATACAATGCCCGAAATCAGCGCATGAGGTAGTTGAAATAGGGGGGAGGGGGCAGGTATCTTGCGACTCAAACCCGGGTGCACTGCTCACACAGATAATGCGAGCCTAACTGCTTCCCGAGAGTTTCGGACGCACTCTTTCGAAATTGCCTTTCTCCAGCAAAATCTAAACTTTACTTCAATAATTTCCAACTATACGAGTGCCCGAAATTTTTCTAGCTTGATACAACGCGTGATACAATCTGAAATCTTGCAAAAGGCAAGAAATTTACATGGTGTATATGTAGATTCTCTTACGACGGGCACTAGTTTTCAGGAGATTGTAGACAAAGCTAAACAATTATCAAAGTATAAAGACATCAATAAGAATTTCGACTCGTTCAAATATTACACATACAAAGGCATTTGTTCGGTAATCGGGATAATCATTGCCGCCTTGGTAACTTGGAAATTAATTCGTAATCCCCGGGGGTCCCGTCTACTAATCTGTCTAAGAAAGATTTCAGGTCCTTCTAATGACTCAACAGCTGAGACGCAGCGGGTACAGGCCGTGCAAAGCAGCCACCTGTCCCACAACTCAGACAGTATGCTCGCACGGCAAGCATTCTGGAACTACCGGCCTCGCAGCAAGCATGGCTTAGAGCCATCAAACCAGCCATGTAAAATGTTCGCTCTTGAACATTCAAGATAATAAGGAGTAACTTCAACATTTATCTGCATCTGTGCAAGTGCTGGCACGCCGGCGCACATGGAGAATCTCCAAAACGGCAGGTCCTAAACCTAACAATATCTGTGTGAGCGCTGGCACGCCGGCTTACACAGATTACAGCTCGCAGAAAATCAATCTTCAAAAAGCAAACCAAAATGGAACCTCAACATTCAGGCACGCCGACACGTGTTGGTCAATATAACTTCTGCAACTGGACATCCCGACTTCCCACAGCACATGGTTCCCATCCACGTCAGTCAACAATGAAGACATCGAGATCATCCACTTCGTCCTTTAATTTTTCTTTAGTTAGCTTATGAATTAGAGACATGAGTGTATCAATTAAAATAACTCTCTTTTGTAATTTTATATATAATTGGTACATTACTATAGTAGTTTAAATAATTTTCTCTCATAGCAGCGAATGTAGGCTATACATTACTATATAAATTAGAATAATCATTGTACCTTTCCACATAATATCTTGGTATACTCTAGGTAATAATCAACAGCATAATCTACTCCATTTCAGTCAATATTATCACCGACGTTTCACAACATCGATTAATGTAACCTTCTCAAAACGTAAAATATTATTCTTCATATCAGTCAATATTAATCATATCTATCTCTTCATATCATCATATATGCAACTACATTAAGTAATTTAACCAATTTATTAAATTTTTGTAAGAGAGAGAGAGAGAGAGAGAGAGAGAGAGAGAGAGAGAGAGAGAGAGAGAGAGCACATACGCAAACAATGACTGTATAACACAGCGTTCAAGCGGAACACACACAACATTACTCACACAACACACATTTGTAATCATATTTTAGGGCATTTTCAAAAGTCGGGATTCGCGAATTCACAACACCCAAATTGGCGTTGACCGCTGCTTTGGGCGTGTGCCGTGCTGCACGTTGGCGCACGTCGATTCCCACGATGGGGAACCGCACATGCAGTGCTGACGGTGCAAACGTCGCACTGCTCGGCACAAAGTCGTTGGCTCCGGCTTGTGGATTCGGAGAATCCCAAACCCTTGCCGCGGACTTGCGTTGTCGCTTTGCGATAAGGTACGCGCGGTGCAGCGCAGCTTCTCGCGAGCGGCAGAGCACAACGGAAGTTGCCACGGGCTTGTCGAGGGAGTCACACCTCGCTCTCGCTGCTCTCTCTCTCTCTCTCTCTCTCTCTCTCTCTCTCTCTCTCTCTCTCTCTCTCTCTCTCTCCTCTCTCTCTCTCTCTCTCTCTCTCTCTCTCTCTCTCCTCTCTCTCTCTCTCTCTCTCTCTCTCTCTCTCTCTCTCTCTCTCTCTCTCTCTCTCTCTCTCTCTCTCTCTCTCTCTCTCTCTCTCTCTCTCTCTCTCTCTCTCTCTCTCTCTCTCTCTCTCTTCTCTCTCTCTCTCTCTCTCTCTCTCTCTCTCTCTCTCTCTCTCTCTCTCTCTCTCTCTCTCTCTCTCTCTCTCTCTCCTCTCTCTCTCCTCTCTCTCCTCTCTCTCTCTCTCTCTCTCTCTCTCTCTCTCTCTCTCTCTCTCTCTCTCTCTCTCTCTCTCTCTCTCTCTCTCTCTCTCTCTCTCTCTCTCTCTCTCTCTCTCTCTCTCTCTCTCTCTCTCTCTCTCTCTCTCTCTCTCTCTCTCTCTCTCTCTCTCTCTCTCTCTCTCTCTCTCTCTCTCTCTCTCTCTCTCTCTCTCTCTCTCTCTCTCTCTCTCTCTCTCTCTCTCTCTCTCTCTCTCTCTCTCTCTCTCTCTCTCTCTCTCTCTCTCTCTCTCTCTCTCTCTCTCTCTCTCTCTCTCTCTCTCTCTCTCTCTCTCTCTCTCTCTCTCTCTCTCTCTCTCTCTCTCTCTCTCTCTCTCTCTCTCTCTCTCTCTCTCTCTCTCTCTCTCTCTCTCTCTCTCTCTCTCTCTCTCTCTCTCTCTCTCTCTCTCTCTCTCTCTCTCTCTCTCTCTCTCTCTCTCTCTCTCTCTCTCTCTCTCTCTCTCTCTCTCTCTCTCTCTCTCTCTCTCTCTCTCTCTCTCTCTCTCTCTCTCTCTCTCTCTCTCTCTCTCTCTCTCTCTCTCTCTCGTGCACGCGGCAATAATGAGCACGCAGCAACCTCTGACTTTTGTGTTTTCCCTTGCGCAAGAACCCACGACCGCATTCACGCTTTAGTGTATGTAACAGTATAAAGGTGCAATCCAAAAATGTGTATTACCAGGATCAAAGTATTAGAAGAGAGCTTCAATTTGAGGACCGGTGAGTTAAAAATGATTGCCCAGGCAAAAAGTTTTCTAGGCTTAAAAATAGCTAAAAATCATAAGTACTTGAATTTTGTACGAAAATCGGCGATTATTCTTTTTCTTTTTCAATCCTTTTAATTGTTTACCCCAACGGTCAATTGCAATCATACGGGGCTCAAATTGTAGTTCTTTTCTTCTGCTTTCGCTTTCAAAAATCAGATTAACATTTTTATCTTACAATCAGCTAAATATATGTCCATCAATTATGGCTGCTATTTTATCTTTTTACAAAACACCCACACTGAAAGGCGGTTAGCATATAAGATGCCCTCCCACGGATACAGGCGGCGCAAATCCGAGTACCCCGCATGTTCTTCGATTTAGGACGTATATTGCCCGCTTTAAGAAATCTACCAGTGCGACAACAGCGCTTATGTTACATTATGTATTAAATCACGGTATACTCTTTTAGCTCGCGAAACGCCTAACCTTCTTTTTGGCGGTAGTAAGTGCGATCAACCTGCGAACAGTTTAACTATTATTAACTAGTGTGAGAGGCAATTGTTTAAGCATAAGTATGTAAGTAAACAAACATAAAATCTTATTACTATACTTCTTATTGTATACTATATAATTGCTGTTTAAATTACTTTATTCCTCTTCAATAAGTCATAATTTTCTTCAATAAAATATAACCTCTATAAACTAATTAGTTTTTTCATTTCATTAATATTTCTAATTATTATATATGTTGTTAATGAATGAATTGCAGTGGAAGACTTGGAAGTAGCATATGATAAAGTGGTAGCTAGTCCTGATATTACTAATTACATTATTATTTTCACACAAGAACCCACTTCTCAATCCTCATCAGAATCATTGCATGAATCTCATTCACAAAATCCTTCAGATGCACCAGGTTGTTTAACAAACTATTTTCCTTTATCATTTTTTAAAATAATTTTCCATGGTGTGATGTTGTGTGCATGTTATAGGGCATGAGTATAATATTAATAGCGTACTCTATACATTTTTAAACTCATCGATAGAGGTACAGTGTTATTAAGAAAATATAAATTGAAGAAAAATCTTGATTTACAAGTTTTTAAAGAGTTTGTAATTTGGCATGAAAAAGATCCGATTAATTTCAAGTAAGTATAAACAATTTTATATTTAAAAGAGCTTGAAAGTATAATATTGGTTTTTAAAGCATCATTTCCTTGTGAGTATAATGATTTATGATTTGGCTCTTCATTTATTAATAATATTATTATAAAAAGATGTGTAAATTGTATACATTATCATTCTAAAATAATTGTAACATTTATATATAAGTGTAATTTAGCAAAAAGAAATAGAAAGGTGATTTTTAGGTTATAATGTAATAATTGAATTTTTAATTTATTTGTTACAGAATTCAAAAAGGGACTTTTATAGAATGACTAAGATTAGTAAATGAATTATTCTCAATAGTGGATGGAAGTTCTATTTTTGAATTTAGAAAAACAAATGGTGATGGAGAATGCATTTATACGTGAGGCTGTCTTTATAATTATTATAGAATAGTAAGATCATCATTGCGAGAGGCAGGTTTAATATCTTCTGACTATTCAACAAGTCTTCCAGCAGATTCTTTATGTATAGGTAACTATATCTATAAAGTATAATTAGTTTTACTTAACACTTATTATAAAAAAAATTGTTTATATGCAATAACTTTGTAACATCAAAATTTGTAAAAATTTATTTTTATAGGTCTTACAAGGAAGGTACCCCAAGTGTGTATCGCCGATTTGGATGACAGTGCAATATATTATAGTACATTGAAAAATAAGAGACACGTATATTTTTTTATGTGCCGATAGGCACTTTTAGGGGGTGAAATTAACCCCTAAAATTCATCCCCAAAAACAGTTTTTTTCAAATATTTCAGAAACTAATAAAGGTAGCTTAACCAAACCAACACCAAAAGATTTAGAATAAAAGAGACTACAAAACTGGACCACTTTTAATTTTAAGGGTACCCACCCCTATTTATTTAAGAAAAAATTAAGTTTTTTTTACTCAATTTTTAGCTATCAAAATGACAATAATTTTTAGATCGCTGTAAAATTAATTTCATTTGAAAGAATATTAATAAATAAAGTTGACCTGTACCCCCTATTTATATTTGATTCATTATTTAAAAAAAAAAAGATTTCTTGTTGGAACAAAAGCTAAAACTTTTTGAATAGAAATGAGTACACAACTTTACCCCCTCAACTTTAAGGGTAGCAACCGCTATATTTTCTAAATGAAAATTAAGTTTTTTTTCAATCATCTTTCGCCTACAAAAGTAATAATGAATTACGTACCGTATAGAAAAGTAATTTTATTTAATAAAATATTAAAAAATAAAGATATATTTTCTTGGAAGATTACTACCCTTTTTTCTTATTTTGTTCATTATTTTTCAAACCGAAAAAGATTTCTTGATGGAACTAACGCTAAAAATTTTAAAATAAATTAGGTAATAAAACGACTATTTTAATTGTAATGGTATCTCCCCTATATTTTTAAAACGAAAATTAAGTTTTATTGATTACTCCAACAAATTTAAAGTATTCTCAAAAAGTAATTGTTTGTCAAATTATTTGTAGCATTATGGATTTTAAGTAGTACAATAATGATAGTCTTCGAAAAAGTGTTTTAAGCATAAAGATTTTTTACACCAAGAATATCTAACAATTGCAACGTTTTGACAACTATTAACCTCACAAAGCGTTGCACAGGAATAACACAAATATTTAAATAGATTTTTATATCGCGGAGATGAAAATTGGTTATGAAGCAAAGACTATAATTTAATTACATTATTTCTCAACTGCAAGTTCATGTCTTCGTCTAGGAGCATAACATTGTATGAGAAATGTTTAACATAGTTCTCCCATGTGCGGAATCCATAGACATCTAATGGCTGAAAGTTTCCAGTCGTTCCTGTAGGTATCATTTTGAGATGTACCGTTTTATCATATGGCGTAACTTCCTGTACAGCGGATGGACAATTACCACTCCACGAATCAATTAGCAACATGCTTATAGGGCCAACTTGAGGAAAATATACCTCCTTTAACCACGTCTTGAAGAGTTCTGCAAATTTTATTTCATTTAAGAAATAATTAATTTTTCATGTTTAGAAGTTAATAAAATATGAATTTACCTGAATTTAGTTTTCCAGATGTCGAGGATGCAACATAAACGTTAGTAGGCCTTAATAAGTTTTTTGAGACGATTGGTCTGAATTCTCCGGTTCGTTCCTTTAATACTAAAAACAAAGGTGATAATAAGTTACCTGTGGCTGAAACTGTTGGTTGCACCGTATAACTATGCAATATGAATTATATGTTTTCATCATCTACTTCATTTATCAATTTTTTGACTTCTATCACGAATTCTACCTCTTTTTTATGCAAATCATTTTATACTTTTTGTTTTTAGAAAATCTATTTTTTGTACTTTGTTTTGTGACAAATTTATTAATTTTTCGAGAAACAATTCTATGAGAGATTTTAAATTTTGAAAGCCAGTGTTTTGAAGCTTTAAATGTTATATCCTCATTCCCAATTATTTTTTGTCCTTGGAGAGCCCATCTTCTTAAATCATTGTCATGAATTATTAATCCACCTTCAATAGCAGGTTTAAAATTTTCTAGCGTGTAATCGCACATTCTTGCAATTTTTTCTCGGTATGTTTCACCTTGATTGATTTGGTAAGCCCAGCGTCGTAATAGCATTTCGGAACTGACCTTCCTGAATCTCTTTTGAACTGTTTGTAGCGATAATTTCTTTTTTGTTTTTCCACTTTTCCAATAATCTACAGCCCTTTTTTTATATTCAAAACTCAATGGTTCTTCATGTCTCGTACTCTGACCCGTAGGAAATACAGGATCGTCAGGAACTGAACGTAAATCAACCTCTTCAAAAATACGTGCGTCTGATTCTTTAAAATCTTCTTGAAAATCCAACGATTTTTCCATTATTACATCTATATTATTAGACGATTCCATCAAATCTAACAGTATCATTTGGAAATGGTCTTTTATCTCTATTTCTTTACTATTGTATGGGCTATCTTCAATATCAAGTGTTTGAAAATAGGCAAGTAGAAGGTTAATAACATTCAAATGATTAATTTTGTTGCATTAGTCCCACTCAATATGTCAAAAAAACGCAATAATCCATACTTGTGTTACGAAAAATATGGTGTGCATCAAGGGCTAAGTGGGCTTTTTGGCCTCGTGTCTCGTATGGTTGCAGCATCTGCAAGTTTTAAGAACATATAACTGCTATTCCGTAGTCATATTCGTAGTCATGTCGTGTCGGAGCTGCATCGGTCCACCACTTTGAATTTCGCAATAAGGCCACTCAGTAGTGAAAACTAGATACAATAAGCTAAATTTTAAGCCCGGGCAGGAATCATTTCGAGCCTCTGATTTTTGGACAGAGGGGGGTGGTCGGTTTCAAAAAGAATGACCCATATATATATAACGTAAATTAAAAAAGTAAGATATATAATTATATATAATTAAATTAAGTTTTTTATTCGTATTATAAAATTGTTATTATAATTAACAATTATATATTTAAAACAACAATATAATAAATTATATAATTACTTATTTATTATCAAATGTGATGTATATGTGTGTGTCTGTGTGGATGCGTATATGTATGTACATTTCGAGTTAATATGAATTTCTCAAGTTATAATTAAAATAATAATAATAATGATAATAAAAATTGCCAGTATAATGTATCATAAAAAATCGATTTCTAAGACTTTTATTGTATGTGTTTACACAATAAATTTAGTAAATCAAATATGTAATCCGCGAGCGAAGCGAGCGTTTTATGCTAATATTTGTATTATAATATCTATATTATCTACTGAAACATATTTTTATTACTCACAACTATGAAAAATTACTGCAAACTTTTTAAAATCAAAATTATAGTGGACTAGATACTTATAAGTAATTTTTGTTCACTTAAGATCAAATTTTTAATTAAACTATCGTATGTTGAGCGTCCTTTTTTTATTAACATAAATGTGCGGTTTTCTCAACAAAGCTTATCAAAATATGGATACTAAAAATAAACTAAATGAAAAAAAGTTGCTAAATGCGTTAATTTTTACAGGTAGTTTTGAAATTCAGAAAAAACTTATTCAAGGAAACGTATATGAAAAAATTGGAGTAATAGTCGACCAAGTGTTGCTACGGCACGAAACCACGAACTGGGAATGTTGCAAGAAAGTGTTTCCAAAATTCAAACCTTTTTTCGGAAGCTCATGGTATTGATGTTCAATTAATAGATAACATTTCAACCATAATATCTTCTTTTAAAAGCAAAAAGTATCTTCAACTAGATAAGCTGGAAAAATTTTGCTGGGACACATATTGTCTGCATTATAAATTGTATCATTGGACACGACTAAATCCTACACTGCATAAAGTACTACAACACGGTTGTAAGAAAGCTCGTAAATTTGAAATCCCGATTGCATATTATGCAGAAGATGCTAATGAATCCTGGCATAAATACTATAGGAGAAACATGATTATATGTTAGGCAAAATAGTAGAGAAAATCGATTGCTGGATGTTTTCAATCGAGCAATTTATCTGTCAGATCCAAAAATATCTGTAATCAAACTAAAAACTCGATTAAAATCAAGTTAAGTTTCAAAGAAAGTACAGGAATTTTTCGAAAATATGTGAGTTTTGGAGGTTATTTACTGTACGGAATAAAAAGTTTTAATTTTAATTGTGTTTATTTTTACACGTAACCACTTCAAGAGAGTGACACTACCGAAAGTGATAACAATGAAGAAAGTGTATCGGATTCCTACAAATTTATTTTCAATAAAAAACCAAAGTTTTTTTTACAAGAATAACTTGTACATGTTTTATGCTCAATAAATATACATATTGTCATCGTAAACATTTATAATGATTGATCTTTATAATAATTAATTTATAATAATTTATTGATCTTTCTAAAAATATGTAAGTTTTTGAGGTTGTTTACAGTACAAAATAAATTTATATAATAAGTAAGTAGTATGTAGGTAGTAAATAAGTATGTTTAATTTTAATCTAAGAAATCTTTAATATAAGAAAAATGTATACAAGTAATAAAACATAGAATTTTCATTTGTTTTTTTGTGACTGACAACGTAAACAAAAATTTTCTTTAAAAAAAAATAATTTTGTATTCTAAACATTTTTTAATTTTTTTGCTGTGTTTTTATTTACCTTTGATTTGACCGATCGTGCGTTCCTTTATCTTCATCCTGTCAAGAGATTATTGAAAACGCACATACAACCTGCGTTGAAGGTGAATCAGGAGAAGTAGGCGGAGAGGAGTGGCGAGGCAGAGGAACAACCACAGAGTGATAATGATGAGCCGAATGGGGAAGGGGCGGCAGAGGAAGAAGAGGAGTCTATGTCGGGAGACTAGCAGCCGCCCCATATGTCCAATGTCGATCACCTTTTTGCCAAGTGTAGGGAACCAGAAGCTGCCTGTGATAACATCTTACAAGAATTGATGGTTCGTGGAGCTAATGAGAGCCGAAATACGTATGAATTTAAGAATGATCCTTGTGTCGATATACGTCACCAAATCCTCGACTTTGTCCCGCGACCAATAGATCTTGAAGAAATGGGATGCTCAAGCAGCGAAGGAAGAATAGTTACCGAGCATTTTTTTAACCAAGGAAATCCAAGAGATCGTCAAATAAATAAACGTAAGTATATTTACATATTTAATAAACACTCTTTTCTTTAAAAAAAAATCATACTATCTAAACATTATTTAAGTTATTCGCCGTGGCCTTGAGGACTTCGATAAGTACCCCAACTCGTTAAAACAGCATTTCAGGCGTATTATGTAAGTTAGAAGAGGCCAAGAAATAAGGTGGTATTCCTTCTCTCACTGTGCACCCACAAGACAAAGAGAATACGGAGTCCACGAAATCGAGGTTTTGTGTAGTCGTGAGCACACGTCTCCACACCACTCGACAATACACAACCCCCGCCTACCGTACCAGAAACCACTGTGCGCACACAGCGTGGTCAGGAACCGTAGTACCGGAAAGCGTTTAGAAGCAACTCACACTCACACCGTACCATACCGCACCGACGCCGACTCCTAGATAAGGCGATATTGTCATACCGCCCCGTAGCGCAACCGAGACATTGCAAAAAGTATTGTAAACGAAATCTTTCTAAACCACACGCGTTCGTTTATCAGTTTCAGATTGGAGAGAACATCTAAACTCCAAGTGTAAATTAAGCGTTGTAAATATATGATCCTAATTACTACAGATAAACTTTATTATTTTTCATTTCCCCATTCCGAATCCTGGTTTCCGACTGAGACCTCGACACAAGGGGAACGCAACCGTTGCAAAGTATAAATTAGAGGGTAGGCGTCTCATATTAAAAATAAAATTACTACCTAAGGATGGTTCTATAAATCCTATAGATTGGTTGGAGATAGTTATTCCCGATATTTATTCTTATATAATTTCGTTATGTAATGAAAACGATATGATTTATGGAATCTAATTAGCAGTTTAGTTCAGAGCAACGAAGATTTTCAAATATATCAGAGCATTATTCTGATATTAACCGTTGTTAAGGGGACAAAACAGTCCTATTTCTTAATAAAATCGATTATTTTTTGTGATATTTTGATGACAAATTGCACGTAAAATAAGCTCCCAAAACCCGTTTTTGAAAAAAAATTTTATTTCAAAGTTATAAACTAAATACTGAATCTATCTTTTTAACTTTTTTTTCGGATAATTGCATACTTTTAATTTTTCCTTAATAAACGAATAAATAAACAAAAACATTATGACTTGCAATATATTATTATTAATACCTGTAATATATAAGCAATATATATTTTTTACGTGTATTTTAATAAAAAATTACACGTATTACACGTATAAATTAATTAATTTCAGCATATACTAAAATCTTGAAAAGATCGCGCCTTTTCTATACAAGACGCACCTAACAGTTTGAAAATTGAAATTTGAATATCTGCGCGCTGCGTACCTCCTCTTGATAAATGTTAGAGCGTATGCGCGACAGTATTGTTGGAAACTTAGTTTATCTGTGCGCATGCAACCTAAGCCACCCTGCACAGTCGCTATATCTACAATTAAGCATTTACAAATATATCTACAATATACTTGTGATCATTTGTCTCAGTTATTGTAGCGTTTTATTTAAATATTTAAAAATATATAATTAAAGTCTAGTGAAAAAAGTGCAGTGAAAAAAGTATAGTGAACAAGGTGTAGTGAACAAGGTGTAGTGAAAAAAGCAGATCAGTGAAAATTGTGTAAAATTATAAAATAAAAAAAGTATAAATTGTTAGTGTGAGATTATTGTGAAATTGATAATGGCTTCGAATAAGAATACAAAGGGAAGATTTAGATCTATTCATCCGGATGCCAAGTACTCGTATGGCAGGACAACGTGCTGGCTTCCTGAAGATTATGAACATAATTGCCTGCTTTATAATTATACTTCTTTGTATTTTTATATCGTTATTAGAAGTCAGAAATATTTATTAATTTTGTTTTTCGGTGGAAGAGTTTGATACCTTCCTCTTTCTATAAATCAGACAGTTGAGGTTACGTATATGTGTATATACATATGGATAGTATGGTGCCAAATTTAAATATTTACCAATTCATTTTTATAAAAGATATGTTATGTATTTTTTCAATTTTATCCCGATATATTAATATTTAAAATACTATAAAAAATAATTAAAACGTCTATTTTAACTTCCAGATAAAGATTGTCGTACATACCTGATATGGTATGACCGAATATACCATATCAATAGCCAAAATGTTGGTCTTGACAAACATTTATAACTATACAAGTACATTTATAACTATAATTGTAACACCAAACTTTAACGTTGTTTTGAACTAATGTTGATTTTTCCTGATTTCAGCTCACTGTCCTAGGATTCCAGGAGAATGAATGGATAAAATGGACTGAAATTTTTTTTACAAGTTCTACACATCTGTCATTCTCATATTAATGAGGAGATTTTGATTTGAATGTGTAGAAGTTGTTTTACACAAAAATTAGTGGCAAAAATAGTCGACAAATAATAAAAAATATAGTATTTTTGTTGTAAAATATCTTCTACGCATTTAAATTAAAATCACCTCATTCATATAAGAATGACAGATGTGTAGAATTTCTAAAAAATTTTTGAACCCATTTCATCCATCGGTTTACTTGGAATCTTACGGACAGTGACAAAATACTTTCATGGGTGTCTGTACTGTGACCGCTACCAGATAGCAGTACATGAGGCCTATTAGGGCTCAAATTGTAGGTAATATGACCTAGTTTTATTAGAAAAAATATCTCAATCAAAACTTAAATTTACATAGTTGATTGGTGATACAAGACATGAATTTGGGCACTTTCAAAGGAGGTTTCGAAACCTCAAAACAGAAAATTCAAAAAATAAAATCTCTATGATACGAAAAACGAGAGATGTAGGAATGTAGCATCGATCGAATAAAATCAGAGAATCGCAAAATCAAAGATTATGTAACACAGCATCCGCTGATGAATAGTATAACTTTGAATTCGCGCGAAGCTTTTTTCGCGGGTAGTAAGGAAAATATAGTCACTGAGTAAACAGTCAGTGATAATGAAAAAAATCAATGTACGGATATATGCTATCTTTACCCGTATATCTAAAAAAGAGCGCTATTTCCTCTAGGACATCCCCGTATTTTGATTGGTGCAAAGTTCAACGAATTAACATGTAGAAATAACAATAATCTCAATAATGCTGAAGGATTAGTTAAATGTATTATCTTACCACCCCGCGACTTACACAATCCGACTTAACCAATCAAAATGTAAGGACCTCTTCTTTTTGCTCTTTGTAATTCCTGTTGTGAAGAAATGCAGCAGAGAGAGTACGATCACGAAAACGTAAAAATGCTCGAATTTACGAGGACTTGGGTGGCTGATGAGCTACGTAAAGCTGACGAACTCGGTTATAGTATAACGAAAATTTATATCGTTTGGCAATATGAGATGACACGGTATAATTAAATCGAAGGCACGGGTGGTCTTTTTGGTGAGTATGCGAATACTTTTTCAAACATTAAGCAGGAGGCCACCAGTTAATCTTTGTGGTAATGACGAGGCAAAAAAATTACAATATATAGATCAATACAGGCGCGATGAGGGTTTAATTTTGGGTAAAAATAATATTGAAACAAATTCAGGATTAAGAGCTGTTGCTAATCTCTGTTTAAATTCGTTTTGGGTGTAACGTGGCGGTTGCTCCGAGGAATATATGTCCAGGAAGCAACTCCCGAGCACCAACGTTAACAACGAAATACCAATCCGACCGAATTTATGTATAATGGGCGCCAGGCCGGCAGGTAGTTTCGGCTTCAAACACTCTTAACGCGCCGCGGCTGAGACAATTTCTCCCAGAGGAGATTCCGTCGTCGATACAAACTGTGAGGTACTCGGGCGTACTCCACTCTGTGTGCTCAAGTAGAGGATATCGGGTTTGGAAGAATAACACACTCAGTTATAAATTGTATATAGAGAATCGACAATATTTATTATGAGTCTGGCCACGAAATAAATAATAAGAATCGATACGCTACAACGGATGCTCTATTACATCCACGCACCCGAAAAACAGGCTGCCGCACGCCTCGACTACGTCGCACCGCATCACTCACGCAATCACACCAGCCGACCACAACGAAGAATCTGACCACAATCTGCACCACGAAATCCCCGATACAAATTTGCAACGAACCTTCTATTAAACTTTGATCCTGTCGTCTTCTCGCCACTTCGCCTCACAATCACCTCCCTTCTCTCCTTACTCCACGTGGCAGATTTTAAATACGAACTAATGGTAGCTGACTCCTTGAGCGAGATGTTGCTAGGGGGCTAGTCCGGAACAAAGTGAGCGAGTCGCGCGCCGCGAGCCTTCTTTTGTCGCGAAGGGCCTGTCCGCGAACCGCTAATTGACGGGTCATCGACAGGCGTCAATTAGTCATACAAAGCGCGCGACTTTCGAACCGCGTTTCACTCAGTCAACAATCCTCACTCATACTCCATTCCAATTACTTAAAACTAAGTCCGGCCGCAAAAATAATGCCGGTGTGGAGTAGGCTTCTTTAGCCCCTCCTCTCACGCTAACATGCATTCAGGTCGCACTTGGACCTCCACCGGCACCCAATCACACCTTTCATAAACGCATCACACAGGTGTCGGAACCGTGTGCTAGAATAGGCCGCGAGTGCGCGCGCAACCGCTGGCTACAGCTGCTACTCGTAGCGAGGCTTCCCCCTCTCCGCACCGCCGACTCTGTCGCTGCTGCACGTTCTGGCTGTTTGCTAGGCGGCTATGGCTCTGGCCGTGACTCTTTCCTCCTCTCGTTACCTCTACGAACAACAAAGAAGAAATTATTTTCCCGTTGTTGTTGCGACGCAAGTAACGAGAGCGAGGCGACGATTCAATGCTTGGCCTGACGAGCGAACCTCGTCACATGGGGTAACTTTAGGCAGCGGAGTAATCTAATACAAACTGAAGTCGTAAAATCACGTGAATCTTTTTTAAAACTTCTTACCTTTCTGGAGAGGGAGGTTAATGATTTACTTGCACTTAACGACGATATATTATATGTAAATGGGCAATACAGAGATAAGGCTGTAACTCCTGCCCCACACACTATTGTCGTTATTGCGGCTTACACTACGGCGCAAACACGTTTAAAACTATACGAAACTATAATTAAAAGACTTGGATGAACGTGTTTTTTATTACGACACAGATTCTTGTATATTTATTTCGCATCATAATGTATCAAATGAGTATAAACCTTTTATTGAATCTAAACTTGGCAATATGACTGATGAACTTTGTGGTTATGGGGAAAATACATACATAGATAATTTTGTTTCAGGTGGGCCGAAATTTTACGCTTCCACAGCTGTAATTCCTAATATTAATGATAAAATTGAATGTTGAAAGTTGAAGGGTATATCGTTAAATTTTTCAAACTGAGCAAAAATTAATTTCGATAGCATTAAGAATTTAGTTATCGATGCATTTGCAACCAAGGATCAAGAATCTGAGAATATGAACGATGAAGATAAAGAAATACGCTTAAAATTCAAAGCTATAAAAAGAACAAAAGTACATGAAGTTGTAACGCGTGTCGAATCGAAAACATGTTGTGTCATATTTAAACAACGACGATATCTTACTGTGCGCAAGTCTCTACCTTTTGGCTATAAGAATAATGAAGTTTTGTACAATAACGTTATACATATTGTGAATAAAAAATAAAACTAATATATTACTGATATGAGCAGCTTATTTCGACTGGTCTTACCATATCTTACCAGTAATGCTAAAGCCGTTGGTAAAGAAGCTATTAGAGTAGGGATGAATGTGTTAGATGATGTGGCAAATTACGCAATCAGTTTTAAACAAGCTGTGAATACGCATGCGTAAGAGTTTGGTCGACATTTCAAACATAAAACCGCAGCTAAAATAGCTGAGATGATTAAGGGTTCACGATATAAGCAGGAAGATAAGAAGTGAAAGCATCAGTCACGAAAAAGTCGTTCAACCAACGTAGCAGTGGCAGTAAAAGTCAGCAAATGTAAGGATAGAAGACTAAAGAAAAGGAAAGTGAAAAAGAAGTACAAGAAGAAGAGCGGAAAACATCGTAGTGTCTCTGATATTTCTGTTGTTGCATAAACACCATTATCATGGCCTTTCTAAATTCGAACTCATGACAATGCATGAAATCAGAATTAGATTTATTTATTTTATCGACTTCACAGACTTCAGTGGAAAATTCTTAATTTATACATTACAAGATAGTTTCATCCCTCACTGACGTTGGACCAATGGAATTTCTCGTTTAAGGGGCACTAATTATCTCGATCTTGCGGATACAATCTTGTGCAAATATTGCCAGTGCAAATATTGAATGTTGAAATTACTGCTGCTGAATCCACAGCAAAATACTATAAGGCAGTACCAGTCAATAACTTTTAACACTCACTCCTAAATCAAAATTTGGTCTCACCACCAAACAACGCGTACGCATATGGAACATACATCGAAACACTGTTAAATTATTCAACAGCATCCATGAATTCCTTGTACTAATGGAGACAGCACACAATATCATAAAAAGTGAGGCAACAGTAAATAAGGGCAATGCTTATCGTCGATATTATACTTTCAATGTTCAAACTGTTGATCTAATAGGCCATTTACACTGTGATATTTTTAATCAAAATAAGTTTTTGCTAAACGGTGTTGTAGGATTACGATTGGTGAAAAGTTAGGATTGCTTCTGCTTGATTCGCAAGTGCATGGTCAATACTGTATTATGTTTCTTTATCATATGGTTAATTTACCTAACGTGCTTACGTTTTTTTATAAGTTTTTACAAGATTCCCGAAAAAACGATGCACTAGCGGTGGCGTTTTATAAAAAACTTTTACGAAATCAAAATATTCATGTACGCTCAAAAAATGTTAAAAGATTTGAGTAGATAAACAACGCGGGTTCGGGACCCTCCCACCACTCCACCCTCAGCACACCTGTGCAAATGAGAATAGGCCCCGCCCACTTCGAGTGTTCTGGAAGCTTTGAGCCATGACGTCATCAGCACACCTGTTATCTCGGTCGGTAAAGAAGGGCACTGCAAACAGGTGTGCATCTATGGCAGAGGCTAGCACCAGGAGTTGGCTGCTGCGCGGCGGGTAGGCGGCAGCGCTGGGGGTCGGGCAGCATACTCCGGGCGGTATACTCCGGGTGGTACATTCCAGGATGCTTACTCAAGGTCAGAGACGACACCAGCATCTCGGCGGGCTGCAGCGCAGTGAAGTCGGCTACCGGTACCGCCGGAGTGAGTCGCGCGTTGAGATAGCGCGGATCGGGTTATACCTGCTTATTGTTCTTCTCCTCGCTCCTCTTTATACCTTCATATTCGTACTTTTATCGAATACGATAGCATATACGCATCTTCTTAACGCAATATAGCTGCTGCGTATTATCGGGAGCTCTCTCTTTTTCTCTTTCTCTTTCGTGCAGGCTACAAGCATAATATGCACGGCTATCGTGCAACGTTTAGCGGTGACGTCAGCGGCCTATGAGCTGCATCACGTTACAATAGCCAGCATCTTTACGGGCCCGTGAAATGCATGTACTTTAATAATGCTAGCTGCGTATTTACATCAGCTTTCTTAGAACTTGTTTACAGCTAAAGTAATCTTTATTGGTCGAATTTTCTAGAGCATGCGTGTATGCATTGATCACAGCGGCAAGTATCAAAGGGTCTCTAGTTTCACGCTTGTTTTTTTTTTTAAGTCGATTCATTTGCGTATATTAAATACAATTCGTATACGTACATTTTACATAGTATGAATCATTTATATATCCTCACTTATTATTATTATTATTTAGGACGATTCATTTTCTACGAATTATTTTTCGCAATAAGAAGTGCGTATATAGTGTAACATATTTACTTGAAATAAGACACTACCTTCCAGAATATTGTAGGACGATTAATTTTCTACGAATTATTTTTCTCTATAAGAAGTGCAGCTGCAATACCTACGAGCTAGCGTAAGATGTATTAGGTTACATCTTCATTGCTAACTGCACGCAGTATGATTTACACTGCGTACGACTTTTTTGCTGCAGCGCGATTACGTCAGCGGCTGATGAGCAGCTTATTACATCGCGTAATATACAGTGCTTGCTGTTATTCGTTAACTTCTACGAATATATAGTGTATATGACTGCATGCATAGGAATTAGGAAAAAAGGTTAAATAATATTAGTCGCATGTACAATAAGAAAAAAAAACATCTTTTATTTGACTATTCATCGAAATAACCAAATTCTATCTTATCCATTTTAGTTCCAAAATACTGCATATACAATTTTTTTGTTATACATTCTGAGCGCAATTGCTTAAAACAATCATCCATTATTATTTTACTCATTCTTGAGGGTAAGAAGACGCCAAAAACATTCTCTGTACAAATGATTCAAGCAGCGAATGATCTATGAAAACTGACTGAAGTTAAGGCGTTCGCTGCTCTTTTATAGTTGTAAAATTTGGCGTGCTGGGAGTATAAGGGGAGGGTGGCCTCCGTATACTCCTGATTCAATTCAAATATTAAAATTTCTTATACTTATCGCGTTCAGGAAATGATTTTGTATTTGTCGAATATTTCTCGGTAAACGATTTCCAGTGCGATGTTTCCTTTTTCTTCTCCTCGTTCTTACACGGAGGAAGAGGCTTATATTTAATATGACTCGTATTTTGATCCATCTTCGTTGACGTCCAGAGTGAGAATGGTATGAATTGCGCTACTCAAACGATATTTATTTTACTGTATCCATAGGGATAAAGGATTAAAATGCAGTAGTCGCAATTAAAATGAATAATACATTTATTCAATATTACTTTATACACAGCTCATTTAGTTTTTTCTCAAGTACTGGTTCAATAATTTTGCCTATTCTTTTAATTCTACACCTAAAACCCTCTCGATCTTGGGCTGCTTGCTCCCACTCTCCACATCGTGCACGTTTATGTGCATATGTACATGTGTACATTGAATGAACAGTAGGCTTTTCTTGGAAACGAACCCGCTTATCTATGCTGCTATTTATTAATAACATTAAATTTACACTGTACGCAATCTCTTCTCAAAGGTGCGGTTCCATTCTCGATGCTGTTGTGCTCATGACAACGTAGACACTCCAAAATTTCAGAGTCCAGCTTCAAATGTTCTGGCAGTTTATTCCAAGCTTGCTCGATACTATTTGATGCAAATGATATGAGAAATTCTCTCGGTAAAAAAGCAATATCCGTGGGAGTCATAAATGAAAGGTGCTCTGTGCGATAAAATTGTTTGAGTGATCTCTCGAGAGATGGCGTATTGTCCTGATAACATTTTTTCAGCAATAATACGTTTCTGTGCGCACAGTTTGCTTTGAATGCTAATTTGTGATGTGGACAGAGAGGCTCCAAATATCATATTTCAGCCTTTGTAATGAAGGAAAGCCAATCTCACCCATGTCGAGCACATGAAAATTGAATTTCTCGAGCCATTGCTTTTTCTCCGCTCCTTTTACATACACTGTGCTTGCGTCATGTAAAACAGTTTTCAACACATTTTCAAGCTCCTCATAGGCTAAATCTCCTGAACTCCAGGATAATCCGTGATAATTGCGCTCCAACCAGAGATTTTCACACCTTTACTTGGCGGTGAGTCTGCACCACGGTATAGGCGGTTTGAAGAAAAACACCAAGGGCTTGAGATATGTATTGAGTGGAACTAATGCAAGTTCCTTGACGACGAATTCGTTTACAGACTTTTTGAAACCTTGTACATCGAACACGTATTCCATTTTGACTAACTGCCTACCACAAGTTGCTGCTCATTTTATACCATCTTCCCCACACCACCCTTTAAACGAGTTTTCGTATATCCCCACTCATGGGATTATACTCAACTATACGATCATGTAGGATCAGACAATATGCAGAGGTATTAAGTGGAAAATTTGCTCTAGTCTCAAACTCGAGACGTACATCCACCGAAACTTGCTTCAGTGACTCATTTTGTTTTGAACAATCAATCACAACAAGAGGAGCATACTCGAGATAGTCGGTCTTGTACAGCATTGGTTCAGCCTCTTTGTTGTAGTAGGCATTTTAAAAATTGGCATAAATAGTGTTGCGTTGCTAATGTTGCAATGATCAAAGCGACTGGCATTAACCGTTTTAGAATAACGAAGCGCGGCTTCTTCAGTTGGCTAGCAGTCTTTACAGTCCACACATGTTTCGATGCACTGGGCAACAATGGATACTCATATAGTTCCCAGCTACGAAAACTCATGGTGACAGGTCTATCCTTTTCCAGGTAGTTGAGCAATTTCATTTTATGCTTATCCGAGAGTACTACGTACGGCATCAGCCATTCAATTTTGGTGATTTCAATTTTGAAATCCTCGTAAACTTGTGCACCAGCCACTTTTATTTGCGTCTGTATAACTGAATTTACATCAGAATTCGATCTTGTGAGAATGAGCTCATGTTTGGCATTCACAACGATTTTGCGATAATCCTCAGCAAAGCCTAGGATCATACTTAGTGGAATTGATACGTCAAAGTTGACATTGTTGTCTACCGATTGCCGTGGAGTCTCTGCAATATCGAGCCAGCCAGCATTTTCAATCACTGAGCTTTGACTAGGGCTGAACGATTCGAATCCTTTCATAAGACTTGTCAAGCCCACATTCTTGCATCGATCAATCTCAATGGCGTAGAGTTCGTAACGAATTTCTTCAAACAGATGACATATAGCGTTGTTTACGAACGTTGTACCTGCGACGGCAGTGCCATCTGCTTTTTGCAATTTTCCACATATATGTAGTGAACTGCGCGAAGGCAGCACACATAGATCTTGATGTTGTATACCTATACGAATTTCATCGCTGTTGTTGAAATTTGACAAAGTATAAGGCTGATGCGCATGAATCTCGTAATGCGCAACAGATTCGTCAAACATGACAGGTGACTGTATGCTTAGCACCTCTTCCATTTCGTTGAAAACAGCAAAATAGTATACAGCTTAATTTTTTACGACTCTTAGACCTAGACTTTTTAGAAACTGTATGTTTTGACGTGTTAGCGCTTTCGGTACTCGTTGACGGCTGATTGCTCGACGGCATTGCAAGTTATTATTATAGCCTTTACCAACTTTGGTGTTGTACACAATTCCCATTATGCTTAGACTGATTTGATGTGTAATTTAATTGTTATGACTTCACCGCGAAAATTAACTAAATGTCCGTCTTGATCGACGAGGTGCAGCTGCAAGTTATCTACAGGCTTGACAGTGACTGGCAGGTAAATAATAGGAGATGGGACTTCGATAATCTTATAGCCTGGCGAAACAGCTGGGAAGAATTCGTGTATGGTGTGCACCTTATGTTCATTGATGTATGCCCCAGAAGTAATATAACATTCAACGCGTAATGCGTTAACTTTCAATATGGCTACTGGTAAATCAGATTCGTGATTAATATTTGGCGGTAGAACGCGACTTGTAAAACTCAACAATTTTCCAATAGAATCTTCTGGACGGAAATCAATTGATTGGCTACACTTGACCATGCAACGAAGGGTGTTATTGTCCGGTTTGAGTTTAATTGTTATGCTTTTTGATGCTAGAGCCTCTTTCAGAGTCTTCTCAATGTCTTCAATTTCGTAGTTGCCTGTAGGCAAAATGATGACTTCCTCACCCACGTAAAACTTGTTATTGCCTCTGTCTATGTTGGGTATGGAATTAAATGTGAGCAGTTCCACAAGTCCAAGAACGTAATTTTTACTTGGCGACAGTTCAAGCGGTGGAAAATATTGAGCTTGCAGCATAGAAGAGGTTCCAGACAGGCTCAGTGTTAGTGAGTCTTCCATGACTATTCGAACAATACTGAGTAAAATGGAATCCCAACCAATACTTATATAACATTCAAAAGAAATTTTAGACAAAGATGGCCGCAGTTGTAGGTGTTGTAGTCTTGGGAATGTTTCTGATTGTACTTGACTCCGTTCACATTCCAGTATTCCATAAGATCCTGAGGTGGTTGTAAATCTCCAAAACTATCAAAATACACTACATCGTTGCCTCGTTTTCGATATGCAACCCAATGCGTGCCAAGTCCACTTTCATCGTCGAGATTGACGATAGCTGATTCACGATAATGTGGTCCGCTCGCTGGTAATGCATTTCGCATGTAAACACCTCGAAAATATGGAATTTTCAAGATGCGTGCATATTTTATCAGATCAGCGTCAGTTAATGCACGTTGCGGTAATTTGAAGTTTTTTTTTGTTTTTACTCATGCCTTGTCCATATTTTTTCAAGTACATACCATAGCCCTCTTTGTAAGGTCGCAGATATAGACCTCTGCCGAGCGCAATAGCTTCCATTGTTTTGTTATGTCTTTGATTCTCCTCAAGCTGTCGTTTAGCAGCACTAGCATCGTTCACTGCTTTGGCGATACCAGCAGCGCTACCTGCTAATGCACCTGTTGCACTCAAACCAGCAAATATTGGAATGAGGAATGGTAGGAATCCTCCAATTTTGGATGGGACTGGTGACACACACGTGGAATGTGGACATTCTTCTTGCCTCCAGCTTTGTTTACAGCTTGACGAGCAGCCTTCAGAGCGCTACGAATGACCGTGTGAGAGTTTTTGCTTGGAATAGCAGAAGTGGAAGCAGCTTTGATCACTTTGACCAATGATAAAGATGGCTTCTTTTTCTTCTTCTGCTTCTTTATTTGTCTTTTAAGACACATTCCAAACTTGGATTTTGCCTTCATGGTGCCTGCTATGGCGAGAGCAGCTGCTTTTTCTCCAACACCGGCGTCTGACGCCCGGACTCTCTCCCAAGCTTTTGCAGCCAAAATCTTATCTGCAGCGTTTCTTGCTTCGACGTTTTCTCGATTTTGTGAGTAGGCAATATCGTGCTCTTTACAGGCTCTATCAAGAGCATTGATTCCAGGATCTCCACGTGCTAGTCGTTTTGCTAGTTTAGTACCCGGTCCACAGCACTGATATCCTGGAAGATGCAGCTCTACTGAAAGCTTGTTGATAAGTGTATTCAATACGCCACGACCTTTGCGTCGTTTTTGCTTATGTACGATCATGATGCACGAGAAGACAGCTCTCGACTGATCTTGATACATTATAAACGCTCTTTTTATAGCTAAAGTGACAGTTGCCCTTAGGCTGATAAAGCGTTTACATAGATTTCCAGCAACAAAAAATCAAGTTGCCAGTGCGAATTTCGATACTCTAGTAGAACAGCAGAAAATGCGAAAACGTCATGGAGAACTACTGCCTGACAATATTCGAGCAATATTCTGTGGACCATCAAATTGTGGCAAAACTAATACATTGCTCGCTCTCATAACACATCCCAATGGTCTCAAGTTTGAAAACGTGTACATCTATTCAAAGTTACTGAAACAGCCCAAGTATAAGTTTCTCGAGCAGCTTTTACAACCTTTGCCCGGCATAGAGTACTTCCCTTTCAGTGAGCATGATGCAGTTGTGGCACCTGACCACGAACTCCCTGATTCAATCATGGTTTTCGACGACGTCGCCTGCGAGAGATAGGACAACGTTAGAGCCTTCTTTTGCATGGGGAGACACAAAAACGTAGACTGTTTCTATCTCTCTCAGTCGTACGCTTACATTCCAAAACATTTGGTGCGTGATAACATAAATTTGCTGGTAGTTTTTCGCCAAAATGATGTAAATCTTAAACATATATACGATGATCATGTGAATTCTGATATGACATATACAAACTTCAAAGATTTATGTTCAGCATGTTGGAATGATGGTAAGCATGGATTTCTGTTTATCGACAAGGAGCGAGCACTCAACGATGGACGTTACAGAAAAGGCTTTGATTGCTTTGCCACAAATATATAACCTATAGCAGACCCTGAGTATTTGCAGTAGACTGTAAATAGTCGAAGAGTTAACATGGCAGACTTTCGACGTGAAAAAGGCATTCTTCAACAAATTACAAAAGCTCGCGAAGCAATTAGACGCAAACATAGATTAGTAAAGCAAGGTAAAGCTAGCATGGAAAAAGCTCTTGGTGAAACTTTTAAACCTATAGTAGATCCGCTGGAAAAGCTAGTGAAAGTAAAAGAAGAGATCAAGCTAGAACCTCAAAAAGAAAAATTTTTTGATGATAAACTTGATGAGGAACGTGATGATAATAATGATAAACTTGATGAGGAACATGATGATTTCGATGATACACTACTCAATGAAACAGTTGATGCTTCATTTAGAAGTGCCAAAACTGATAGCGAGGAAGAGGATGAGAAGAATATTGATACAAACGACAAGTATATTCAGCTGCTCAAACAAAATAAGCAACAACGTTACTTTGATCATATCTTTGGAATACGTTAAGATGGTGAAATACTAAAGATCGGTGATTCACCCATAGAAATTCACAAAAAATATGTTAGCGTTTTAGATAGAAAAGGGAGTTTGTTAAAGTATGCGAAAACTGAAGGTCTGCAAGAACTGCTTTTTAAACTAAACCCAGATATGTCATTGATTCAGCTTGATGATTTGCAAAATTATAAGAAAATTCTCGAAGCTACAAACGCACATCGAAAACGTTACAGTTTCGATCAGCCTATACGTCAGCAAAACAGCAATAAATATAATAACATAATTGCCCCTCTATTTAAGTTGCAAAGCCCTGTAAAGTATGGTTGTGGACTCTTACCTGGATATAAAATTGCAAGAAAGCGTACTCTCATGGACTATGTTTATTGGGACGATCCTAACGAACTAGTTGATCGTCTACGTTTACTCATGGCTGAAAGATTAGCTGGTAATAATAGCCACGTAAATGAGATTCATTCCATTATCGAAGAATTGCGTGAAGCCAAAATCATATATTAATTGCTATAACCAACAAATTCAAGTCAGTAACAAGATGAGCGTTGATGTGTTTGGACGTCAGCTAAATCGCTCCAAAGGTCGTCGTGGTCCTCCTGGTGTTGGCTATAAACTCACTGCCGACGGTCACTTCGACATTGGAAGCAAAAAATTGTGTAATATAGCAGAACCAGAGCAACCAAACGATGCGGTGAATTTAGCAGTGCTTCAACGTTTAATTCAATCAGAGATTCACGCTGTTCACGCAATCACGAGTGATCTGAGAAAAGCAATTGACGCTATAGAATTAGCTGTACAAATCATCAAGGATGAGAATGCGGAGAAACAGAGAAAAATAGATTTGGCTATTAGTGAACTATATAAAATTTTGTTTAAAACTGCTCAGAATAATGACACATCAAAAGGCTAGACTAGTAGAGGAGCTTCATAAACCAGCTGGACGTATTTATCAGCGGCAAAGGTTTATAATGCGTGGTTTAGATGATACCTGGCAAGCTGATTTGGTAGAGATACTACCTTACACACAAGAAAATAGAGGTTACAAATACCTACTGACAGTCATCGATGTATTCTCAAAGTATGCCTGGGCCGTACCTTTAAAGCAGAAAATGGGAAACGAAGTTTCAGCAGCAATGAAATCTATTCTAGAGCAAGATCGAGTGCCAAAAAACTTGCATACCGATCGAGGAAAAGAATTTTACAACTCTTCGTTTGAAGGTCTCGTGAAACGTTATGGCATCAATCTCTACTCAAGAGTTCGGTTTCAGCCGTCACCGAGGACGGACGTGTTTACGTTCCGCTCCTCGATAGTGTATACGTGTACCGAAAGATTCTATACTTCCATGCTATAGACAACATCTAACAATATTGTGCGTGGCTAAACATAGAAAGTGCCTTTTTTTTTTCTCTCTCTCTTTCGCTCTTCTGCACTCGAAGTGCAGTGGTCTACAGTGTGAGTGCTTCTGACTACAGGGGCGCCTAACAGTCCACCCACCAAAATTAAACTACAATGATTCAATCAAGCCAAAGAGGTGCGGCGAAAGCGTCTTACGTGCAAGTAGCACAGGAAACACTCATGACAAAGGAACAAGGTATCTTAATAGACACTGTTAGAGGCTTTTCAGTACGTGAATATACACTTGCACTTGGAGCACAAATAGGCCCACAGAACATACGTGCCGTCTCTCGTGTATCGCAAGGTAGAGTTTGTTTTTTTCTAAACTCCAAAGAAACGGTAGATCAACTCATAGAAAAAGAAATTAAGCTAATTATCAATGATCAATCCATCCCGATCAGACCATATGTTTCGAGAGCAAAAAGAATAATAATTTCGAATGTCAGCCCCATTATTCCAACTCAACTACTCATCCAAGAATTCACAAAACGGGAAATCCCTCTCATGTCGCAAATTACATGCCTCAAGGCGGGCAACAATGAACCAGGATACTCGCATATCATCAGTTTCAGAAGGCAAGTATACATCAACCCTGAAGACGTTGGGAAGCTTCCACAGTCAATTAAAATAAACTTTGAAGACAAGGCTTACTGGATATATCTCTCCACGGAAAAGCTTACTTGTTTCTTATGCAAAGAAGAGGGACACGTTGCTAGATTTTGTAAAAATGTCAGTGAACAACCTATAAACTCAACATCAACAGAAGGAGACACAATCACAGGCGAATCAAACAACGATGTTGAAAAACCTAAGGATATTCAGTCAAACAAAGAAAAAGATACCATCGAAAAAATAAATGCAAACTCGGAAAAAAAACTCAATAATGACATGCCTCCTCCAGGTACGAAGAGACCACCACCGTCCAGCACTGCATCTTCAAATAGTGACTCTACAATCTCCAACAGTCAAAGGGATAGCAACTCGAAATCAAAAAAGAAAAAAATTAAAACAGAAACGACCATTGAAGAAGTAAAATTACAGCTAAATCCAGCAAAGGAATTTATCGATGAAAATTCTACGAACTTTCCGCTCGACTTTGATAAACTGTCCGAATTCCTTGTCAAGACATACAATAATTCAAACATTCTCGGAACCTCTCTCAACTATACACAAGATTCAGATAAGATAATAAGCACACTCGAAAAGGTACTACCTCATATACTAGAACGAAAACTTAAAAGCCGCATAGGACGGATAATCGATAAGCTGCGACGGCAGCCGAGTGACGTCGAAATAGCACAGCAATCGAAACATATAACAGAGATGACCGTCAGTGAAGATTCCAGCTGCCCACAAGACTGAGGACCTCGAAATTTCACAACATGGCAGTAATACGCAAAACTATAAATACTACGCTTAGAATAATATTTTGGAATGTCAGAAGTGTTCGTCAACACATGTTTGATATAGAGTTACTTTTGAAGGAATGCGATATTCTAATCTGCGCCGAATCATGGCTTAGGCCCGATATTAAAATTAATTTTCCCGGTTTTATTGCATATCGTAAAGATAGGGAACATACTAATGGAGGGGGTATACTGTTATTAATTCGCAAAAACATAGGGTTCATTGAAATTACAAATGTTATAACACCACATCAGTCAGTCGAAATGTGTGGAATAAAAATTAACAGTATATCCCCGCCCTTGGACATTATAGTTTGCTATAGAGTCCCAGGTCTCAATCTTTCACAAGATGATTGGAATACAATAATCAATAATACAGATGGCAGAACAAATTGCTTGCTCGTAGGTGATTTCAATGCACACAATCTCAATTGGAACTGCAGAAAAACTGACATAAATGGGGAAAGGCTTCTGAAGTCTATTGACACACGCGAACTCTTTCTTCATAATTTCGATACTCTCACACGAATAGACTCGCAAAGAATGTTAAAGTCAAATATTAATTTAATCCTCTCATCCGCTAATATCGCAGACAAAATTAACGTTGAAGTATTGAATGAGACCTGGGGTTCTGACCATTTTCCCATAAAAATACTACTAGACTCTGAAAAACACTGCTACGAAAAAAAGTCTTTTAAAATCAAAACAAAACGAACAAACTGGGTTATGTTCAATGAAGAATTGGAAAAAAATTATTGCGAATTTCTGAGCGCCGATTACGAAGCTCTTGAACCAACGTTAAAATACGAGCAATTTCTAAAAATAGTCACAGATGCTCTGCGGGCAAGCACTCCGGTCAGAAAAAAAAAATACATAAAAACGAAAAATACTCATAACCCTGTACCTTGGTGGGATTCTGAGTGTGATCGTGTAAAAAGACTACGAACAGCTGCAAAAAAAACATGATTTCTCAAATTCCTCTGAAGACTGGATAGAATATAAAAAAGCTTGCGATACTGCAAGAAGAACCTTCAAACAAACAAAAATAGATAATTTTAAAAAATTCGCTGGTAACCTCAATTTTAAAGTAAATCCCACGTACGTATGGCATATGTTTAGAATATTCAATAACAAATGGGTCAAAATTACACAATCGCACTACTCAGAAAATCTCCAAGAAAACAAAAACATTGAGAACTCACTTGACAAGATTTGCCCTCCATGGGCTCCAACAAATCCCGATACACTTCCTACAGCAGCCATATGCGATCATTTCGAAGCACAATTCTCCTTTTTAGAGTTTAATGTCGCGCTAGAGGATAAAAACAAAAACTCAGCTCCGGGGATGGACGGTATTGACTTCGAGGTCATCGACCTTATGCCCATTAAATACAAATTACTACTTTTAGATATTTTCAATCATATGTACGCCACGGGATATTTCCCTCAAGACTGGAAAAAATCGTTTGTTCACTTTATACCTAAAGCGGACGGAATCAATGTGCGGCCTATCTCCTTGACGTCTTGTTTTTGTAAATTGCTAGAGACAATGGTTAAAAATAGGCTACAGTGGTGGGCCGAGGTCAATGACCTGATCCCTCCGTCACAGCACGGATTTCGGAAAGGGCAAATCTTGTCAAGATAATTTAATCACTCTAAAGCTCGCAATTGAGGAATCTTTCATAGAAAAAAAGGAAACATTGGCAGCTTTCCTTGATGTCCACGGCGCGTTCGACCATGTTAATGTGGATATACTTCTCGATAAACTTGCCTCGATCGGCTGCTCTATAAATGTTACTGCATTTGTCAAACACCTGATGCACACGCGCTATATATTTTCCAATTATAATATAGACACCCCCAGAACGGTATGCAAGGGCGTACCACAAGGTGGTGTTCTTAGCCCGCTGTTATACCTACTCTATGTAGCAAACATTATCGCGAACGTCTCTAAAAAGGTAACCATCCTGCAATTTGCAAACGACCTGGCGGTATTTATTAAATTAAAATCAATTAAAAGAAACAGAAAAATTCTCGAAAACTCTGTCAAAAAAATAAAGGAAAATCTATATAACATAGGGCTGGATCTCTCCTCTACTAAAACTGTACTAATACACTTCAATAATAAAAATATATTACCCGGAAATACCCAAATTACAATTGATGGTCATGTTATAAAATCTGAAAGATCTGCACGATTTCTCGGAATAGTTTTTGATTATAACATGTCATTTTCAACACAGAGACAAATTACAATCAAGAAATGTACAAGGGCCTTAAATATGGTAAAGTTCTTACGGGGTACATGGTGGGGATCCAGCCCTGATACACTCACAATAATATATAAAAGCTACGTGCGATCTATTATTGATTATGGCTCATTTGTATATTTCTCGCATCGTAAGCATCTATTTGATAATCTCGAAAAAATACAATACTCGGCCATCCGCGCAGCCTTCGGGAATAGAATCTCCACTCCCACAAACATAATGTTAGCAGAATCGAAAATGCCATCAATAATGAATCGTAGTCAATTCCTACTAGAGAGCTATTTAATTAAAGTTTACTCGAACACAAGTTCCTTTACACTCAAGTTGTTCTATAGCTATTGTAAAGCGGCTGATAAACATGCAAAAAACCAAAATAATAAAATATATGAATGTATAAAAAATACCATTGACTTAAAAAATACGACGGTTCGCCATGATGGTTATAACATATATACACACGATTTTAAAACGCTTTTCACCTCAATACCGTTTGAAACAGAATTTGGCAAAGCCCTTAAAAAGGAAAGCAACATAAATACCGTCAACACTATCCGTATGTTCAACAATTTTGTTAATGACAAAAATGCTATTGAAATATACATAGACGGTAGCAAAATGAATAACGCTGAATATGCAGGTTCTTCGTGCTTTTGCCCGTAGCTTCATCTTGAAACTGTTAAAAGCATCGATCAAAGAGCTTCGATATTCACGACGGAATGCATTGCTCTGAGCAGCGCCCTTGATATTGTACAAAAAAATCCCGGCCTTGACTTCCTCGTTTTCTCTGATTCCCTGAGAACCCTTCAAGCAATGAAATCTGTGAAACTAAAAATTAGAAATAACCCATATTTATTGGAAATTAAAAAAAAATATAACATGATTATGGAAATGGAACGAACCACAGTTAAATTTTATTGGATTCCAGCTCACGTTGGCATTGAAGGAAACGAGAAAGCCGACAGACTCGCTAAGATATCAACCAACAGCAGTCTGTGCGAAGTCACCCGGCTACCATTCACAGATTACACACAATATTTTAAGAAAGACGCAATCGTACGCACAATGAACGAGGCAAAAAAACAAAGTGACGTCAAAGGGAAAATATACTTTGATTTATATTTCTCGGACAGAGCTTTAGCGTGGCATAGGTACACCAAAGAAAATCTTAAGAGAGCCTTCATCACAACAATAAATCGGTGTCGATCTAATCACTATAACCTCGCTTCTTCATTGCATCGTATACGTATACTGGACAGCCCGGAATGTAAATGCGGTAATGATCAGGAAGATCTTAACCATGTCATATGGCAGTGCCCACTATACGAAGACCAACGATCCGTATTGTTAATACAAATCAAAAAACTACTGTCAGATTCTGTTTGTTTTCCCCTTAACACAGAAATGTTCATCAGCAGGCCAAATGATATAGCGTGCCAATACATATTTGAATACCTAGAAAAATGTAAACTAAATATTTAAAACATACTATGTACATAAAGCTTCATCCAAACATGTTTTTTTTTTATTCTTCCCTATCTTTTCTCTGACTTGTATTTTATTTTGTAATTCTACTCTTTTCTGTGTAAATATATTTTTATTGTCCTTTTTTTTTATACATATATATATTTTCCATGTATAGCTATAATAGGCAAAATAATCCTAAATAAAGCTTAATTTAAAAAAAAAAAAAAAAAAATCTCTACTCAACATATAGCAATTTAAAAGATTCCATCTGGGAGCGCTTCAATCGTACGCTCAAAAACAAGATGTGGAAGCAATTTAGTTTACGAGGAAACTATAAATGGGTCGATATCTTACCTGATTTACTGGCAGAGTACAATAACAGCATACATCGCACTATCGGTATGAAACCGAAAGATGTCAGTAGAGAGAATGAAGCTAAAGTCCTTAAACGTTTCTCTCACCAAGAAAGCAAGAAGAAAGCAAAATTTAAAGTTGGAGATAAGGTGCGAGTGAGTAAAATAAAGCAAGTATTTGAAAAGGGTTATACGCCCAACTGGTCGACAGAAATTTTTACCATTAGTCAAATTGTGCCAACGTATCCAGTACTAACGTACAAGCTCAAGGACTATAAAGATCAACCTATAGCTGGCGGTTTTTATGAACAGGAATTGCTTAAAGCCAAAAATCCAGGTGATTATCTTGTAGAGAAGGTATTGAAAAAACAAGGAAATAAGCTTTATGTAAAATGGTTAGGGTTTGATAATACGCAGTATTATCAAACCCTAACATAATAGTTGGATAAATAAATCAGATTTATAAATAAATATTTACAAATTGTCTTTTTATTCTATGCAATTTATTCTTAATCTGTCTGCTTAATCTTATAATGGCCCCAAGGTAAAGTATCAGTTTCGCCTCGTAGCAAGTACCTTTTATCATCGTGTGGTCTTAAAGATACTTTTACTTGCGTTTCACTAAATACATTATGCGTGTGAGACCGAATAGTACATTGTACACGAGACTGTGTAGACATGTTCTCTAAACACTGTATATAATCATCAAAAGTTATTGAATTTTATACTACAGCAGTTTTTACACCTTTCACTTTTGTCACCTTGTCCTGACCTTCCACTCGAATACTGTAGATTTTATTGCGCAAACCAACAAATTCAGTCATTATGCGTCCATTGCACTCGTCTTTCATTAAACCAACTACCTTCTTGTTTGCCAGTGGCATTCCAAAGGTATTGTTCTCCGAATAGTCCGAAGTATCAAAATGTTCAATATCTCGCTTCATAACTTCATATATATCTATATTACGTTATTCGTATATTAAACTATCCGTGTCTGTATACAGCAGCTTACAACTATCACCAAACTGCTTTTTCATATAATCATGGTGAAAGCTGTATACTAACGTTTTTGATAAATCAATTACACAGAGTCCAACATGAATAGGTTTATTCATATTGACTTCAGTTTTAGTCAGTTCTATAATTGCCAAATTTTCATCTAGTATGGTGCGACTGTGAAAATCAGGTTGAGCAATAAGGGCTTCCGCACTGTATCTGCCGTCCCATTTAGTTACAATTTTGAGGTTAACCCGCTTTCTCACATTTTCCATTTTTTTGCCAAAAACTGCATTATTCATTAACTTGTAAAGATTTTTTTCAAATTCATTTTTTGCTTCCTTTCGCATACTACTATTCAAATCTATATAAGTTTTTAGCCATGGTTTTAGATTAAACTGTAAGGCTCTACGTATTCGTTGAAGTTGTAACCCATTAGCCAAAGCTTGCTTTAAATTTCTATAATGCAGAACATATCTCTCTTTTGAGTGTAAAGTCGTCACAAGCTTCGAGTATGTTGAACCTGGTGGCTTCATATGCTGGGGACATAGAGGCAAGTCTTTATGATCGTCGTGAAGCTGCTCCGGGTAGTCCAAGTCCACTTCAAGAATGTAGCCAATTGGTGAATCATCATCTATGCTGGAAAAATCAGTTTGACTGATTGCTTTCTCTGTCATCCACTTAAAACCAGCATATGGTGGTGATTGTTGCATCGCCCATCCATACAAATTATTAACATCGTAATACATTAAATATTTTGTATCTTTATCACTATCATAATCAGTGCCCATATAAATATTATTTGCTCGAGTATAACGGTTACAGCACTGACTTATCCTCCTCTTATTCCACGCTCAATAAACATTACTTTGTCAATGTCGGTGAGTAGTTCTAGTTCGATTTTTGTATATTTGAGCATTGCGTCCCAAGTTAGGCCAGGAGTTGTGTAATAGTGTGCTAGTTCTAATCCGTATGCTTTCAGACAGCTGATACGAAAATTTTCAAAAACTTCAGCTAGCAGCAGTACATCTGTTTTCAAATAAAGGTCTGAATATTCACCCAATTTAGCGATTTCAAATTTATTACAAATGTTTTGAGCGTGTTTATAATCTTCATCTGAAATAAACAGTTGTTTAATTTATTGTAAAATGCATCTTTTGACGGTAGCTCGGAAACGTTGAGTTTTTCCAATGAATTCAAATAATCATAAGGGGAAATGCCTTTTCTTCTTAGCAATTGATATTTTTCTTCACTCTAGCTGGTTATCTTTGCTAAACTCTTGCTTGAGTATATTCAGATCTTCGAGATAAGATCACAGCTTATCTAGTGACGATGCCATAAATCGAAAGGAGTCGATAAATTTGAAATTGACCTCGCTACCATTAATGTATTTAGTGAATGATATACATTTCTCCTTATTTATAGGTAATACGTTGACTCTGCCAGGTATACACTGAACAATATCTCTGATTAAAAAGTGTGAATCATATCCACTCAAATTATGGAAAATCACGGGAACAGAGCGAGAATCTTGATAGTTTAGATTACACTTCTCATGAGCTGCTACTCGATATCTCAAATATATTTAAGTATATAATACTTAACATAAGGGTTACCTTGTTGTTACACTGGAAGAAATTACCTTCCAGTGAGATGACAGTGATCACGTACTCTATCATGATCCAGACGTTTCTCACAAATGTGGCAAGATGTAGCTTGCTAGAAAGACTGTCCTTGCTCCCAACTCAATGACTCAATAGGTATCGGACACCAAAATACTGTTTCAATATTTTTAGCAAGTTGTAGAAGCTCGCCAACAAACCATTTTGCAGGATTAGATCCTCTATAGTTACGGTAATATGAGATTGAATTATCGTAACTACATTTCACGTAATATCCTATGCTAAAAGCTTCATGCTGCTGATAAGCATTTCCATCTTTTATATCTTTAAGGATGCACTCAAAGTCAGCGTAAACTGCAAATGGTACTTTTTCTTTATTCTTGAAATTTTTAAATTGCAGAATTGACTTTCTGGAATTTGGCAAGTTTACTCGACATTTATTTAATTCTGAGCAGTCACGTCCATGTGCCTGTAATTGCGATTCAGTTCGGAAATAATGTAAGCACCGATTACAGATGTGTAGTTTAACCTTCTGTCTTGAAAGTTGGCTAGATACTAAACGGGATAAATCTTTGATCCAAACGTAATGATAAACTATAAGTTGGTCATCAACCTCCTCTTTCTCATCTGCGTAATAATTTTGCGCAAGTAAAAGATTAACGTGAATTTCTCTTTTACATGACGTCAAGTGCGTTGGCACAACTTTGAATGATCATCCACTTGTTTTTTTTAAGTATAAACATTAACTGAAATACCACTTTGTTTTTCAAATTTAGGTATATGTTTTGGTAGCACAGGGTATTATAGATCTTTGAAAATTGGGTCGTTCTCATAAGCCTTATATGATGATACTCTATCAGAATGTACTTTTGCTGGATGGAATGCTGAAAGAATAGCCCATTTGAAACAGGCGTCATCGAAATTCTTCACGTTGACACAAGCTTCTTTCCTTTTTATTACGTATGGTAGTTCTACGTATGAACTACCTCTCATAGCATTATATTTATTACTGTGTACACACGGATTAAGGATTGATCGAAGTGTCCAGCCTGAGTCACGTTACTGGAATTCTTCCATATCTCGTTGGATAGGCTGTTGAACATTCGAAGTAAACCACTGTTTGAGGTTGGTACTTTGAAAAATAGGCTCAGCCTTCGTGTTTAAATATTTTATTTCCGTAATTTCTTTGTCAGCTTTGGTGATGACGTATTCAGCTGCTAATACAGCATGCACTTTCACAGCAGTCTCTTTCTTAAGAGCAGTCTTGATTCGGCTTCGAAATAAAACTTGAGCATCTCTCATAAATCCTACCAGATCTAACTGTTTTAAATTTGTAATCACTCCTGATCTGATACGATTATTGAATGCTGCTTCTAAATCCTGCCATTTTACTCTATCACTTCGTCGTTCACGACGCACACCTTCACCACGTTTCAGCAAACACTTTAATTTGTCCTAGAAACTTTTGTTTTTCGGGAGCCGTTTCAGCACTTTGAAGCAATAATCTCAAATGTCTCAAAGTTTTGTTATTAATCTTGATCCACTTATCCACTTTTTCAGGGACGTTTCTGGTACTTTGAGCTATAAGCCCATGGGCTTTTAGCATAATATTCACAAGCTCCTTGCAATTGTACGCAGACATGATGATCACTCTCTGAATACACTAATTAGAATGAAAAACAATGAATTCGCTTCCCTTTTATAAGGACTACAAAACATGCGCAAATCTCCTTTGATGTCTCGAAACACATACGATATTCTGGAAGGTAGTGTCTTATTTCAAGTAAATAAGTTTCACTATATACGTACTTCTTATTGAGAAAAATAATTCGTAGAAAATGAATCGTCCTACGATATTCTGGAAGGTAGTGTCTTATTTCAAGTAAATAAGTTACACTAATACGCACTTCTTATTGAGAAAAATAATTCGTAGAAAATGAATCGTCCTAAATAATAATAATAATAAGTGAGGATGTATAAATGATTCATACTATGTAAAATGTACGTATACGAATTGTATTTAATATACGCAAATGAATCGACTTAAAAAAAAAACAAGCGTGAAACTAGAGACCCTTTGATACTTGCCGCTGTGATCAATGCATACACGCATGCTCTAGAAAATTCGACCAACAAAGATTACTTTAGCTGTAAACAAGTTCTAAGAAAGCTGATGTAAATCCGCAGCTAGCATTATTAAAGTACATGCATTTCACGGGCGCGTAAAGATGCTGGCTATTGTAACGTGATGCAGCTCATAGGCCGCTGACGTCACCGCTAAACGTTGCACGATAGCCGTGCATATTATACTTGTAGCCTGCACGAAAGAGAAAGAGAAAAAGAGAGAGCTCCCGATAATACGCAGCAGCTATATTGCGTTAAGAAGATGCGTATATGCTATCGTATTCGATAAAAGTACGAATATGAAGGTATAAAGAGGAGCGAGGAGAAGAACAACAAGCAGGTATAACCCGATCCGCGCTATCTCAACGCGCGACTCACTCCGGCGGTACCGGTAGCTGACTTCACTGCGCTGCAGCCCGCCGAGATGCTGGTGTCGTCTCTGACCTTGAGTAAGCTTCCTGGAGTGTACCACCCGGAGTATACCGCCCGGAGTATGCTGCCCGACCCCCAGCGCTGCCGCCTACCCGCCGCGCAGCAGCCAACTCCTGGTGCTAGCCTCTGCCATAGATGCACACCTGTTTGCAGTGCCCTTCTTTACCGACCGAGTTTACAGCTGCACACCTGTTTGCAGTGCCCTTCTTTACCGACCGAGATAACAGCTGTGCTAATGACGTCATGGCTCAAAGCTTCCAGAACATTCGAAGTGGGCGGGGCCTATTCTCATTTGCACAGGTGTGCTGAGGGTGGAGTGGTGGGGGGGGGGGGGGGTCCCGAACCCGCGTTGTTTATCTACTGATTTGGAACTGAGTGGTTTCTTGGTTCTGGCTTATGTAAGAAGCATATACTTCGAGAATGTCTTTAAATTATTAAAAATTTGTCATTTACCATGTAAATAAATCTAAGAATATTTATCACTAAAACCGTTGACAGATATAATATTACTTCTTGGTGTCATTTATTGTTTAGCTTCACATCCTGTTTCGTCATGCTTATACTTTTCGTAATAGTATCCGAAAAAATGTTGGTACCCTAAACATGTACTTGATGAAAGTCGGTGAAATGTAACCTTAGCCTTTTTGACGGCTGACACGAATACGACACAAATCTTTCCGGTTGCGTCATTAGCATACTTTTTCTGTAACTAGAATCCTATAAAGGCTAACGTAGTCTAAACATGTTGTTCTTGGAAGTCAACGAAATATAACGGTTAGCTTTGACGGTTAACGAACATGATATGTTCTTTCCTGTTGCTTCAGACTTCTTTGCGTAATTTTGAGAATACACATGCAGGAATTTATATCCCACTCCTCTCAACGTTGTAGTGCGGGATCCATTCGGGTAGAGAAGAAAAGAGTAAGCTCAGGCTGAAATACCATCAGTATTCAGTCGTGCAGTTCGTAAAACGTTTCTTCAGTGTGAATCTTCTATCTGTTCTGGTTGTCTAAAGCCTTCGCTATGGCTCAATCAAATGTTAGTTTTCAAGCTCTTTGCAGAATATTCTGCTCAATATGCTGCTGCCTACAATGTACGCAGTTACTGAGTCAAACTCCAAACGGGTTTCTGTTGGATTAGAATGTCACCAGGGTAGCTTTCATCCAGTCGTAAAGCTGTCCATGTCTACAGCCTGTTTCAAGGATATCAAATTCGATGTGGAAAATTGGAATTTTTTCAAGAATTATTTTCATCTTATAAACACTTATTTTCAAGATGCGTACAGATTCCGAAGTGAGAACAGTCGACCAACGAAGGTGTACCTGAACAATCACGACATTCTGTTTACTAAATCGTACAATACAAAGTCCATATTGATAGAAGAAAGACCTTTTGGAACACCACTCTTTCCAAATCTTTTCATAGACAAAGAGGACGAAGAAGAGGATGTCAGTGCAGTTACTCTTGTTACGGAGCGTCATCAGCCCCCACAGATGAAAAAACAGAAAATATGACCTATTCAACCAGCTATTTATATGCAGAAAGTTACTTTCGATGAATACAAGATTGTCCTACCGTGTATCGACGAACGTATCAACAAACTTAAAACTTGTGCTAGTAAGGTAAATGAAATTGTAGCTTGTATTAAAGAATTTGTAATTGAATGCATTAAAAATGATACTTTCGATGTCGTTGAGAGTGTCAAGTCTACTATGATGAATAGCTAAGAGACGAAGATATAATTATGTAAACAAGTCGTAAAGATAAATATACAATCAAATATATTAATACTCTCTGGTATACGACCTTGACCTTGATCCTTTTCTCATAAACAAACCATTAAGTTACCTTATCTTATAAACAAGTAATTAAGATATCTTATCTTTTAAACAAGCAATGAAGGTATCTTAATCACTTATTTATATGATAAGATAACGGGCGCCAGTGAGGACGTCATTTGTAATGTCTCGCCATCCTGCTTTACTTACAACTGCTGTGCTAAAATCAATACAATAAAATAAAAACTCACATACATTAACATAGATCAAAGTACAGAAATTCTCCATACCAACATACAGTTTGCCACTAAAGAAAGAGAAATTTTCCATTATTATACATACGCTATGTCTATGCGTAGTCCTTTGTGGGATAGAGGGAAAGTTTCTACACCTGAATAGGACCTCCCTTCCCCCCTCGATTACCCTAACACCTTAATGATGGCCGTCTTTCCTAACCTACACCGACCCTACTCTCCAACGGCAACCATATTTTTTCTATATCTGTACACCGACGTTGGCTACTTAAAGGGGGGGGAGAGTTTCTATATATACAGGCCCTTTCTACCCTCCTCAACTACAACACCTCAAGGACAGCCATCTTTCCTAACCTGTACTGACGCTAAACCTCAACGTTTGCTACACTCAACTATATTTGTACATATACTACTTTCCGATACCCTAGAAACTATCAAAAATGACATATAATCATAATATAAAAATGCAAATTAAGCAATGTTAAGTTTTTATACATTATTTTTATACATTATTTTATGAGCCTTTGGATAAGGGATAATGAACTTTCCGAAACATCACGGTTTTAAAGATATATTTGAAGCATTATTCGTTGTGATTATTAGATTCGGTTTATCCTATAAAAGGCTATCTAGCGAGTACTAGAATCCTTTTCCTAATATCATTAATATTAATATTTTATTACCTCTACATTGCTATCAGGAAATTGCTCAGACAGTGTCAAATCCGCATTTAAATTTGGATGATCATCTACAGGGACGAATGGCGAAATAAATCTTTCTTTCAGATGACCTTCTTTCGTTTTAATTGGTAAAAGATATCGAAATTCCTCTGTTCTTGATGCTATGGAATTATTAACTAAATACTGATGCTGCTTTTCTAATTCCATAGCGTTATTGCATAAATGTCTGAAAAAACTCATAATCTTATTTATACCTTATTTGATGAATAATAAAAAGTAATAATTTAAAAATGTTTAACTAATTTGTTAACTAATTGCCTTATTATTACAATTTGATAATCGCATAGAAATATCATTATAATATTACATATGAGGATTCAATTTTGAGATGCTCACTACACTTTATCATGTTGTAAATTGTAGTAAAGAAACTATATTTGAGGACGTTTGTTACATCAAACTTTCTTTAATTACAAAATTTTTTATGTGAATCATCTTAAAATCCGTTTTAGACATTACAATTGTTTACGATTGTAATCATGAGAATACCAGCTGAGTTGTACACCACTTCGCCACCGCTTATTACGAGAGTGTACATTGGTGAGCAATTGTAAATCAATTTTAGAATTACAATTGCTCACAATTGTCGTCATGAGAATACCAGCTGAGTCGTACCCCATCTTCGCCACCGCTTAATACGCGAATGTATATTGGTGATCTATAATGCTCCCCTCTCTTTCCCACCCTACCGCTAACTCTCAATTCTCTCTTTCCACAATTTTGTTTGTCTTTATTCGGTAGGGAAGGAAGAAAAGTAAGGAAGAGTTTTCCCTCCACCTACGGATGGCTGTCGCTCGCCCCCTATCTACAGTACGTAGTTGTTGCTGCTTATTCTTCTTCAGACACTTTGGAAAAAATAAAGAAACACACTTCGAAAGGAATATTCGCGCGACACGTAGATTATAATGCCACGAGGGGATTTTAGCGACTGACAGGGCTGGTCAACAGCATTCCCCTGGATAATGATTCATCGGAGGAATGTGTGCACTCGAACAATACCGCGAGACAGCAATGATTTGTCAACACATGTATGTTGCTGAATCAAAATGTATGTAAGTCACGACGACGACGAAGATGATTTATGCTGTCAGTGAATTCCCAGAAATGCTATATTTGAATCATAAAGCAATCGAAATTTTATAATGTGTCCACACACTCTGAATGAAAGTGTTATGACAGGTGTATGAATAATCAGCATTAAAAATATGGATTGTACTCGTTTAGTAATATTGTATACGAATTCGATTCCCTTTTCATGCTAACTGTTTTAGAAAAAAAGTTAACCGTAAAAAGTAGATTGTACTGATGATTCTATACATTTGAATAAAGAAATAAGATTAAATAAAAAATGTCCACATTTTAAGAAGGCATTAAGGCAATATATATTATATGATTTCTTATTATGTTTTGTATTATATACGTGCGTGCGTGTGTGTGTGTGTGCCAAAACTACCGAACTTTAGATATAGCAATATTAAGAAAATCTTTCTGTATTTTGCGTATATATAAATAATATAGATTTTTTCAGAATATAACTAAAGTTCGGCAGTCTCGATTTCTTTGAAAAAAATCAGAAAAATATTTTGTAACAACAACTTTAAAGTGAACACAGTTCGATGTTGGGATGAGTGTATCAACACAAGTTATATATATATATATATATATATATATATATATATATATATATATATATATATATATATATCTGTACAACTATCCCTATGTCAACCAGTCCGGATAATTGGGTTCCAAAAAGTAACTTACATCATTATACAGAAAATTTGCGAACAAAAATGTACTATATGTACACCTAAAATGCTTCTATCATGCCTAAAAAGTGATTTGATTTGGCAATAAGAGTAAAAAAATCTTAAATCTCATATTTTGATATGGCTATAACTTTGCAACGAAGGCACCTTGAGGTCAGAAATTTATTTTATGTCCTTTTGGAAGTATAGTACTAGGAAAAAAATGTTGGCCAGAATATATATATATATATATATTGCGACGGAAGATTTCAGTTCACCAAGTCCGCGTTGTTAGAGTCATTTTTGAATCCTCGCGTGGTTTAGTTTTAGGAATACGCTCAAATACGTCATTTTTTGACCTGTTTTCGAGCGCATCGAGTGTTCCAGCGGGTCGGCGTGCAGAGCGTGGAGCTGGGCAGGCATTCTTGATCTACCTACCTAAGTGAGCAGACGCAAGACTCATTGAAGATACAGAATCATCCACCGTCCGGTGTCTCCAGTTGAGACAACTCCTGGTTAGCAGCTCTGAAGAAACTCCTATCAGTTTCAAGGGACGTAAGTACTTGAAATTGAAACAGTGCGCGTTTAGTGTTATCTAACTTTTATATCAGAGCAGAGGGGATTAAGACTTTCAGTCCAAACCCTCGTAATCATACGTGTGATTACAGCTCGCTAACTGATAAACGCCTTCGACGGAAAGTAAAAGTACGGTGAGGGGTATTATCTCCGAAACTGTCCACTCAGTTTGACTACGCCCGACTAGAGCTACACTTTAACATTTAAACCATTTATCAGACTAGTGTTCGCAATTAATTTTATTCTTGAATTACTTAATACGTGGTCGTGAGTGTTCGTATAAACAGTGCCGTGTTGATAGCGACTCGCCTGCGGAGTATGACTTCAGCACATGCGTAGATGTCTTTTCTCACGGGCTCGAGCTGCACACACGAGATACACTGCGCGACGTCCTTCGCAATTCACTTATAAAGTCACCGCGAGTGTTATTTTGAATTCCTATGAACAACAAATATCTGGTGAACGGCTTACTGCTTCTCTTTTCTTTATGTTATGTGTGTTGCCAATAACTTTAAGATCATTGACTTTATGTAGACGAAAGTAAGATCGTCTAAATATTGCATTTAGTTATTATTTCACATTCAAATAAATAAACGCATATTTTGTTGTATACCCTAAAATAATTAATAACTATGTACCATTATTTTACCACACTGTCGTTACCACAAGTCCTGTTTTCTCTAATAACTATCTATTGAATAGACTAGTAAATTATATGCTCGTACGACTTCTGCCCGCTTTTATCTAATGTGGTCGTCATTCATTGTCTGCGTTCAACGTCAGCCTAACGAACGCACAGCACACATTCCTCCAATCACAAACACTCACTCATATACACACGCACACATACACACGCGCACTCACACACATACACACACACTCACACAATACACACAGATGATTTCGTAGATTTGTACAATTAATGTCTAAAAGAGGGAACGTTCCCCACAAACTGGAAGAAGCAGCGGCTCGTGCGGCTGCCAAAAGGAAAGAAGCCACCCCAGGAATCCTCATCATATAGGCCGCTCTGCATGTTAAATACCTCGGGCAAGATCCTGGAACGCATAATTTGCGCCAGAATGGACCAGATTATAGAAGAAAGAAGTAGACTAGCGGACCACCAATACGGCTTCCGGAAGAACCGTTCGACCCTGGACGCAGTTAGCCTGGTGATTGGATGCAAAATGCAAAGAGGACATGGGGAAGTTAACTACTACCTCACACAGTTTCTGACGGGGCACAGATGATTTCGGACCTACCTATACAGATTTAAAATAGAGGACTGCCCAAACTGCCCAGCTTGTTTGGACGCAAACAAAAATGCGGAGCATGTTTTCTGTGACTGTTCGCGATTCTATAGGGAGCGAGAAGAACTCGAGTGTTCCCTCCAGATTAAAGTGACACCTGAGTCTATGATAACAGCTATGTATATGACGGAGGATGGTTAGTAAGCAGTAAACAACTACGTAAGGACCATCCTAAAGATGGTTAGAAATGACGAAGAGAATAGAAGGGAAAGACAAGGCGAAACAGCCCATTAAAATGTTGCTAAACGAAGGCCTCTGAACCACAAGTGCGAGATGCTCCCCTGACTGTTGCAGAGGAACGTGGGTCACAAGAGAGCTTACACTCCACTGCCCGATATAGAGGAACGTAGGAGCTAGGGTTGAGGACCTAAAAGCGCTCACCAGATTGATGCAGAGGAACGTAGGTAACTGAGTCCAGCCCAGACTGCCCCACCCGATGCAGAGGAACGTAGGTGTCTAGGTCGAGGTTGGCCAGAGGATGACCGGACGATGCTGCACGAAGTAGACGTCCGGACGATGCAGAAAGAAGATGACGACCTATAAACTAGAAGCGGGCGTAAAGCCTTACGCCCCCCGCGGAGCATTGCTTAACGGTGGTACCGGGGGGGGGGGGGGGCAGGGGCACAGAAGACGGAGCTAAGCACCTTTATCAAGGGTCGATAAAGGCAAAAAGGGCGTTTCTTGTACCACAGTAATACAACATTCAGAACAACATACATCACAGATCATCAAGCAACAGACATAGAAAACTGCCAAATTCTAAAAAAGAAAGTGAGGTTAAGCCTTGAGAGGTACGAATACCCAAGTACGTACGCGCCTATCATCCCAAAGCATGTCGGCAAGGTAAGGATCCTGGGGTACCGGCAAGATAATGGTAGTACAGAATATCTACAACAACAGTCTCATAACAATAATTCTAGTAGTACACCTACAGCTACTCCAACTAGCAAAAACACTGAAAAAAACACAGAAAACTACAAGCGGGGCAACAATACCTCAAAGGAAACAGTAATAAGACTAATGTTAAGCTGAAACATTAATCGTCGAAATTTGTTAAAATGGATAATTTTGATTATCTATATATGATAAAGCGAGATTCAATAAAAAAAGAGAAGACTTGTAGTAATGTAGATGTTCTGAACAAGATTGTTAACAATAAAAACGGTTTAATCATGATATATATGTATTAAAGGGATCAAATTATGATTAGAAGAGTATGATGGCAGTTTTGCTGTTGTAACTGCAATCATAGCCAGGGCCAGAAGAGCACTGTTTATTATAATTTAAAGCTGTCGTGCGTGCAGAGGGCACGGCTCGGCCGACTCAAGAATGCTCGTGTAACTTGCACGAGCCCGCGGCAGGGTCCAGGATTATTCGTAAAAAAATATCGAATTATATAAAATCGTTTATATTCTCGAATAAAGTACAGCGTTGAGCAAGCACCGAACACTTGCACGAGCAAGAAAGAGAGGTGAGAGAGAGACGTCTGGTGAACGTGAGAGAGAATGGAGCTGCTATTTACAGACGATGGCTTCGGATTTAGCACCAGGTACACTCGCACGGACGTGGTCCTAGGCCGTGATGGTTGTTCGGATGTGGCCCTCGGTGCTCACTCACTTCGCCTGTGATCGGGAACAAAATATCGCTCTAGCTATGCTTGCGGGCTACTTCCTACTTGCGGGGCTACTTGCGGGCTAGCGGCTCACAGATACTGACTACAGATTCTGACTACAGATACTGACTACCGAATCACGCACGCGAAGATCACCTCCGAGCTATCGGCACATCGTTGTCATATCTTGACAACGATGTGAGGTCAGGTGGCAACAGTGCTAGTTGTTCCGACTCTTTCTCTCTCTCTCTCTCTTACCTCAACTCTCGTTATTACTCGGTTCGGTGTCCGCTGGCTGCTTGCTGAAACAATCTATATTTGATACATTATTTGTTTTCATCCGGAGAGACGTAGTAACGTGCTCAACGTGCATTAATTGCACTGGCAAACGTTACAACACACCCCCTCAGACGCTGTGTACTCTACCAATTGTACCATCTCGTACTCAGTCACCGTATCCAGACATCATGGGGCTTGTAAAGAAATACTGAGTTCTTTTCAAAGGTATATATTGTAAATGATCAAATCTGAACTTTATTATAGGAAGGTAGAGAAAAGACGGGAAGAAAGAAAAAAAAATCATTTTTGGGAGGACTCTCATCTCTCTTTTTAATGACAATGAAAATAATAAGAAAATTCCCAGCGTTTAGCTGGGCGTTCGACAGCTTCGGACATGTCCCAGTGGCTGTTGTTGTCGCTTTGGTGGCCCTGGCGTCCTGAACGGCCATCGGTCGAGAGAAGGTCGAGGGTAGTGCTGTGGCCGTTGAGAGTCTCTTCGGGTCGGCCGCTGGTCGAGGGACAGTTTGGGCTGGTCCCATGTCTGAGGGTGTCATGGAGAAGCGTTAGGTTCTCCACGGCATCTCCGATGGCCGCTACCGACGACGCCGCATGCGTCGTCAGAAGGGAACGCCGTTGCCTGCAGTTCTCACGCGCAGAGATGCAACGCTTGCACTTCTGCACGTGGAGACGCTCGTCACCGACTCGTCGCAGTGGCGGCAGAGCGGCAGACGTCCGGCGACCGCGACACAGAGCAGAGCTCTCTTTTCGGCAATAAAGAAGTGCTACACACATCTCCTTGCTTCTCTCTTGTGCTCGGAGGAGCACCCATCCTTCCCCTCCTATCCGTGACATTCTGGCATCCCTTGTGGGGACCTCCGTCACACCTTCATCGAAGCAGTTGGAGGACCAACGTTGCCGAAATTTTTTTTTTATCGGCAATGAAATTTGTTGTTTGTGCCAAGGCAACGTGATCAATCCAGTGCACTTTGGTCGCTGAGGCTCGGGAAGGACCCGAGCTAAAAATAGTGAGTCTACACAGCCGTCTATTCTCGCTAAGGAACGAGATTTGTTCTGCAACATCAGCCTACGGCTCACCGGTTTTCGTCCTGCCAAGGAAAACCACTGTACGCCAGAATCATCGCATCATCGTTGACTACAGGCGCATCGGTGAGTCCGCAGTCGCAGCGCTAAAACTAGCTACAGGATAAATAGATAATAATCGCACGGCTAATCGTACGTGCGCCTCAAGCTGATCTCAGCCAACGAAGCCGTCAGTACGGACCAGTCACTGGCGTGTTTTGGAAGCCGTAGAGTGCAGCTTACACACGCAGCTAGACACCGGCGCGGACCAGCCGCCGATGCGCGTGAACAGCAGCCATCTAGCAGCAACCACAGAAGCCCGCACCAACCCAGCATCCAGCTCAGCAGCAGCCAGCTCAACAGCGCCATCGCAGAGCAGCCACAATGCGTCAACTTAGTCTACTACTGTAAGTTTTCCTCGCCGTTTTTTTTATTATTACGAGCACCTTGGCTTTCGGGAGTGAGTGGACTTTCGCATTAACGCGTCGGTAGCCGCCAATTAATATAATGGTCCCCGGCCTGTTCAAAACAAAAAACCGCGGGTTGAAAACGTGATCGAGGAGCCGCGGTACCTGCAGCGACCCGGAAAAAATCGACTCGAAGGTGGTAAATCGGGTAAATAAAATTCCGGACCTGTATCTGAAAAATTCGCGAATCGTGCGTAAAGCTTTTATTCGCCCAGCAAATCGCGAATTTTCAGCTTCAGATTCCGCGGACGAAATAAATCGTGACAATCGTGCTGAAGAATATCAAGGTTACTTGCCAGCTAACGCGTTGCCCGGCAGTTACAGGCAGTCGGGCGCTAACGACTTTCCAAGCCGAACCGAAGACGAAAGCATCGGTCACATCCGTCCACCCGCGTCAAGCCCCGTAAATTCGGTAGAAGGAGCGTGCGCACTTAATTTTGTAAAACCGAAGCCAGCCAATTTCTTAGACCTAAAAAGCCTAGAGGGAAAGCTAAGCGGCTGAAACTTGCATACCAAGTCGCGCGCCAAAGCCACTGCCGGTCATGCCGACACAGCACCGCGCCCTCCTACCAAGGGATATAAATCCCAAATTGGCAAAAGCATCAGTCGCAAAAGCACCGATGACGGAAATGGCGAAATTTGTACTCGAAACAACCAAAGCGTTTAAAAATACGGGCAATCAAAATAAAGTACGTTTAAAGCGCTCGGAGCACGTCGCGAGCGTATACGGCAACGCGATGGAAACAGCCGCAGCACAACCGCCTATAATGCAAGAAAAAACTGAGCGCCCAATATCACCCTCCAAGAGCTTAGTAAGCAACGTGACCGACGGTTCAAACAGCAGCTGCGGCGGAAGCAGCATATGCTGCATGGTACGATCTCGCAATGCCAGAACTATCAAGGCAGGTTACGGCGCGCCGAGAGCCAGCGCGCCAAGAGCCGCCGTGCCGAGAGCCCGCAAGCCAGCGGCCGCAGTACCAAGGTTCGAGACATACAAAGCCTCCGCGTCAAAATTCGAAACGCGCGAGCATTAACGCGTGCAAAAACACTCTCGCCGACAACGAAATAGGAGAAATGTCAGAAGCTCAATCCTTCGCGGTGCTACACACTGAGTCAGAAGAGGAAGCCGTGAAAAGCGCCAAAACTCATCGCGACACTCGTAAAGAAACCGAGACATCGTTAAATACTAAGACCCGGTCCACCGTGCCGTTAAATAAATCGGCCGATTGCACCGTCAAGCAGAGCCGTGCTGCATCTCACGGGAAATTAACACAGCGCCGAATTTCGAATGAAAACAACTTCTTGGACTCAGACCTGTCCGACGGGGAAAACAAAAATAAGCGGTCCAGTAATCTGAATAAGCGGCAGCGCGCGGCGCCGAATAGAATGCACACGCATTGTGAAATCTCGCACGGCGACGATTCGGACTCAAATACATCCGACGGCGATAACAATTACAAGAGTTTTGATAATTCGGATATGCGTAGGAAGTCGACCCCGAGCAAAACGCTGACAAGTCGACAGCAGCCAAGAGGCGGCGATCGTTTTCCCTCGGCCGATGATCCAGACTCGGATCCGTCTGACGGTGAAAGTAAGCGCAAGCGCACCGATAAATCGGACAATCGTAAACGCTTGGCTTCAGACAAAAAATCCACGGTCGCAAACCGCCTCATAGAGACGATCGCTCCCCGCCGGACGACGATCCGGATTCTGATCTGTCGGACGATGGCGACGACGACGACTATGACCACGATGACGAGGATTGGCCTCCAAAACCTCGTCGTGAGTCAGTAAAAAATAGCGATAACAGCTCACGAGCGAGCAGCAAAAAAGAACGCTCGCCGAAGTTGCCGTTTCATCAAGCCGTCGCTTGTATCCCGGAATTCAACGGATATCCGGATAACCTCGGGCTTTTTCGAAAAGGAGTGCTGGATGTACTAAAATCACATCCAGCCTACGAACAATTCTTGCTCTTGCACATTGCTAGCAAGTTAAAAACGAAAAACACCGAAAATTATCGCGCGCGCATTGCCAATTATACATCTGTAGAGAAACTTCTTCACGACTTGACTTCGTATTACGCGAACGTCGGAATCGCCGATCAAGTTTTTGCTGAATTGCGTGCGATTAAGCAAGGCGCACAGGAGTCGGTAGGCGACTACGGTTTACGCGTTGAAAAATTACTCAACCCCTTCATCACGATCACCGGATCAGCCCCCGGTCTATCTGATCCAAACAGGCGGGCTCGGAGACGTCAGGCGCGAACCGACGTTTTAGATCAATTTTTGTTCGGGTTGAAAGTCCTGCTTGATCACCAAGTACACTGTAGATTCCCGAAAGATCTGAATGCAGCAATAACCGCAGCCATCGAATTTGAGGGCAAGCAAAGCGGCCGAAACTTCGATAACACCACACCAACGCCTGGAAAAACCTCGCAAGTGCGCAGAACAACGGCAGAGGAAGCCCAGCCGGGCAGTAACGACCAGGACGGCGCGAAAAATTCGCAAAGCCCCAAATCAGCTCAAGACGATAATCCTCTTGCGCATTGCAGCTACTGCAACACGCATGGTCATGCTGTCGATCGCTGCAAAATTTTAATTCGGCATGCGTCTCAGCATATACTTAAAAATCCGTTTCCGAATAACAACGGGAATCGAAACAACAGAAACGGTATCGGCAATAATATTGGTAATAACCGCAACAATGGCAATGGCCAGGATAACGGTAATAATAACCGTAATGGTGGCGATAACTGAATCCTGGACATAATAACTATAATCGCAATAACGGCGATAATCATAATCACAACGACGACAAACAACGAAATTTCCCGAAAAATCATAACTATAAAGGCAAACGTGATCGCTCAAACGAGAGTAGCAGCCGTAACTACAGAGGCAGCGAACGAGCGGCTGCTTTAAACTAGACGCACGTTCGCCACATTCCTCTTTGAGCGGCGAGCGTCAAAAAAATAAGCAGCTGGAAGCAAAGCAACAATCTAATTCAGCAAAAATCAACTTTATTACTACGGGTAGACAGCCTCCGATTGTGTCCGTAGAATGCCCGCAATTGCGTAAGCGCATAGGCAAATTCTACGTCGACTCGGGAGCAGATATTTCAATTGTAAAAATCGGGGAATTGGCCCCCGGTTATCCCATCGACGCACAAAAAATTATTAAAATTCAAGGAGTGACAGAAGGCACAGCCTATACACTCGGCCAAGCGGAAGTCCAACTGAGTGCACTACGCTGCTATCTCCAAGCCGTATCAAATGATTTCCCGATAGAAAATTCCGGAATCATCGGCTAGGATATTATCGATTCTCACGGTGGCTGCATCGATGCTTCGAGCAAGAGTCTCAAGCTCGGTAGCACGCGCGTGTCATTCGATGCTGGCGAGCAAGTCACTATTCCCCCACGAGTCAAGATGGCTATTAGTGCGCCGATAATTAACGATGACGTTGAAGTCGGGTGGGTCCCATTAAAGGACCTGCATCCCGACTTGCTATTCGGCAATTTCATCTCCGATAACGTAAACGGTCGTATTTACGCGGAGTGTATCGACGTCAGTGACTCTGAAGTCACCATATCTGCCCCGATAATCGAGCTGCAAGAATGCGAAATTATCGCAAACCCGCTTTTTCAAGCCGACGAGGACGGCTCTGCTGAAAATGTTGCTAATTTCACTGCTAGTTTGCGGCGCATGTTCGAAGCAGAAAACAAGAAAAATATCGTGAAGTTTTTAACTTGAATCGCGATTTACAAGCAAATACTCAAAAAAGGCACGATCGAGTCGAAAAAATCATGAAGCTAGCGGATCTTGAAGGGTGCAACGAGGAATAGAAAAGCTTTATTCGCGAAATCATTGACGAATCCGCTGGTGTGTTTGGGCTCGACGGGGAACCTCTACGCATCGTTGTACCCTCCAACTCGAACTACTCTTCATCCCTCTGGATTGTTCCGAAAAAATCGGACGCTGACGGCAACAAATGGTTCCGCCTAGTCACCGATTTTCGGGGCCTGAACGAAGAAACAGAGGGAAGCTGTCATCCTCTTCCGTTTACTAGCGATATCCTCGAGCATCTCGCGTCGGCCAACTACATAACCGTGATGGACCTCAAGTCGGGGTACCATCAAATCGAGATGCATCCCGACTCGGCACACTTAACGGCATTTTACGCCCCGGATGGTAACCATGGCAATCAGCTGTTGCAATTCAATAGAATGGCCACGGGCCTAAAGGAAGCGACAATCACGTTTACACGTACAATGTCGCCAGACATGACGGGCTTGCAAGGCGATGATGTCGAAATTTACCTTGACGACCTTATGGTGTTCGGTGAGACTCTCGACGAACAGAACAAACGCCGATTTTTGAAAAGAGACGCACAGGTACTCGGGCATATAGTCGGCGACGGTCTAATTAAGACAGACCCGGCGAAAGTTCGCGCCATGGCCAACTACCCGACGCCAACAGACCCAAAAAAGCTGAAGCAGGCAATTGGGTTGTTCAGCTATTATCGGCGATTTATCCCCGATTTTTCAAAAATCGCTTACCCACTGTTCAAGCTCTTGCAAAACCGAATTAAATTTGAATGGGGCGATGCCGAGAAAAATGCGTTTGAAACTCTTCGAAAGCTTATGTCAGAAGAGCCAGTCCTAAAGGCTCCGGACCTATCGCAGCCATTTATCATCACAACAGACGCAAGCGACTTTGCACTTGGCGCAATTTTAAGCCAAGGCTCAGAGCAACCGTGCGCGTACGCGTCGCGATGTTTGAAGGGCAGCGAATTGCGGTACCCGACGTACGATAAAGAGCTCCTCGCGGTCATGTTTGCAAAAGAACAATTTCAATGTTATTTATTTGGAAGAAAATTCACAATTATGACCGACCACGAAGCTCGTAAGCATTTTCATACGACAAAAAAAGCCGAATTTGCGCTTTAATAGGCTAAAGGCCGCGCTTACGGGCTACAAATTCGACATCGTGTATTCCCCGGGAATCAAAAACGCGAACGCTGACGCGCTCTCTCGTAACCCAGTGCTAGCCGAAGGCGAGATAAATCCGGACCTTCCGCGTCATTAGCTTTACGAGCTTGCCGATCGGCAGGTGCTAAATTCACCGGACGAAGGAGCAGGCGCCCCACCGGGAAGAGTTTTCCGTGCGCGCGCGACGAGAAAGCGAGGTCAGACCACCGGAGGAAAGGTTCGAATATCTGCCTCGGGTTCCGAAAACTCATCAAATCGCGCCGTCTGGCGGTAAGAAATGAGTTCAAAGGTTACTTTATCTGCCGCGCGCTTCATGACGTTTACCACGGAGACGAAAAAGTAAAAATTCAGTGGTTCACAGAAAACAAAAATCAAAAACACGTGCACGCGCCGGATTACCGCGACGCGATTTGGTTCGATTGTATTTTAACAAATACATTCTTGGAGCGCATGGATAAAAATCACTATGCTTTAAGTGCCGGCGAACGCGCACGTATACAGGCAATTCTTTGCGAGTCAATCAAATTTCGAGCTAATCCTCCCGCTCCAGATCCACCTAAGCTATCGACAGAGGTCGCAGAATCATCAGATTCTGACGAATCGATGAAATGGATAAGTTCGGCAATGTCGAGCTCATCGGGCGACTCAATAATTCCCTCCGAAGTACGGCCGTATATAAAATACGTGGCGCCGTCCGATCGTGAAACTCGCAGCTCGCGAAATGCTCAAACCACTGCCCCGCAGAAGATGCACGAGCCCAGCAACTCGAGCAGCGACCAGGAGAGTATACGGATATCCCCGTCAGGTAAAGTTGCCAACGCAATCCACGCTCCGCAGACATTCGCTTTTCCGCGAAATTTGTTGTCGCAAAATTCGAGTCTGCCGAAAATTTCGCAACCGCACGACTTCTTGAACTGGCCCTCACCGAGTAAAGTCCTGAGGCCCACGGCCCCTGAATTCCATATGCCGATTATTACGGAAACTGCTTTGCCGCCCGAAAGCCAATATATTCCAGGCGTCGAGAGCTCGCCGGCCAAAGCGTCAGAGCCCCAGTCGGCAATAATTTAACCGTGGTCTGGCAACCAGGCCAAGAAAAAGCTAAGAGTGAATATCGAGGGAAAAGATTTCGCAGGGAAGGGCGGAGTGCGCATCGATTGTTGGAAAACAAATTCAACCGCCACGTCGCTAAATAAAAGAGCACCGATAGCCGTTGAAAATCTCCCACGGCACACGCGCGCACTTGAGCCACTTGCGATAAGGGAAGATCCTCTAGAGGCTCTAGAAGGCGCCCCCCCCCCCTCCAAGGCCACCACCAAACAGGCTAAACACGGGCGCGAGCGATCCCCGTCAAGTGAAAGCGAAAATGAGCGAAGTAAATCGCCAATATGTGGGCGGAGAAAGCGTCTCAACAATAAGACTCCTCGTACCATGGCGCACTCGAACGCCAATAATAAGTTCGCAGCTAGCGATATTGGCGATCAGCTGGCCGCAGGTGCGGGAAATAGCTCTCCGACTGAGCTGCTTAAGCCAGCGCTGAGCCAGCCGTTGCCTTCGCAGAGTTGAATGCACCAGAAAATTGGTCAATGCAACCGAACTTAGAATTAATTCCGCAAGCAAGTTTGGAGTTTTTGCCAAAAGCTGCGTCGATCGAAAACGACCCGCCGCTGCATAGTCAAGCAGTGATGCACGGCAGCGATCGGTAGAGCATCGGCGCAGGCCAAAGCAGTGAAAAGTCCGGCAACGCCGCTAGGCAGCTCGGCTCGTCGCATTCTCATGCCGTGCAGCTGCACCGTTAAATAGATGCAGCGCCAGCTCTGATCTTAATTTCGGCCGATAATTTTATATCGACCGAGGTACAAGAAGCCTTGATCAAACGAGGATATTTGAACCCAGATGATTTGACCGTTAGGCAATTCAAATTAGCGGAAGTAAATGTTACAGTTTGCAGAAACTTTAAGCTTTTCGGAGTCCACATCAAGGCTCACTTCGAAGATCGCCCGCTTCGTGTTGATCTTCGAAAATATCTGAAAACTCTTAAAAAAGTAATAGCCAAAGAGAAGGTGCGCAGCATCGCTGTAATAAATGATCTAGCGATACTCACGCTTGCTGAATGGGCAAACTTTGTCGACCTTCTCGATAATATTTTTGGCGGAATGGCATTGCATGCAGTTCTGTACAAGAATAATTTGCCAATCCTTCCAGTCTCTGATCGCTTTAAGTTAATTAAAGAGTATCATGAGGCAGCGATGTCCGGACATCGGGGTATGTCGAAAACATATAGCAAAATAGCTAATGATTTCTACTGGCGGAATATGCGCCTCGATGTAAAACTATTTGGTACTCGCCGCACGAGTTGCTCTTCGGCTTTAAGCCAAGAACGCCATCAAGTTTTCCCGAATAAGCGACGACTTATCGTACAATGATTATTTAACGAGTATGTCGAATAATCTAACGGCTCTACAGGCAGTAGCTGCTATGAACCTGGTACAGTCGAAGTATCGGTCCAAGCACTATGACCGAAGATTAAACTCAAAGCATTTCCGGGAAGGCGAAATCGTCTTTTTATTAAAAGAGCCGAAGAAGGGAAAATTCGCGCCGGAATACCGCGGACCGTACGAAATTATTGCGATTAACCGTGAAACAAATAACGTATCGTTGCAAAACGATGAGACAACAAAAGTCGTGCACGTAAATAAAATTGAGCGTTCGAGCGAACTAGCAAGAGACGCAGAGGCCTCGGATTTGGACCTGGTGGGTTAAGCCGTTTTTTTTTACTGTTTTTTTTGGCGCGTCCCCAGACGGGCTACAACACAAAAAAAAAACGCCCCAAGACTAGAGCAATCTCATTATGTCCAAATCTCAGTAAACCCAAACTGCTCACAATTATTTTGCTTTAGCTAACATAACCGTGTTTTTATTCTCTAAAATTCTAGCCTCTGTGCGTTATTCGGCAATTTCGATAATGGAAATTTCTAAAATTTCCATATTGTTCTCGAACGGCCACCTAGTATACCACATCGCTATTCCATTGGTCGACGTTGAAAAATTTTATTTATTTAAGGCCTCACCGGTTCCCGCAAACCAACAAATATCTAATATATCGTACATGGCCGCTTACATTAGGCCAGTTCACACGTACTTTGCAATAAGTTGGACTAATCGCACTTATCTGCCAATCCCAGCCGAGAAAGTACCAAAGCTTCGAAAGCTTCAAAATACATTTATTGCGGTAGACCCAGAACCGGTGCGAGAAATTCGCGACAGCGCAGTTTGCGAAATAAAGATTGCAGCCGGACATGAGATTCATAACCCAGAAGAATGCGATATTCGCATTAAGAGGCTGAAACAGTCATTCTGGTTGCGATTGCACAGAGTGAACACCTGGGTTTATTCTGCAAAGCACCCAGAGGTATCTATATCCAGTGCTTAAAAGCAGAGTAAATAACGGCGCAAATCGCTGGAGCTGGTATCCTCGAACTACGCGAGGGCTGTACTGCTCACATGGCGAGCGCACGTTTAATAGCTTCCTCCACAGTAGCTACAAAATGAAACGATACGTTATTTGGCGGTCTGCAATTTAACGTGTCAAAAATCATGGCACGGCTAAATGAATCAGCCGCTTCCGCCATGGATCTGCACCAGGCTATCTCAAATCTGGCCGAACATTGGGCTGACGCCGCTCATGGCTCCGGAACTGAGAACCTGAAGAGCGGGGCCAATTTGCGCGAAATTGTGACTAAAGCTCGCGAGATCGCACAGAGAAGGTCGTCGGCCTTCGAATTAAAAGACTTAAGCTACACCACTAGCCTGCTCAGCTGGGTCTCGTGGTCTTCCCTCGGTCTAATCGCAGCAGCGATCCTTGTAATATGGTGCTGTATGCACTACCGCGCCAATCAACCAATGCGCGACCTTGTGCGACAACAGCGCGAGATGTTGCAGCTCGAATCGATTCGGGAAATTAGCCGCAGCAGAGCGAACTTGGCAAACTAAAAATGCAGCTCAAGTTCAACGCATCCTCGCCGCCACGGCCGTAAAAACATCGCCGCGAGTCATGTCGCATGAACAAGCCGATAATCATATTCTATTATGCCCCTATGAAAACGGAAAACGAATAAGCCGACTCATTCTCGCGTTACGAATAATTATTTTCTTTATTCACTCACTTCACTGCCATTAGTCAGGCTGCTCAACGGCGAGAAAAACCAGTAGCACTCTAGAAATATTCATAATAAAAAATGGGTGCATTACGATCACCTACATATCAATGGGTTATTGGGTTTTTTTAATATTTCAGCTATATTACAATTATATTATAATAATCGTTAATATACATACGCTAGAGGGGTTAGTATAATTTTGTATGTACCTCCCATTCATATAGGCATAAATCATGCTCATCAACTGCAGCAAATTGTTCTGAGATTTACAAGCGTGTTTTACGCAGTATCCAATATTTTGTATCCACAAATAAGCTACGGTTAAGACAATCATATATCTTGTATTGATACAGGCTCGCACAAGCCTCGATACGCAAAAGGAAAGTATTCGGGGGTGCTCGAGCATAAACTTCAACTATAAATAATTATACAAATATTTTTCACATAAATTTTGTATTTAGATATAAGGTATTTCTTTATGTAAGAGCTCTGCTAGCCCAAAATGTAAGGCAGCAGCGGCTGTCAGGGACAACACCCGCGCCGATAGATTAACACCTTTACAACACACACGAAATCATGCATAAAACAAGCTTTTTCTTTTCTCTGTTTAACTCGACATTCACGGTATCGAGGACAAAATTGGATCAGAAGCCAATGCGCGCACCTCACGTGTATGTGCATAGAGCACTCGCATCCCGTAAATTTTTGTTTCTTGCGCTGCACGCACGGCTTCGCCGGCGACCCTGTTTTTTTTGGGCGCCGAGGACGGCACATGCGCGCCCCGAGGACGTGTCATGGAGAAGCGTTAGGTTCTCCACGGCATCTCCGATGGCCGCTACCGACGACGCCGTATGCGTCGTCAGCAGAGAACGCCGTTGCCTGCAGTTCTCACGCGCAGAGGTGCAACGCTTGCACTTTTGCACGTGGAGACGCTCGCCACCGACTCGTCGCAGCGACGGCAGAGCGGCAGACGTCCGGCGACCGCGATACAGAGCAGAGCTCTCTTTTCGCCAATAAAGAAGTGCTACACATATCTCCTTGCTTCTCTCTTGTGCTCGGAGGAGCACCCATCCTTCCCCTCCTATCCGTGACAAGGGAGCGGTTTTCGGAACGGTCGGTGGTATTGGCGTTGGCTGGGACGCCTTTTTGGGGATTTTGCTCTTGAGGAATTGTACTGTTTCCTCAAGAGCAGCGTCTCCCTTAGGTAGATCCTGCCGATGCCCGAACTCCGCCCGAATTTGCGCCCCTATGACGATGGCTTCTTCAAGGGCGGCAATAAGTTCGGTCCTGAGCTGCGTCGCCCGGGGTCTCGCCTGCTATCGCTTGACCAGTGCCTCAGCGAACTGAGCGTCCTCGATGGCCTAGAGTTCGCTCAGGAGCGCTTGTTTCTGCGCCTCGATTCCGGCCGGGGTTTCGGGGATAAAGAAAATTGACCTGTTCCCGGGGTCAATTTCCTCCATCGAGCTGGTTAGCGTGTCCAGCTGTAGCGGCGGACCTTGTTCGCCCGTAGTGTCAACAGTATAAATTTTGGAACTAGGGAGGTAATGAGGTAGAAGTGAAGATTTTCGAAGTTATTCGCATAATTTTAACTGTTTACCGACGCTGCCGCCTGTTGCGCACGCGTTCTCCTCGGAGAGAGACTAACCGGTCCATCGCGTGGTTTATTCTTTGATCCCTTCGGTATGCCAAGTTTTAAATTACCGGTTTCGCGGCTCGCGGTAGTTTTCGGTTCGACCGTTCTATCTGGTTGTGATCTACGATTTACGAGTAATCATGTTTTCTTCGGCCTCTCACGTTTGTACTCTACATCGGACGCTTTTTCTTTTTCTTCATCTTTTCCTTCAAGTTCGGCAGATGTGGCCTCGTAGTCATTTGCTTCTTCAGTCACCTCAGTATCGATCGTGGTTTCGCTATAGTACTTCTTTATGTGTTCGACTGAGCTTGGTCCGTCGATCTTTCCATTTTGGTCCACCAGTTCATAGATCCTTGGGCTTATCACACGGCCGATCCTGAAAGGACCAATATAAGGAGGTGCTAACGTAGCAAACACTCCTTCCGTTGCTGACAAAAGTATTCGGTTTTTCTTCCAAACCTCATCACCCGGTACAAACTCGACATTTCTATGTCAGCTGTTAAAATATTTGGCCTGACAAACTTGAGCTTTTTGTGCGTTGTCGTTAGCTGAATCTTAGAGTTCTTTTAATTTCTCCATCCGCGCCTTCTATCCGGATATGGCTGTTTGATTTTCTTTAGAGATTGCTTCGATTTCTTCTTGTTGAAGTAAGAATTTCGGATGGTTTGGCTATCTACCGTAGTTCAGCATAGCTGGTGAAGTTTGAAGCGACTCTTGAGTCGCTGTGTTCATACTGAACGCAAACTCCGCAATGTGTTCATCCCAGTTCTTATGTTGACCTTCTATATACTCCTTGATCATGGTTTTAATCGTGCGATTGGCACGTTCTACGGTATTCAGCTGAGGGTGGTGTGTACGTATGGTGTACTCCCCGTTCCTCTAGGAATTTATCCATCGCCATATTCCGGAACTCAGTTCCATTATCGGAAAAGAAAACCTTTGGCGTTCCAAACCGTAGAAAGACTTGTTCGTTCAATTGTTTAATGATGGTCTGGGCATAGGCTTTACGTATGGGTATACATTCAACCCACCTGGTGAACATATCTTGGAACACTAGTAGGTATTCGTAGCCATGGGCCGATTTTTGCAAGGGACCCATACGTCACCAGCGACAGTTTCCCATGATCGGGAAAAATTGCGATTACCCATGTGACCAGCTGGCTTTCTTGGTTCAACTTTACATTGTTGACAACTTAGACAGTTTCGAACATAGTTAATTATGTCTTTCTTCATTGTTGGCCAGTAATACGACAAGGCAACTCGATCTTGCGTTTTCTTAAGGCCGAAGTGATCTGACGTTGCTTCGTCGCGGCACTCATTTAAGACTTGTGCTCTTTTCTCTTTCGAAAGTACTAACTTCCAGGCAGATTCATCTTCAAAAATGTCATCGATGAATGCGATTGGTCGACAGTGATATAACTTCCCGCCAACCAGCTTCTAACCTGGAAATTCTTAACGGCCGGACGGCCACCTCTTTTATCCGATCGGTGTACCACTTGTCGAATGTTTCGTCCTCTGGGGTAATACTGACAATGGTTGGACGCTAATCTTCTGAGTCGACATCGTCATCTTCATACAACCGCGACAATGCATCAGGCACTACGTTCAACAATCCTTTGCGGTGTTCGATCGTGTAATCGTATTCCTGTAGCTGGAGGATCCATCTAGCCAGCCGTCCAGTTGGATTGCGTAGATTAACTAGACACTTGAGACTGCTATGGTTGGTGATAACAACAAAATGGTAACTTTCCACATACGGACGCAGTTTTTGTATTGCCCAAAGGACTGCTAAGCACTCGCATTCTCTAGCTGAATAATTCCGTTCCGCAGGAGACATGGTGCGACTCGCGAACATACCGGACGCGTCACATTGTAAGCAGAAAGTTTCGCTAAAATCGGGTCGGTGGAGGACTAGTGCTGATGTTATTAACATCTTAGCTTGTTCAAACGAACGTTGTTGGTCCTCATCGTCATTGGTTCGTCAGAACGATCACTAAGACTCTTAAATGGTTTTTGAACGTTTCTGTGCAGACGATAATGTCGTCCAAATAACTGTAACAGTTTCGTTTGACATCGGGTGTCATTAAGGAGTCGATCACCCGCTGAAAGCAGGCAGGAGCTCCAGCTAAGCCGAATAGGAGGCGTTTCCACTGGAAAAGACCCATTCCTGGAACTTCGAAGGCTGTATATGGTCGACATTCTTTCTTTAGCTTAATCTGGTGGTAAGCACTGCTCAAGTCTATTGCAGAAATATAACGAGCACATTGTAACTTACTCAGGATGGTATCCATGAAAGACAGGGGGTAAGCGCTGATCTTCGAAACTTTGTTCACGCCGCGGAAGTCTATGCACATCCGACGCTGTTCATCATCCCCTTTGTTTACCATCACGACTGTGCTTGCCCGATCGCTGTCAGAAGGCTCGATGATACCTGCAGCTAGATGTTCTCGTACTTGAGAGTGCAGCATCTCTACGAACTTCTTGGATACTGGATAGTACTTTTGCGGGCTGGAGCGGCCCATTATTGTTTGGAATTAACCGATCAAGTAATTCTTCTAACATCCGTTTTTGGCCTTCGTAAAGGACTTGGAGGCCAATTGAAGCTAAGACCGGACGTGTGTCCCCATCTGTCACTACTTCGCAGGCATTAATGACTTCGGTCAAGTTTTCGACCGTCAGGGTTCATTCACGAGGATTAAGCCTAGCGTCGAACTGCAGGACGAAGCCTGCGCCTAAGTTGCGTCCTTCACGTAGGTCTGGCACTATCAAAGTCGTTAGTGTCCTGGTTTGACCACGAATCGTGAAAGGTAAGTCGACTGTTCCGGTTACCATGGAGGTATTACCATCAGCCATACAGGCGACTATTCCGTCGCTTGGTTTCACCACAGCATTGCAAGCGTTGGCTAATTGTACGGACGTAGCCCCGAAGCATGTCTGCGTTATTCTTCCTCCAGCTTTGCTGGGAATTATTAAGTTAAGTCTTGAACCAAGGGGGTAGCTCTTCTGCATCAGCTGAGCTAATCGCTGCTATTGTCGGTTGGTTTTTATTTTTACCCTTTTCCGCCGGATGATACGGTGCGCCTGGTAACATTACTTTATCTGGGGTAGGAGATGGTTTATGGCGTAATTTGGTCCTCGGCCGATTTTCGGCATTCACTATCTTACTCTTAAATTCATTAAGTGTCGTAAACTCCTTCCGGCCAAAAATGACCTTTAAGTCTGGATTCATGTTCTGGGATAAAATGTCCAGCTGTGAACTAGCAGCGGACATTTTATACGCGAACTAGCTTCTACAATTAGTCGAGAGCCTTCTTCAATCGTCATTCCGTACGTCTCTCTGACTTCTTTGCAGAAGTTCTCCCACATGTGCCACTTCGGACGTTCGACTCGAGCCCATTTTAGTGCTCTTCCCGATAATAAGGAAGTTGTGAGCGCTAGTGCATCCAGCAGCTCTTCATCTGATATTCGTGGACGTGCCAGCTTCCTGCAACCTTAAACTAACCGGATAAACTCTTCTACGTCTTTTATAGGTTTGCCTTCGAATTTTATATTCCATTTCCGGATTTTATCGTTGATGTCAGCGGAGCTCTCTTTTCCGCCCTCGGACCATCGTGAACAGTTGGTTCCAAACGGGTTAGTCTGTCGGTTGCCTGACTCTTGCTCTGCTACCAGATGATTCGGGTGTGTCGACTGGCCCCCCGCCCTCCAAACATTCCCAGGGTTCTGTTAGAAATCACCAGCATACGTTGTCATGCTGTGGTTTTGTGTTTGCCTACCCTGAAGGCATTCACACGTTTGTTCGTCCCGATAATTGCCACAGTTTTGGTTATCTAGTTGTGAACGCATGTGATGGACCAGTCTGTTTTGAGAAAAAATATTCCTCTCGTAACTCGATTGAGGTAGTACGTTTTGAAACTGGTTCGGCTGTCACTGGCCAGGCTGTTTTTCAACAGTGTAGTTGTATGTTTGTTGGTTGTGGTAATTGTTGCGTCACTCTTTCTTGAGGTTGTTGGTGTCGACTGTTACTTAGAAGATTAGGATTAGAGAAGTTCTGCATTACCAGTTCAAAATAACACGTGGTATATGTGTCATTGAAATTCACATGTTTATTTCTCATATCCGTTGGTTGTAACGTCTCTTCATTCAGACGTGTAAACTCGGACGTTCCAATACGTGTACTACTCGCTAGAGGCTCTCTCTGCCTCTTGTTGGTCATCTGTAGTTTCTTTATGTATTCGCACGCTTCTAATTGAATCTTTTTATATTGGGCAATTTCGTCGTCCTTCTTTTTCATATCCTCAACGATTCTTGTCAGTAAACTGTCAGTGTGCTCCAAATTCTCCTCCGTAAAGCTGTTATTGTCGTTAGGATAACCTCCAAATATTGTAGCCAACGGCTGTCGAATTTCTTCTCTGACTAGAGGTTGACCAAACCAACTCGTTACTGGATTCAACCAACTAAATTCATTTTCTATTCCACTCAGATTGCTACGATCGGCCGGTCGATAGGCCTGTTGTTTCATAGTGGAGTTGGCAGGATTGTTGGCTGCGTTATTGTTCTGCTGTAGTACTCTTAAATTGATTAAGTTTGCATTCTGTTGTTCTTCATCTATCACGTCACTAACCTCGCGCGGAACATAATTATTTATATACGACGCGCATTATTTCGACCGTCTCCTACACACATCATCTGGATTTATGTAACCTAACGATGGGCGAAAATCTTCTGGAGCATAGTCACCTGCTAGGGATCTGAACAGCCGACGCATATTGTCTTCTTGTGGCCCTCATACATAGTAATGTAGCCCTAAGAAATCTAACGCATTCTGTTAACGAGCCTGTTAATGACATCGTGCTGTTTGAATAATTAGACATCTAGTGACGAGAAAAAGAATGACAAAAATTGGGTTATTGGGTTCCCTAACGCCTAATCTCAATTGAGGTTAAAGAAATAGACAAAAAATTGTATTCACTTAGTGCACAACGTTACACACACGTATGCTTTTCGAAACATTACGAAATTGATAAAAAAAAAAGAACAATTATACTGATTGTCTCTTTATGATAATTTTAACAACTGCCTAGTCGAGTAAGAAATAATACGCGCGTATTTCTGTGCTTTAGAAAAAAAATAAATAAATAAATAAAGAGCTTGACGACGTTACCTAAATACAAATAAAAAAATTTTTTTAATAAATTTTAAATAATTAATGTTACAATAATTGTCCACAATGAGTTAATTTATTTACTTACTCCGCCATGTAACTGTATACTCTAACGCTAGATTCGAAAAGCATTTATACAGCAGCGCACAGCTGTGTGTGTTGGGCTATAGCTGTATACTTGTATATGTATAGTATATATCTATACTGTATTTATCTATTACAGCTAACCGTCTCATATATAAAGATAAGATTAATAGATGCAATCGCATGTAATTTGTTAAAAGATTATCTAATTTTTACGTATTTATTATTCTTATAAATAATTTTGCTCCTCTTGTTTTGACAATTGTGCGTTAACGAAGATTAACAAACCAACAAAAGTGATTGTCAATGACCTGCGAAAGTACGACCCGATACATTTAATCAACTTCCAAGTTGTATTTAGTTGCAAAAAGAATTTTGAAAAACGAACGTAATATTCAGAAATAATCTCACGATTATATGTATATCGTCGTCTCACTCGCATTCGCAGTCGAGAATTTCCTACCTGAACGGACGACACTGTATAGCCGAGCTCGCTGCTCGCGGCGCGCCGATGTAAACAAGCGCTCACCTCGATGTTCGTTAAACCGCTCGGTTGGTGAACGTTTTGAACTTTACGACGGCTGTTGACTGCTGCTACGAGTTATTATTTTAAAATTATTGAGAAATATAGATAGCCGATCGTCAGGTTATTTGGATCTTGCATGTTGATTCAATAAGAAAATTATTGCTCGTTTTTTGAATTTTCAACCAAATAAATTACCTTCACGATGCTTCCGAATACTATCGAGTCAAGGCATAATTAATTTGCCAACACAAAAGCCGGAGTTTTACAATAAATTTGTCGCTGGAAATTTTACTGTAAAGCGATCATCTGTACCATATATATCAATTGGAATAGATCAAGGCTAAGAACAGACAATCAACCGTTCTCAAAACAGTGCTTCAGGCATTATAGGTGTGACGCAGAACTCTTTTCAGATAGATTTGTTCTAAAATCAAAAAATCTATGCGACACGATTTCTAAAGTTATTTTAGGCATCCTATAGAGGTAAACACAGTTGCCTGTACATAGGAATGGCATAATCACTAGTACTAATATACTTAAAACTACCTTATAGCCAAGATTACGTATTTAATGCTATCCTGTCCTTTTCCTTTTAATAACAATTAACAATATTAAAGTATTGTGACGAGAGCAATAGCCCTCGTCTAGCCCAGCATGCTCCTATAGGCTAAGTTATAGATATGTGTGTACAGGAGAGACAGCGGAGATGAGCCAGAGGTGAGTAGGGTAGGGAGAGAGAGCAACGCGACGCGATTAGCAAAAGAGATGCGTTTCGACCACCGTTGAGTGAACATCTTGTTTTGGGTTGAGAGACAATAGTGTGTGCGACTGCGAGACACTGACGCGAGACCAACGGCCAGAGTTTTTCTGCCTGCGATACGTGCCCGCTTGCGCCTTTACTGCAATTACTGTTTGTAAGTACCTGCTCTCTTTCTCTCGCTTGCTCGCTCACCACTGCCTTCGCGCTCTCGCTGACCACGCTCGAGCTCGTCGCGAGCTTACGCTTTTCCGCACGGCTTACGCGCTTTTCAGATTGCTTCTACGCTGCGACGCTGCTGTAAATCTCCTGCTTTTACTGAATAAAGTGTGTGTTGTAACGTTAACTATCGGCTTGGCTTCCGTACTTTGCATGCATTATCGTTTTACTTGCCGCTTCGCGTATTTCAGCGACCCAGCCGCCTCCGCGGGCACGCATTTCGCTTCTCGAAGGGCGTGCGAACTGACTAGCCGTCGCCTCTGCAACTAGGCGCAGAGATACCAAACCGCTCGCCTTCGCGAGCAAACAAGTACGCCCGTCGGCTACTTGATTATAACGAGGATCGTCGGTCGCATTGCACGCAGCTAAGGACTGCGCGACCGCCGCATAAATAACAACGTGATCATCCCGTTATAGTATTAAAAAAAAGAAAAATATAAAAAATATAACATCCAAAAGTTAATTGGGGGCCAAGTATTGTTCCTTGTGAAACCCCTATCATAATTTTTTTGCACTCACTCTTAACGTTACTTATAGCTGCTGAATAATTTTAATGCATCTCCTCTTACACCGTATCTTTCTAATTTGTCCAGCAGTATACTGTGATCTACCGTATCGAAGGCTTTAACCAGATCTAAGAACGCAGTTATAATCGCTTTGCTTTTATCTAGGTTTCTATATATAATATTTGTTAATACAATTGAGAGCATCCTTCGTTCCTCTCTGTCTTAGAAAGCCGAATTGTCTATCAGATATTAATTTGTGCTTTATGATAAAATTATAAAGTCTATTGTATAAGATTTTTTTCAAGTATTTTGGCAATGTTAGAAATTGGCGATATTGATCTATAGTTACTAATACAACTGTTGTCTCCCAATGTATATATAGGTACAATATCTGCTTTTTTCAGTGCATTAGGCCAGATTGATGGCTGTATGCATAGATTAAATATATACTCTAACGATTTTGATATATGTTTCGATAAAGATTTGATAGTTATTGCACTAATATTATCTACTCGACCAGTCTTTTTTTCATTGCAATAATTATATTTTGAATTTCATACTTATTAGTTGGCTTAATAAAAATTGAGTAGTTGTTTCTAACTGGCAGTTTCAATTGTTCTAAATCCATTTTTTTAATTTGATTGCTTAAATTTAATCCTACATTACAATAATATTCATTCATAGTGTTCACAATAGTAGTCTTGTCGTCAATTTTCTGATCATTAACTATTATCCTATCAAGTAATGCTCCTTGCTTCTTTTTTTCCTAACTTATCATTTATTATGCTCCAAAGCTGCCTTGAATTACCATTGCATTTTCTAATGTCATTATTTTCGTATTTATACTTAGCATCTTTAATTACCTTACTCAAAATTTTTTCATAATTTTTATAATTCATTTTCAGTCTTATATTTGTTGGATTCTTTTTCCATATATTATATAACAACTCTTTAGTTTTACAGGATATTAATATTGCATTCATAATCCATTTTTTCTTAGGAACTGAATCTTTTTTGTTTTTATTAACATATTTTCTATTAGTTGCTTTTTCAACACATCTTTGGATCATACTTATTAATTCATTTATAGCTTGGTTAGGATCATTTATTTGTGACAATGAGTCCCACTTAACTCTTTTTGCTATATTTATTAACTTTCCATAGTTGATGCAGGCTGATTGATTGTAATCATTCTGTATTTTGAATTTATTGATACTTATGAAGAGTGGATAATGACCATTAAATGGTATGTTTAACTTAAAAGACTCCAACTCAATATTTCTTACTTTGGTGAAACAATTGTCTATACATGTACCGTTCTCACTGTTTTGTGATGGTCTTGTGATTCCTTTAAAAAATGGAGTATATTCATTTTCAAAAAAATTATTCAGGAATTCTTGAGCAATTGTCTTTTTAGCTAAACCAATTTTGTCATGATTAGTTTCCCTTATGTCAATATTAAAATCTCCAAATATACATTGATTTTTTATATTAACCTGTTTAGCCAGGAATTTTCTTACTGAATTCGTAAACTCAGATTTCGATACATCGTGGCACCTGTACATAACAGAGATCCTATCTATTGTATCAGAACTTACAACACTCAATCTATCAATTACTTCTATTTTAGTTTTTTCCTGTATATTCTTTTTTATATAACTTTTTTATAGTGTTGAGGATGTTGTAAGAACCATGTTTCAATGATGCATATTATAATAATTGGTTTTACTACCAAGCTTTCAATAAATGATTCTAATTTTTCGTAATTCGCATTTAAACTTCTTATATTTACACAAAGAATTAAGTTCTTTTTCTTCGAGATGCTCTTGTTGAGTGATCTGAGGTTTCCTGCATCACGTTCTATGTTGTGTATGTCTTCAAAATTGAATTCTTGAGACATTAGTTAATCCTTTTTTCTTAGTCTATTTCGTGTCGTAGAAGACATCCCAGATGCACGCATGGTTATAGCCTTGTTTGAAGTATTTTCTGCCATACAGACATATCTCGGTATTACAGGTTGTATCGTGTAGTCAGTCAGGTCAATGAACTTTCTTATTTTATTTTGTAGGATACTGCATGCGTGGCTATCTGTTGCCATATGCTCAGTATTATATTGAGTTTTATACTTATTATTGCCGAATATACAGTTAGGACAATTTAATTTACTACTGGAACAATCTGTAGTCTTATGATTGCCTGCACATTTTAAACATGTGTGATTGTTTCTGCAATTATCGCCATTATGCTCATGTCTACCACAATTAAAACATGACTTAACATTGCAGTAGTCATGCACCTTACAGTTTTGATAACCTGTTTTGTTATTGATATAGTTCAGCAGGGATTTCTAGTATGACTAACTGTAGATGCGTTATGGAGTTATCATATGAGTGCAATACTGTACACTTCTTGTTGAATTTACTAAAATTTCTTTCATTTGTCATCTTCAATTTTTTTATTGTCTAAAAGTTTAAAGTTTCAAAATTATCTGTTATAAATACTTTCAACTTTGGATTCTCTATTATTTCTTTTGTAACATCACAACTTTCTTTTGTTTAACAATGTACTATTATTTCACTGTTTTCCTTAATTAGTTTTTTGTATGCTCTTATCTTTGATGAGACAGTGTGCATCAGCATCATTTATTCGTCAATATCCTATTCCTTAATATCTTTGTTTTTAACTATAATTTTTTAATAAAAAACTCGAAATTACTTGAGCATATGTTTTGTTTTTTGAGGTATTTATTTCACTTTTCTGCTTATTAAGTAATTCTCTCAATAACTAATTTTTTTCTTTCAGCTCTTTATTTAGTTTTTTTAATAGTGCATTTTCACGCTTTAAATTATTGTCCATTGATACACTATTCTCATCACCATCCTCACTTTCAGCTTGTGACACACTTATTTTACCACTTTTTCTCAATTTAATCTGAGCAATGATTATTTTGGCTTCATTACTCAGCACATTTCTATTCGCTTTCGAGATTAGATCTACTTCATTATGTTCCAGACATAATCCTAGAACACCACTGATTTTTACTGCCCCATCTATTTTAGCAAAATCACTAATACGAAAAGCTTCCTCACATATTATACAAATAACCATTTTTACTTCCACTTTCGGATGACATTTATAGAAAATTGCTGACTGTGAAGTTACCGAGCCCGCGCTCGATGACTCCATCTTGAATGTCACTCCATCTTGGATGTCTTGCATCTTGGAAGTTAAACTCACAACATTTAAATCTTCTCAGCAAGAATTTTCTTGCTCTTTTACTCTTTTGCAAAAAGTATGTCTATTGATAAACAAAATCAAATGACTCAAAGAATAATTGATATCGCTAAAGAATGTGGATACAGTTTAGAAAACTTATTTTCCTTCGAATTAACAGAAAAAAGTCCGTTACTTAATGAAGATGGTTCGATTAAAAAAGAAAAAAGTAAATCTAAACTAGTTACTGAATAGGAGATGCTTTCAAACGATCATAATGAATCTTGCAATAGTTTATGTAACACCACTCTAATAATTGATGTAAGGTTAAAGTGCAGGCAAATTAAATGAAAAGATATCAAAACTTTTAGTGATTTTGCTAATGCCTTTTGTGATTCTGTAATAACAGTTTCGAAGGACAAAGTAGATCGAATAAATCCCGTATTCGACCCGTATTCTGAAAAATCGATTAAACGTCATGAAAGTATAGTTAGTACAAAGAAACTGCTATAGAAATGCCCGATATAAATGAGAATGTTCCAATGCCAAAATAAGAAAAACCGTTCTGGGCATCACAGAACAACAAATTATTATTGCAAACATTCATGCAAAAAATTGTTTTAAATCAAAGTTATGATTTATGGTCAAATACTATCATAATACGTAGTGCACTAAATGAAGTGCCTTGCGAATCGAATATAGATACTGATTTAGAAATATTTGCTTTCTTACAAAGATCTGATATTGAAGAGGCGGATTCTCGAATAATTGTACATATTCATCAAGCTTGCACCGAGGGACCAACTGTAATATTCATACTATCATCAGATACAGATGTGTTTGTATTACTTTTCTACTACTGGTCAATATTGAAATAAATGAACCTGCAGGTGAGTATAACACAGTTTGTTCAATAAAGAGAACATTTTTTCTAAATGTATATTAGTTTAAAACAATCCATATTTTTAGAAACTTTGTGTTTAAGTAGGAGCAGGTACTAAAAGGATTCTAGGAATACACCAATTGGCCAGCTTTGCAGCACCTCACTGGTGCAGATTATTTGATATGCTTAGGTTTAAAATGCACAATAATTTTGTTTTGATTTTGGAGCTGCCGCCTACTAGTGCTACACTGCAATTGCATATACTACAAGCGTTCTATACTACATATTAGCAAATAAATGTGTTAAACCCACATACCGAAATATTAAATTTCATTTTGCAAATATCGCATGGATAATATGTGCAAAACTCCTCACAAAAATAAATAATTTAACTAGAGTAATGTTTTTTATTTATGTATAAACAATTTTGAACATTTAAAAAAAGACAACAAAATAATTTTAGAATAGAGTATGTGGATGGCGCATTCGGTTAAAGCGAAGAATTATTTGAGTATGTATACTTTGAATTTACGGAAAATAAATAAATTTGATAAAAGCATATATGTTATAAATGTTTCTTACGTATTCTTCCCGCATAATCGAATTCCGAAGTCAAATCTTAGCTAGAATGTTGTTTTTGGACAAAAAATGCGATAAAACATAATTTTGCACTAAAAATTGTTAATAACAAAAAATTGACCAGGATTTCAATCTGGTACCCTTGAAATTTCGATTCAGCAACCTAAAAAACATAAAGCTAAATGCCCTAGTCTTGTCATATATCATCCAGAGTAGTCAGGGTTCATTAAAATGTTATATCATAACCTCACCATACTTAAAAATTGCAATAATCTATTGAATTGTGCTAATCTTCGATGCAGGAATTCTAATTGTGCTAGTGTTTGCCACAGGCTCTGAAACATGCTTGTTTCCAATGCTGCTGCTGAATCGTACTAGTCTAGACTTCAAAATAAGAATCATAAAGTCTCCGTTAAAAATATAAGTCCTTCTTCTTTTGTTCAAGACTGTAGATTTCATTCATGAATATGATATATTATATCACTATTTTCATCATGTGATTAGGTATGCTAAATATAACTTATTTATAAACGAGTTATTTATATTATTGAGAAAGAAAATCATTTATACAAAAAATGTATACTTTTGTACTACTATTACTAGCCTTTATTAGAAAAAGTTTATGTTTATTTTTCCGTATTGTTTGTCTCATGTATCATATATATAATCTAATGCATTGTATATTTCATACATTATTAACAAAATTTGATTGAAACAATTTAGTTTACCTGCATAACTTTATCTCGTTAGAATGTATTCAATTGTTTAGTTCAATTATTTACTTCCTATTCCTATTCCTATGAAAGTAATAAATTTACTTTACAATTGACAGGTTACCTGTATGATAACCATTTTAATATCGATATCATTATACTATTTACACTTTGTAACTAGTTTATTTAATGTATTGCTAAAAATAGATCCGATTCATTAAATACTCTGATAGTAATTTTAGAAATAAAATTTTTACAGTAAGGGAGCAAGAAGCAAAACTGGATGGAAATGAAACTATTTACTTTAAATATCTTTGAAAAGAACCAAAGAAAAATTCCACCACATATATATATTTGTTTACTATACGAAGACAGCATATAAAACTATCATTATTTGGTTAATAAATCGCATGAATAACTTTTTAGAAAAGTGATAAGAATTTATCTTGTAAATATTTTAGAACTTTTTGACTTTATAATTTGATGAATTAACCAATAAAAAAAACCTAAACAATTCCATTTCGCGATTTCTTATTTAAAATACAGGTGTGGAGAAATTTCCTTCATAGTTAGGGCAAAACTGTTCAAAATCACTCTTTAGTTCTTCACAAAATAATTATTGGAGTATAGAAAAACCTGACTATAAAATATTAAATTTGCTTCTTTGATATATATATATATTTGTTAATGCGCTTGATAATATTGCTCGTCGAAATAGATTTAAATATCTATTATTATTCGCTATACTTATGTACTATTCAGTAAATAGTAATTACTGAATTACTAATTACTAGATTGTTATTCGCTATCTGTAATGAATACTGATATATACTATATAAAATTACTTATTATGAATACTGGTACTACTATACACAATTACTTATTATGTTACATTTAATTAAATTATAAATCATAATTTTATTACCAATTTTAAATTTTGTAAACTCCCCAATTTCAATTTATGAATTTATAAAAATGAATAAATATCGCAAATGTGCATGCCCTCGTCATAACTATAACCTCAAATCAAAACAATAACAAAAGCCGTATCTATGCACTAAACCACGGTGTAAGAAAGAGACCGGGCACGTTTCGGCCTGCAAAGTTTGGAATTTCGAAATAAAAAAAATCATATCTGATAGATCTTAATTAGCCCTTTCGATCTACGTTAATTAATTTATAAGCCCCTTTTTCGTTTTCACAGGAAAAATCGAAATACGATTTTCCATTTTTATGCATTTCAAATACCCATATTTCTTAAAAAAATGGGTTTATTATACTCTACTAAGCTTAGAAAAATTGCCCTTCAGCTAATTTAATTTGCCCGTGTGTCAATTATTACAAATATTCGGTAATTTATATATAAAAAATAAAAAACCGTAATAGTATTTCTAAGTCAATTATTTGCGCATTGCCCATGCGCGGCAGAATTAAGGTGGTACTTACAATAAAAGCGTGCTGCACATGGTGCTGCATATGAGTACCTAATGCAAGGCATTTGCAATATAAAGTTATTTAACTTAACAAAAAATTGAAACTGATTAAAATAATATTTCAACCTAAGTTAAAGTGTTTTTATAATTGTTCCGTTTTCGGTATATTGTGGTATACAGTATTGAGTTGAACGTTACCCGACAATGAAAAGTGAAACATTATTTTGTTTACGTCGAATATAACCTCACTACTTCACTTAACAGAAAAGAACTGCATGACTGCATCAGTATTTAATTGGATTAACAGGAAAATCAGTATCAGAAGATATGTGGAAAGTGTTGGAATTAATGTACGAGCTTTTCCAAAAACATGGTTTCGATTATTTTACAGACATGATGCCAGCTCTACATAATTATATCACTTGTAACGGGGTGTTTTTTAGGCGGCTATCTGCCTATGTACCCCGTACAAATGCAAAGTCCTCCTGCACTTTGCTTTTGCGAGATGCTGTACTCGCTCGTGTGGTCGCCTACCTGCGACGATGTCCCGGTATCAGTAAGCACTACACTCCTGTGTAGTGCCCGCGGAGGCGGCGGTATTCGGCGGTTTAAATAGGAAGAGGGATCGGGACGACCATCAAATGAACACACTACCGATTCTAATAAAAAGGCGTTTATTCAGTTAAGCAATCCGGCGTCCGTGTTGCGCGTATTCGCGTCGCGAGAAGGCCACAAAATATACCGGCTCAACGACTGGGGCCAAATGCCTCGCCAGTCGATCGCGCATAAAACAAAAGGAAATCAGATCCTACTTTTTGTCGCGATGATCCTTGTTGTACGCTGGCCAGGGAGTCCTCTGCTCGACCTTGCCCGTCCGGGATGGGGCACTACCTTTGGGCCCACTCTTTGGCCCTCAGGTCTCCTATGACGGCGTGACTGATCGACAGCCATGAGCGCCGCCTTCTCCTCCTCGATCAGCCGCGTCCAGGCTTTCGAGCGCTGCTGGAAGGCCGATCCATACTGGCGCACGGCGCTATCATAGCGCCTAAAGGCCTCTCGTGCCAGCCTGCGAGCCTCCAGGCTCGCCTCGATCGCCTTCTCAATCGCTGGCCGTAGCTTGGCCCACTCCTTCTCCACCTCGCTTGAAGCAGTCTCCAGAGCAGGTGATGGTGGTGCTGGGTCGATGGGCTGGGCGGACTCCAACTGCGCCGAGATGGGCAGGCCTGCGAATCGCAGGCGGCGCGGCGGAGCCTCACCGTCTTGCTCCGGTGGTTGGCTGATGGTGGTACTCTGGGGCGTCGTCAGAAGCTCATCCTCCCAAGTCTCCTCTGCCCAGTCCCTTCTCGGTTGGCCCTCCTCCTCCGACAGGTGGTCTAGATCCATGAGGACCTCCTCGTCCGTGAGGGAGTCCGCCGGTAGGCGAGCCTCCTCAAACATCCTGCTGAGGACACCGTCCCAATCTTCAGAATCCATCCTGAAACAGAAACACAGATTATTCTGCCTACCTAGCATGGTTGCGTGAGCCCTTAGACCGACCAGGCCTTTTCTTAGCCTTGCCTGTCGCAGTAGCCTCGTTCATCGGCTGTGCGGGTACCGGTAGAGTCGCGTACTGGGCCCTCCGAGGCCTACCGCGCGGCCTGGCTACTGGCCGCCCTGTAACTGGACCTCCCATCTGCTGCGTAGCGTTGCGTTGCCCGCGCAACCTACGAGGAAACGGGGTCGAGTCTCCTACGTCGTCACCTTGACGCTCAGTGATACATTGAGGGGGGCTCACACGTCGACCACCGCTGTGCTGCGATCTATCGTTACGCGCATTGCCACTCTAGTCGCCTCCAGAGCGGTCTTCGCTCGCTCGCAGTTCCCGTCGCGTGTCTGCGCCAACTTCCCTAGGACAGTCTGCATTACCTGCTACAATCTCCTCTTCTCGAGATATTGCCCTCGCCGGATAAAATCGTTTGAGTTGATTGGCATGGACCAAGTCTATCACTTGTCCTTCTTCGTCCTTCAAACGATACGTGTTGGTGCCCAAGACACCTATAATCCTGTATGGTCCAACATATGATGGGGCGAACTTGGCTGACCGTTTATCCACTGCAGAAGAAAGCACATAATTGCGTTTCCATACCAAGTCGTCGACTTTGAACTCCGCCTCTCTGCGTCGAGCGTCATAGTGTCCGACTTGTCGCTCTTGCTCGCGCTTGGCTCGTTCAGCTGCATTCTCATGCACTTGGCTCAGTCCTTTCATGCGGTCCAACCAGTCGGCGGATGCACTATTTTGTAACTCCTCTGCAGCCGCTATATCTTGGCTGCGCCTGGCAGATGTCGGGTTTGGTGGTTGCCTGCCATATAACATCATCGCTGGACTAACCCCAGTTGCTGAATGCAGAACTGTGTTATATCCGAAAATGATTTCGCTTATCCCATTTGGAATGGTTTTCGTCTATGAGCGCTCGTATCCTACTGGTTACCGTCTTATTGGCTCGCTCCACTGGATTAGCTTGAGGATTGTACACCGGCGTTGTTTCATGTTTGACACCGATCGACTCCAGATATCTGTCTACGACATGGTTTTTAAACTCCGTACCGTTATCTGAGAGAAATACTTCTGGAGCGCCATACCTTAAAACTATCCTTTCCTCTAGGTGTTTTACTATGGTAGGACCGTTTGCTCGCTTTACGGGAATACACTCAACCCATCGAGTAAACAGGTCTTCGAATACGAGGATATATTCGTTCCCATGTACCATTTTTGGTTTAGGACCCATCATATCACTAGCCACCATTTGCCATGGCCTCGTGATGATCCTACGTCCCATAAGTCCAGCTGGAGGACGCTGTTCAACCTTAGTCTGTTCGCAGACCATGCACTGTCGTACATATTGCTCGACGTCGCTATACATTTTCGGCCAGTAATAGTACATGGCTACTCGAGCGTACGTCTTCTCACGTCCCTGGTGACCAGCTGATGGTTCATCATGGCACTCGTGTAACACCTTTTCGCGCTTTTCGCACGGTACGACGATTTTCCATGCCTCGTCGTCTTCAATCGAGGGTGGCGAGTTTTTGTCTGGGCGATAAGTATACAATTGTTCCCCATGAAGTTTGAATCGAGGTACATCTTGCGGTCTGGTTTGTACCTTCCTGACCCTTTCCTGATACCACTCATCCTGAGTCTCATTGGCCCATTTGGCCACCGAAATTGGTACCGCGCTGTCCTCGTACATCCTTGATAAGGCATCTGGTACGGCGTTCAGTGAGCCTTTCCTATGCTCCACTGTATAACTATGTCCTTGCATTTCCAAAGCCCAACGAGCTAATCTCCCAGTTGGATTTCGAAGGTTACATAGCCAGCGCAAATTGCTATGGTCAGTTATGACTTTAAACTCATATCCTTCGATATAAGGTCTAAACTTCATTATCGCCCATATCACAGCTAGGAATTCCCGCTAAGTTACAGAGTAGTTACGTTCAGCCGGGGAGAGGGTACGGCTAGCAAACTCTAACACTCTTTCTTCGCCGTCTACAATTTGCATCAATACGGCGCCTAAGCCGGTATCGCTAGCATCTGTTTGCACGAGGAATTGTGCGTTGAAGTCTGGTCGATGTAAGATTTCGCTGACGCCATCAGCGCTTTAATCTTTGTGAAAGCATCTTGTTGTGCTTCATTCCACTCATACTTCCTTCCCTTCTTGGTCAATGCAAAAAGAGGTTCAGCGATGCTCGCAAAGTCTTTTAAAAACTTGTGATACCATGATGCCATTCCTAAAAATCGCCTTAGCTGTTTCAAATTTTTCGGTGCCGGATAGTCCACTACCGGGGCTATCTTACCTGGATCAGGCCGAAAACCGTCATGATTGACTAGGACGCCTAGGCACCTGACCTCACCTTGGCAAAAGACACTCTTCTCTTGGTTGATTACTAGTTTACTTGATATGTTCCTCAAACGTCTCTGTGACCACAATTATGTCATCGAGGTATGAATAAGCGTATGGCTGAAGTTCTGGTCCGATAACTTCATCGATTAGCCTCTGGAATGATGCTCCTGCGTAGGCTAAACCAAAAGGCATGCGCTTAAATTGGAACAATCCCAGACCTGGTACCGTAAACGCCGTGATTGGTCTCGCTTCCTTCTTGAGCGGTATCTGATGATACGCATTACTGAGATCCAGTGTCGAAATATACTTCGCTTTCTGCAGTTTACGCAATATATCATCCATGTTCGGCAAAGGATAAGCATCAGCTTTTGATAGCGCATTAACTTTCCGAAAGTCAACGCAAAAACGAAACTTTCCATTCGCTTTGCGCACCAAAACCACGGGGCTAGGTCAACCACTTGTTGCTCGTTCAATAATGCCCGCGTGCCTGTATGCGTGCCTGTGCCTCTGCTTGAAGCCTCTGCTGGCATCCTTGAGTTTTGCCGAACCATGTCTTGGCACACGTGCAAAACTCTTGCCAGCTAGTCCATCCTCCCGTCTCATCAACTCGGTTTAACAACCACTCATAGGTATAACCGGTGAATACCTCTTGGAGTGCAGCTAGCATCTGTTCTTCTGTAAGGTCGTTCAACCTCTGCACTCCCTCCATCTTCTGAATGAAGTGCTCGATGCTCATGCTGGCATCGCCGTTGAACCGGACTGGCCACTTTCCGAATACACTACCGGCCGCTCTAGACGAATTGTGAGAGGACGTCATACCACTGGTAATGCTTCTACTACCAGTTACGCTACTCGTCTCGCCTGTAGCGTTTCTGCTCCCCCCAGCACCTGCCAGGGGTTGACGTCTAACTCCCCTTGCCGGCAACGTCGTAATGTTACGCGGCCGCGGTACTGGGCTGGCCATGTCCTCATTTCCATAGATACTGTACGTATCTTGGAAGTCGACCCTTGGCGGGGGTAAACCACCTTGCGTCTTGCGTGTTGGCTTCGGAGGGGCTGGAGTTTGCTCCACTCTTATGGTCGACGCGGCGCTACCCATCATCATCGCCATTAACGTTTCGACGCTCTTCGTTAGCTGGTCTATCCTGGCGTCTGTTGCCTCCGCACGGCGTGTCAGAATCTTTACAGTGTCATCTGGCTCATCCTTCCCAGATTCCGTTGTTTCTTTCCTGTTTGCCGTCTGTATCGTCCTTCCTACGACTATCTGCAACATTTATTGCATCCTCCTCCTCATCAGAAAGTTGCATTGCTGGGATTACCCACGGTGTACTGGCTGAAACTCGCGCTACCTTCTTTATAGCGCCTTGCCCGTATGGGACCCGTGTTTCACTCGACCACCTTAACCGTTCTGCTACGGTCTGGTCGTGCTCCAATCTTTCTAGCGGGTGTGTTGCCGTAGGGTCATACGAATCATCCGCAATCGTATCACTTGTCGTTTCCAGCTCCGTTTCATCTATAAATGTTTGCCGGAGCAGCTCTCTTTCGACGCGAGCTTCCGATGGCAACACTTCTCCCATTGGCATAAAATCCTCTTCAGCGTAGTCGCCCATTAACCATCGGTGAAGTCTGGCGGCTTTGGCTAACTTGAAGCCATCAGCTCGAAGCTTCAACGAGGTCAGTGCTTTTTGTAAATCGGCGTCATCTAGTGCACAGCACCAGTCTCCTACGCTCTTTTCGGTTTCTTGAGCCATCTTTCACGCGTAGATTTCGACACTCGTTGCTGCTCACGATGCTGCTGTTGCTGGTAGGACTGCTGTCTTTGCTGCTGCTGTTGCTATTACTTTTGGCGCGCGTCGTCAGTACTACTCGCGAGTGCGGTCATAAGTTAACTGTCTCGAATTTCCCTCAAATTACGAAATCTCTATCGGCCTTCCCGCGCTTCGGCTCCCCGCGCCGACGTGCGCGTCTCGCCGCCCGTTACAATATATATATATATATATTGTAACGGGCGGCGAGACGCGCACGTCGGCGCGGGGAGCCAAAGCGCGGGAAGGCCGGTAGTGATCTCGCAATTCGAGGGAAATTCGAGACAGTTAACTTTTGACCGCTCTCGCGAATAGTTCTGACGTCGCGCGCAAAAGTTATAGCTACAGCAGCAGCAAAAAGAGAGCATCCCAAGCAGCAACCACAGCACAGCAGCCCTAGCAGCAACAGCAGCCCTAGAAGCGACAGCAGCATCTGGAGCAGCAACAGCAGCAACGGCAGCAACCCAACGCTACCACAGCCCCAGGATACGGCAAGGTCGAGTAGAGGACTCCCTGGCCAAATTACAAGGAGGATCGTCGTATAAGCTAAAGTAGGATCTCATTTTCCTTTTTATTTATACGCGATCGACTGGCGAGGCATTTGGCCCCAGTCGTTGTTCCGGGATATTTTGTGGCCTTCTCGCGACGCGAATACGCGCAATACGGACGCCGGATTGTTTATCTGAATAAGCGCCTTTTTATTAGAATCGGTAGTGTGTTCATTCGATCGTCGTCCCGATCCCTCTTCCTATCTAAACCGCCGAATACCGCCGCCTCCGCGGGCACTACACAGGAGTGTAGTGCATACTGAGCACCGGGACATCGTCGCAGGTAGGCGACCACACGAGCGAGTACAGCAACTCGCAAAAGCAAAGTACAGGAGGACTTTGCATTTGTACGGGGTACATAGGCAGATAGCCGCCTAGAAACCACCCCGTTACAATATATATATATATATATATATATATATATTAATACCGTATATCGCAATGAATTTGTAGAACTATCGATAATTGAATAAATAATTGATTATTAGTGAATATAAAAATACTTACCTTCTTTTTATTTATATCCTTACCATTTCTCCATTTCCATGGTGCATTCTGTATACATTTCATACACTCTTTTATTCAAACTTAAGCGTAAAAAAAAAGAATAAAGAAAGACAGAAAGAAAAAAATAATAAAAAGGGTGGAAGAAGGGGAAGGCGGGGCTGTTACCCCCTCCCCGCCACCGGAGCAGTCTCTCCTCCGCGCGCTGAAGACCCTCTTCCCCCCACAGTGGTGCGTCAGCACAACCAGCGGCGGCGGCGGCTGGTTTGTTTTGACTCGCCACTTTGGGGGGATTACTACTAATAGGCTTTCCCTAGGAAGAGGTGACTCGCACAATTGAAGTCTCTCGGGTCGAAGCCTGTAAACACATGCTACGGAAGGAAAAGCATGCTGGGCTAGACGAGGGCTCTCGCTCTCGTGATAATATATATATATATATATATAAATTGGTTATACTATCAAAAATTAAAAAACAAAAGAACATGTCACTCGTTGTGACTGTTCAATAAGTCGACAGTTACATCGAGGTGCCGTGACGCAAGCCGATAAAATACATTGACAATATCATTTCGGCTAAACGGAATTTGGTCTTTCAATTTTCTCACACACGTTTGCACACTGGCTGTAATAATATCGAACCATTTATCATCAATCAGATTAATAATTTGTTTGACAAAAGTCGTTGTATACATACCAGTATTCATGAGTGGTATATTGTCTAGATCAATACTCTTAATGTATTCTACAGTCTCTTTGGCAACACAACTTACACTGCCCGCTACAAGCTTAAGATATTCTAGGCGTGCATCAATACATTTCACAATATACTCATACAAATGAAGAAACTTAACTCTATTCATAATAATAGTTACACAATAGCGTTTGCTGAGAACTCCATGTGTCCTGGGAAGAGTATTATGCTCAATTCGATAATCCTGTCTTTCCCAGTTTGTGTTAATTTTGCTATCCATCCTGTACTGCAAGTCTGTTGACCCGTCATATCTTCGCTGTTGGGCCCACAAAGATACTTGAAAAATTCATTAAAACAGTCTCTGAATTGCAGCCATCCATCGTAGGTAAAAGCGATTCCATTGGAGTCGTCACCCAATAGGCGCACCCAGGCTCATAAAACTCGTCTTTGAAGCTGGTCCATTCCAGGTATAGGGTATTCAGCAGCTAAAGTTGGTCTTCCTTTTGTTGCGCCATGTCGTTGCTGTCACCTCTGCCACCACTTTGAAACGACTAAACTACTCCGAGCGAATGGTATGTAGTATAGGCAATGGTGGAGATGGTGGCTGTGGAGGTGGTAACCGCCTTGTGTGCGATACTCATCGGAGTAGAAACAAAGAGAGTGCATTAACACTGATTGAGCAGCAAACATTCGAATAATGTATCTTCTTGCGCTACAACAATGACATCTTAGAACTGCAGATTTGCAAGCACCTGGCAGCAACCTCTTCCGATAAAATTTTTGTCAGTGTTTTTTCTCTCTATACAGTCTACATATCGCCGGACTACATCATCATTTTTTGCAGATTATCAGAGAAATTCTCGAGAAATTTATTGTAACCCAGACCCACGCCTATATAATGCAGAAACATAATACAATACTAACCGCACACTTTGGAAGAGTCGCATTGTAGTCGAATATTATTCCAGCAAAATTGTTTACAATTTTTTCGCAATCGATTTATATGATCGGGTATGAATGAAGGGAGACCAAAACTATCAAAATAAAAAGCGCTACAAGATTTGTCAGCATACAGGGCAACCCAATGCATACCCGATTTCGTATGATCATCCCTGTTTACAGAGGTTTCGTCCACACCTTTGGTATCTGATCGGTTGGGAATACACCGACAGAATGCGAGCGTATTTTCGACAGTTTTAATATTTGAAGGTTGTCTATCATTACGAATATCTTCAAAAGCACTGCTCGAATTTTTAATCGTACCTATGAGTAGCCACGATTTTAGCCTACAAGCCTGATTTAGTGCACAACAATAATTTTTGTAGCAAGGTTTGACAGCGTGATGCATGCAGTATACATCGGACGATAATTTATCGAAAGACGGGCAATCCTGATCGTACTCGAGATTACAAATTTGACGAGGTATTATTTTATGTTACACTAGCCATTTATCATTACCCCTAACGTATATTTTCCGCATATTTTTCGGAAGTTCTCTTAAAATTTTTTGCACCGCCTTTAAAGCCACCTCACCGTCAAAGTAGTCGAGCCCGTGATGGTACTGGGTGAGCCAATCGTTCTGACTCCGTATATCTTCATTCAAATGACCAAGCGCTATTGCCGGTGTTACCAGCCAATGACTACTACAATTACTGTTCACAGCCACTACGGCTACTTCTTTTGGTAGATTTCGATGCCTGGTGCCTTTGAAGAACTGAATGTCTTTGATCACGTCCATGCTTGGATGAAGTGTATAAGAACAGTGTTAGAGAGACTGAATTTGCAAAGAAACTCGCTAGATATATATGTACAGTAGTAGAGAGTAGCGACATCTATGAGGTAAACGTTTTAACTGTTAAAATCGACGATGACTTGACATAAGGCATTAATGTCTAAAATATTATCATACTCTGCGTATATAATACAATTGACTGTTTCTCTTATAGCCGCACTGAAACGTACTTCTAATCTAACGCTACCGTGTTTGATCAATTTTCAATGACTGCAGTCATTTTCCGATAAATCTGGAGTTAAATCGAAGGCATCCGTGGGGGTACGATTCGCGCGCTATTTGGTTGCCCTCGTTGAAAAAGTGTATGCCTCTACCGGAGAATAGTGTATGATATGCGTCCACATATAGATTTCTCGCTCCAAAGTCTGGTTGCAGAGGTTTCGAAGGCACCTGTACCCCGTCAACGTACAAACATAGAAAGTTTATATTTAAATGCTCAAAATTAAAGGGATTGAGCAACCGATCGTCATTAAAAGCTTTATTATTGACAAAACCCAGGATAATTCTCTTCGGCAGCTGATCCAATATGATATTGCGCAATGTTTCACCGTGTACACCAGTGTGCATAGCCATCGCTTCGGCCCTCGTTGTAAGTTTTTAAGGATCTCAAATCCATGAGATCACCCTGCCACACATCATCCAAATTTCGCACATTGTAACTACGTCGCGTAAATCGATGTCTGATCGGTCGATGTAGATTATACGCATGTTGTCTGTCGAGCCACTCTACAACAATCGAACGATTAACTTTTTCTTTTTTATTTCTATTATTACATTGTAACGTCCCATGTTCATAAAAGATAATTATATGTATGAATATACCGTATACAGAATGATGTATGACGGCGTGTATGTGTACAGGCGCAGGTATACAACGATAATCACAATGTAAGCATTTCCGCAACCGCGTTTACGACATCAAACGCGTCCCACTAATTAAACCAACTGACCCCGAGTCAGCAATCCCAAAACCTACTTATTCTGCACCATCACCAACCTATATTGTAAGACACTTTCGGTGGCGATCAGTGATTGGTTATTACCCTAACATTGAGATCATCCGCCAAGCCTTATAAGCCCCGCACTCAGTCCTCATATGGCCTTTAGTGAAGTCTCTTTTTACAAGGACAACGAGTGTTGTACCTGCTGGACCTGGTGTGTGAATACGAGTGCCGTTTAGTCCTTCGCGTCGTCTATTGGGTGCTTAGAAACCACTCAAACTCCGTGGAAGCTAACCGGTGGAATTCTTCATACTCTGGACGTGAGTTGGTACAGTACGAGGCTTAAGGACCGTCAACATATCTGGCGTTAGCTTCGGCAGCTTAGTTAAGGAACTTACTCTCAACACGCCACGGAACCATCCGTGTAGGATAATACTAAACACCGCCCAGTCATCGACCGTGCAATCTACTAGTAGTGTCCGAACGGGATTGTAAGTCGAACCAATATAGAAATAAGTAAATACGTAACATTAAGAACAAACATAAAGATTAGATTAAAACATCTGTGTAACATCAGTATCAAAGCATTGGGCCTTCGTCTAAATAAAGTCATAACAAAGAAGTACCATAAAGAGATAGTTTATTAGAATCATAACCTACTTAATAGTAACAGAAGACTCTCGAGTCAAGGCTAGTTCACCTATACTCAAATAAATAATTATTTGTATATAGAATTACTGCGCGGTTCAGCATAGTAAATCAGAACCTTACACATCTCTCACGCATAGCTTGAAAAAGTTTATAAATACCAGCGTATGCTGCCGGATGTGGAGGCGCGTAATGAATGTTCTCGAATCTTCTTCTTTCTCTACTCATCATGCATTGATTACTTATTAACTTCTTTATTTTTTATTTTCGACTCCTTACGTTCTTTTTGTTGTATGCTAATCCCTTTGTCACAGATTCATCAACTTTGCTGCTACTACTACTATCTTTTGATTTCTTTTGTACTTTTTTCTTATTCCTCTTCAGTACTTTCTTGATTCGTGAACAAAACTTTTCGAAGATTATCTTGCTCACCATGCAGCAGGCTATCATCATAGTCAGTGTTCGCTCTTCTCCATCTGTTTCCTCCGCGAGCATGTGTGAAAATGCGTATTCAGCTAAAACTCGATCAGCCTTGTGCCGGTTGCCGTGTTTGTCAGTTGTTGCTGCTCGAGTACGTTAGGTGCTGGCTGTTTCGAAAGGGAGACTAACTGCAGACTGTCATCGCGCTCACCTTATGAAGCGCGAATCAAAAATTTTTTGAAGCACTGCGATCGAGTGTGCGTGCGCATTAAGCGCTAAAATCCAATATGATTTGGCGATTAGAGTCGATTTCCAGAACGTTGTCGTACTCTGCGTAAACGATACAGTTGATAGCAGTGAAAAGAGCCGTCTCAAATCTCACTTCTATGCGTATGCTACCCGAGCGCACGAGATTCCAATGTGTGGCACAGTGTGCCGATAAATCAGGAGTGAGATCGAAGGCCGTCAAATAATTGCCTTTGTAATAGTTGTGGCGATTGATACCAAAACCTTTGTTGAGAAAGCGTACGCCTGTCCCCGTATAAAGTGTTTGAAAAGCGCCAATGTAGAGTTTATCGAGAGCCGTGAAACGTGGCTGCAAAGGTTTGCTTGGAATTTGTATGCCGTCGACGTAGAGAGAAATATAATTTATAGAGAAGTGTTGAAAATTAAAAGGGTTTAATGCACGGTTTCCGTTGAATGCTTTGTTTTCCACAAAGCCCAAGATTATTCTCTTTGGCAGCTGGTGCTCAAGCCCAAGATTATTCTCTTTGGCAACTTTCTCTTTGGTGCTGTGGCAGTGCTCACCGCATTAGTTGGCGAATCGAAACCGCCGCTTGTGTCGTCGTACCACAGACTCGCTGTAAGATGTGACTCTTTAGCAGCCGGTGCGTAGTTAAGAAGCATCTCGATGTACGCTCTGTAAGGATAGGCGTTATTAAGCGGCGAAACAATTTTCTGATTGAAAAAAAACGTCAATCTCATTGAACATTGAATACATGAAATTGTTGATCGGCCCGATTATAAGGTCTTCGGTCGTATCGGTAGACTCGTCAGTGGGTACGATTTTAACTTGGGTGTGGATAGCCAACCCACTTGAGGAGTAGTTGCTTCTTCGAGCCACGACCCTTTGTACGAATTACGCGTTCTATTTTGAATTATTCAGCAGCGGCCGACATGCATTTCATGCCAACGAGGGCGAGCTCCTCGAGATAGAAAAAGCCGTCAATCTCCTCGCCGTTCAAATCTTCCAGGATAAACGTTGGTAACTGCTGTCTGTTGGATATGCACTTAATCTTGAAAACTAACTCGCTAAAATTTTTTCGTATCCCTTCTCGAAAGTATTTTTCGTGCGACTAATGCGTACGTAAGATCCGGGCTTGTATTTATTGATTACACCTGACGCCATCTTTGCGCAATTCTTGTAAGTCGATTGCAGACGAACTCTTTTCGCTAAATTTTCGCGCGCTTTCGCAGCATTGTAGATGCTCACGTCACAGACGTTACACCACGAGATTGCGCGCACCCGCGTAAATCGTACGACGACGACGACGCCATGCTTAAAAGTTTGCGAGACGTAGCCACTTTTTCTTTGCTCGATTTCTCGTCAAAGCAGGTGATGCCGGTGATTCGTTGCTGCTGCTAGAGTTGTGTATTTCCATCAATGCGTCGATGCTCTCTTTACTAGGCAGTCGTCGTTTCGCTGTATTATTCGGCTCTGTCAAATTTTTACCAATTTTAACTATTTTGGGGTTTCCAATAAGTTGTATCGGTGTGTCGACTGTCTTGATGAATTTGGTAAAAGGTAAACGGCCGATGGGCACTTGAGACTGATCCAGTGTTTTTTTCCTACGTGCGACAACGTCGCTAACCAGTTCTATAATGTTGGAATCTTGTATGGGCTGACCGTCTATACTGACTCTGCCAGTTCTATCCCACTTGAGACTATTGTCGGCGACGGTTTTCCAGTGTTTCAGAAGGCACGTTTTTTGAGCGTAACTCTTGGGCACGCTGACGAGTATAATTTCTTCAGTCATTGGTGCTAATGCGGCCTCTATTTCATCGACGTCGCGCTCGTAATCGTGTTCAGCGTGACGTTCGGAATCTTTGAAAAACAGATATCGCCGCAGTATTTGTAAATAGTTTTGACATTTTTCATGCTCATCCTTAAATTTAGAGGTATGTAGAATCGTGTGCATCTCGGAATCGAGTCTCGAGAGATTGTCGCCGCACGTTTGAACAGAGTTTTCACACGACTCGTTTGGCGGTGGTGCTGGCTGAACGTTTTGCATGCGCGAAAACATATCTTCGGGTACGATAATCATTTTTGTCGCACAATCGATTTTAGTCTTTCACTGCTGCTGCTGCTGCTGCTGACTTTGAATTGAATAACTTGGAGACAAGAGCCCCGATAATAGGTGCAAGTAGAAGCGGCAAAAAACCACCACCGTGCTGTACGAGAACTCGTTTCTTCTTCTGCCAATCGCTGACAGATTTCTTATTATTGTAAATAGTCAATTTTCTCAGCACGTTATTAACAGCCAGTCTGTTACTTTTTCGATGTTGTTGGCGTAATAGCTTCCCGCTTACGGTCTATGCCGAGACCTCTGCACACCTATTTTGTATTTTCACTTTTTATCGAATTTTGGCACGTAGGCGTACTGAATATCGTCGATTGGGAATATGCACGTACGAACCCTATACTCGTCCGCGGCCGTTTGAGTTAGATCGAGAAAAAAATACGAGTGAGGTCCGCGATTCGCGTCTATGTAAACCTGCTGCAGAAAGCTCGGATCTTTCGGATAAATTTGTCGCGCGAAATGCCGAATCTGCGCTCTATCGCGAGGATTTTTAAATATAACAAGATACTTTGAAGTTAAACTTATATCGCGCTGAGACTTTCCCTGGTGAAAAATATTCTGCGTCACCAGAAAGACCGACAAATTCAAATGATGAGACGAACGCGAGAACAAATCCAGAACTATATCGTTTGATGATTCTCGCATCAAGTCGTCGAGAATCAGTAATTTTTTCTTTCCCGTATCCACGGAGTAATCGCTTTGCTACGGAAGTCCCTTTTGTAACTCGATACGTACAGCAGCACTCCCGCCATTTTTTCGGATACCAGCTTTTTCCAGCTCCTGTCTGCCCTGCTATGCACGCCGTAAAAGGATGCTTCCAATGCGTATCCATCTTTTCGACTAAAGCGCTCTCTCCCCGAAAGGCGCTTTTCATTAATATTATTCCTTTACCACGGGGGGCAGCGGCGGCGGGTCGCGTATACGCGTGTACTCTCGCGGGCCGCGTATACGCGTATACTTACATGGGCCGCTTACAAGCGTATATTCACGGCCACGAGAAGCATCCGCGAACGAGCCATCTATACGCGTGCATGTACGGCTCGCATATAAGCGAAAATAGCTGATGCTATCGATGAACTTTGTGCGTCCATACCGTATGCATAGTATTTTCTGACCATTCAGCATGATACTTGGTGCGCAATTTACTTTACGTTCGACAAGCCGTCGTAAAATGAATTGAGCATCGTACCCTCGTGCGTTGTGCGCGATGCATATTATATTTTCAAAGTCCGTTTTGTCGCGTACTGCAACCTGTAGCAGCTGACCAACAAGATCTTCGGTAAATACATGCTCACGCACGCCGAACGAGGGACACCATTCTGAAATTTCGTCAGAACTTATGCACTCCGTGCAGGCTTGCTGTGCAACGCAGACATTCGGGACGTGCACCTTTATGCTTTCATCGCCACGATACGATGATTCTTGCATCGTTTCCAAATCGTAGAAAACACAAAGATATTTTTTCGCTGAAGCATCATTTTTTTCGGCTGTATAAAACAGTGTTGATTATAACCGTGTATCCAGTTCACGCTTTTACAGCAGGTAAGACAAATCTGCAGCACATCGCACAATCGCTTGTGCTTCGCTTTGTATGATCCCGCAACCGAATGATTGCGAAAACATTTTTGCAAAGCTTCGATTTCGCTACAGGATGGCGAGACGAAGCTGCGCGAACACAGCTACCTACAGTTGTGATCCTCGAAAAATTTTGCAGCTCCAAAAATATTGACAATCACGTGGTAATGAAGCTCGGAGTAGATAGCATCGCCGGGGTTCGCCGTTTGAAGCGCGATTTTCGCCTCGCCTACGACGAGCGCTCTCGGCAAATAGAGATTATCATGATTGCCGATCTGAATGATGGACCGTTGAGAAACGCTGTCGACGGTCAAGTTTTTCCGTGAAGAGCCACCTGCACCTATAGGCATCTTTACGACGGTCAAACAAACGGTAAATGACTCTTCGACTCGAAAATTTGCGTTGCTCTGAACGAGTCCAGACACCACCGACCATAAATCATCGCCAGTCAGCGCGCTGGCGAGACGATACGAGAGCCCAGCTGATCCGTTTGCGAAATATTCGCTAGAGATTGAAACACCGACGCGATCGCTCCCGTTTTTTATTAGAGTTAGCAAATACTCATAAATATCGCGTATTGCTAACTAAACCCAGCTGAGCATGTTGGTCCCATGCGGGGGTGTTTTATGTCGTAGCGTCAGACGGCGAGCGTCTGTACGGAATTTCCGTACGCGATGCAATGTATTCGCGATAATTTCGAAGCGACGATAACGCTCATCGCCACGAGCTTCCTCCTCCTCCTCCTCCTCCTGCTCCGAATCAGAAGCTGCAGCAGAACCGTTCACAATACTATTGCCCGGCGGCGGAGCCTCTTCGCTCGAGGTATCGCCGCCGTCACCGCCGCCTACCTGCGACATGCCGGTCGCTGTGCTGTCATCGATGATCGGGTGACCCGCATCGTAGAACCCGGTCTCCTGCAGCATCGACAATGTAAGGCTCAGCGCTGTTAAAGAGTCCATTGATATTTCCAGCGATGATGGGCCCTCTTCCTCGCTGCTGCTGCTGACATTATCATCGTCGACTGCAAAGAAACGAGCCTTCATTCTTCCGCACGACCGTTGTAGCATCGAATGACGCTGAATAACTCGGCCATCTCTAACGCAGTCATAGAAAATAACTTGTCTGCTGATTTTTCAAGCAAGTTGTTTAACCAACGTACTTCCTGCGCACTACCGTTATTCACGATTCGTAGCGCAGTAGCTTGAAAAATCATAGCCGCGTCATTTTCTGGATCTGCATCCCGGCAGGGCTCCATGCCTTCGTTCAAACAACGTCTGATAACTTAAAAAATTGTTATTGTTAGTCATAATAATTTTTTAAGATAATGTTAAAGTTAAAAATGTCTCTTACTTTCATTGACACGAGGGTCGAACGAGCTGTATTGATCGAAGCGTACATACGGATTCATCGCAACTTCCTCAGCGGTCTCATCCCGAATCGCAAAGCCCTCGAAAAACTCGGCTCTCGTAGGACCAAACACGGAGGAGAGCTGGCTCGTAGCGGAACGAGATCAGAATCATCGCAGCCTCCATCGTTTGCTCGCTACCTCTCAGCGGTGCCGGAGCGCCCGCTCTGTAGATAGCCTGCTCGGAGACGCCAGGCCGATAATCGCCGTGATCGCTGTCCTCCACCTCGCTCTTAGCATCATGCTCCACTGGCTCCTCCATAGGAACTTGTATATCCTCCTACTCCTCCTGCTCCTCCTGTTCCTCCTGCTCCTCTTGCTCCTCCTCCTCCTCCTCCTCATCTGCCTCCTCCTCCTTCTAGGATGATGTGGCTCGCTGTGGTGAAGGAGGTGACGACACAACAAACAGCGTTGCGTCGCTGTCGCTCTCCTCAGCGTCCTCCTGTAGAGTAATTCGAGCTACAAGAAGAACAAAATTAAAGTATTATTATTTAAAAAAAAAATGATTGTAGGGATCATTGTAAACACTTACCATGTTCCTCGATGATATGCCTCAGACAGTACACATCGCGTGCACCGCGTTCCATCAAGAAATTGCCGACGATTTTTATCACAGCACTAGAATGTTTAAAGTATCTCTGATAAAAATCGGCTATCAAGCGGTACGCGCAATGCGTCAACAAGCAGCGCAACTCGCGTCGCAGCCTCTCATCGCACATCCGATGAACGCGCACATACTACTGGTGGGTACACTTCCTCTGCACAGGTAGGTGGCGAGTCTTGAGCGCGTTGGCTAAGCGTAGAATCGCATCCGAACTCCGATTGTAGCACTGGACGTTTCTGTGACACGTGGTAAGCTGGCTCTCTCAATGACACGCATTTCGAGAGACTGATGACTACACTAGCGTACGGAGGGGATTTATAGACGGCTCAGGGTTGATATGAAAATATCATACCTTTCTTAGGAGTGATTTCATCGAATAAGACGATTGCAGAGCAGAAAAAACGTTAAAGAGAGGGATTTGTTTTAAAACAGCGCATATTACACTCATACCTGAGAAATCTAGGCACATAGCAGTCATAAACCTTAGGCGGATAGCGAACGTCTCAGAGAATGGGTATCGCCACTGCTAGATCCGGTGACACGGATCAAACAGTTTTTTATGACTCTATGGCTGACCCTTCTTAATCTCTCTTACCGGGCATATGTAATCTCTGTATAAACAGTTTACACTTGTTCTCAAATGTCTAGCGGAGATCCGATAATTCGTTCTCTGCTTAGTTTTGAAAACGAATTCCGTTGGCAGTAATAAAACAAAGTATGAGTCCATGATCACACGATACTTCTTGCAGCTGATTCGCGAGACATTGAGAACCTTTCTTTCGCTCTCACACGTCTCCAATTTTTTCTGATAAGCCCACGACGCTGGAGCTCAAGTATATAGAAATAATCCAGTCCGAGTATAGCGTTACCAACGGTCTCGCATTCTTATAACAATGAACATCGTTAAAAGACAAAGAGTGGAGAGGTGCGCCAACCCACTAAACTACATAAAGACATTTTTTCCCAACGGCTTACGTTTATGACAAGGCTTGTACCAATCAGTCCGCTCTGAATCCCTACAGAGAGTATACACGTGGCCACCATCATGGCAGAATTGAAAAAATTAGCAGCTCAACGCGATGCGCTTCTCCTTAATATCGAAGCAAAAAAACGTGCAATGGAGAAGCTGAACGGCCAGCTCGAGCGCTACCAGCAGAGAATGCTGCACATGTCAGCGTTGCTGCAGCAAAAACAGCAAGAAGCCGAGCTAAAGGCTTCTCTGGCGGGTCAGTTTGTGCCAATAAACGTGAAGTGTAGAGTGTGCATCGCCAACAGTTCGGAGTACGACTTGTGGCAGCAGTGTTGGAGGTGCCTTCTCTTTCATTGCTGGTAGTGCAACGGACAGTCCTGCCTGTGCATCCTGAATATGGATTCGCCGAGATCGTCTTCGCCTCCACCATCATTAGCAGCCACGACAACGACGGTGACGAAAACACAGTCCAAGGTACGCCACCGACAGTACGCCGGAACCGCAGCGTACCTTATAACTTTCACCGGATGCCTACTCCGCCAAAAGAGTTGGTGCCTGGATTAATGCGAGGAGGGTCCACACGTCAAGTGCGCCAACAAAGCGCTACTCGCAAATGTAGGTATATAGGTTGCGTAAAAATTTAGAGTGTGTGTGTATGCGGCTATATAACTATGTTTGTGTGTGTGTGTATGCGCGTGTACTTGTGTGTCATTTTATAATTTCATCACCTTGTAAGCTGAGTCATTTGACTCGTACGCGTTTTTCAATACATAAATATTATGCCAGAATTTATCTTTCAATGTATGCAAAACCCCCCAGTCCCATCAACGATCCCTAAACCAGAAATTTTAGAGTAAGCTTTGCGGCATCGTTTAGTAGATATGCACGCGTTCATTTCGATGCAAATCATTCTTCAAGCGATCGGCAAAGCAGCAACTTGACCATGGGACAGGACCAGAGCAAAGAGCAGAAAAGGTTCTACGTGAGAGGAGAGACAGTCTCTCTTGAGAAGCAAGGAACCAAGAAACCAGAACAATGAGTCGTCATTTTCAACAAATGCTTTCTCGTATCCAGAGAAAAGCGGTTATAATAATCTGTCTAAAAAATCCTCATCCTCCTCATTCTCATCACAGAATCAAACATCCTTTTCCACAAACACCTTTTCGTGCCCCGAAAAAGACGGCTACAGCAAGCTGAAAAGCTAATTGCGATAATACATATTTCAAAAAACAATCGGCCCTTTTTAGGGCCACCATATAAATTATATACGTGGAACAATCTCTTTCTTTACAGCGCAGAAAGGATCAGAGCCGGCGCAAGGCAATAAAAGACAAACTGCAGGTATACGACAGGTAGACGGCAGCTTTGGCGGACGCGCGAGTATGGCGTAGAGAGGGGAGAGAGAGAAGCGGGTCCGGTACAGCAGCGGCGGGAGCCATCGCGCCAGAGCTTACGGGCTACTATAGTGTAAAAGAAGAGAGGGGCTACGGGCTGGTATAGCGAGAGTCGCGCACGTGCGTTCGAGCTCGGGGTCGGTATGGAGTAGACAGCGAAAGAGAGAGAGAGAGAGAGAGAGAGAGAGAGAGAGTTGCGCTCGGGTCTGTTTGGGTAAAAGAGGGGAGGGCTGGCATCGTATGCATGATTTAGTTTTTGTTTGAAAATTATTTATAATTATTTATAAATAAACAAGAGGACTGACGAAGCCATCGGCAGGGTCAGACTTGTAGTAAGGGGGTGTGCATAATACGTAGCTTTTCTTTTTAATAGGAAAGGTAAAAATAGAAAGAGGAATACAGAGTGAAAGAGGAGGGAAAGGTGAGTAAAACAGGATAATAGGACAAGAAAGGGCGAGAAAGGGAGAAGGGAGAGAAGGGAGAGAAGGAGAAAGTGCAAGGAGGAGGTTAGGAAAGGTAGAAAAGGACGGAGATAGAGGAGAGAGCGGCAAAGCCGCTGGCCATGAACTATAGAGAAGAGGAGACAGCAGAGATGACGATAGGGAATCAGGAACAGAGGAACGAAGAGGAACAGGAATTTAAGACTCCGAGCGGACTGAAACGGGAGCCGGAGAGAGAGATTCAAACGTGCAGGTGGGAAAGCACGCCGAAGACAGGGAAAGGAAGAAGAAAGGGAAGCGGAGGAAAGGGGGGAGCGCAAAGGCAGCTGGTGCTCCCAGAGAGCTTCAAATTATACAAAACGGAGAGGGGAAAAAGAAAAGAAAGGTCACCGGAGGAGAAAGAGGACAAGAAGAGAGAGAAAAGAAGACAGGAGGGAGAGAGACACGTTAGAAAGGAGCGGATCGACGGGGAGAATCCCGCCAAAGAAGGAGGAGGAAAAGGAAGGTGAGGACGAGGGGGATATGGAGAAATTCCAAGGAACGCTGGAAAGGATCCTGAAGACCTTGGAGGAGGAGAAGGGGGAAAGGAGAAAGGACAGGGCAGAATGGGAAAGAAAATGGCTAGAAACGGAAGAAAGGATGAATAAGAAGCTAGAGGAGGTGAGAAGCCTAGTGCAGGAGGAGAAGAGGGAGAGGACAAGGGCGAAGGAGGAGATGAAGAGGGCAACCGAGGAGGAGGGGAGAAAGAGGGAAGAGCGAGAAAAGAAAATGGAGGAGAAGGTAAAGAAAATGGAGGAAGAGGCGAAACCTAGTCAGACAGAAAGAGGCGATCAGAGTGGGTAAAAGGGGTCAGAGGAAAGGGAGAAAGAGAAGAAGCAACTGAAGGAGTTAGAGTGGAGAATTGAGGAAGGGGAGAGAGAAAGGAAAAGGAACAATGTGGTGGTATCAGGGCTGAAAGAAGGGAAATGGGACAAAGCTAAGGTGGAAGAATGGGTAGATGAGAAGCTGGGGATTTCGGTAAAGGTGAAAAGGACGTGGGTCATCAGAGAAAAAGCCAAGAGCAAAATAGGAGTGGAATGTGAAAATAGAGAGGAGAAACAGAGAAAGGTTGAACGGGCTCGCAAGAGAATGGAGAAGCGAAGGAAAACCAGTGAAAGTGGGAAGAAACATGTTAACGGTAGGAGACATGACGTACTTCTGGTACGAAAGAGAGGATAGGCTTTTTCGAGAGGGGGAGGCAAGATGGCGGTGAGAAGGAGAAAAGAGAAGAAAGGGGAAAAGGGAAAAGAAAGGAGAATCTGAAGGTGTTGAGCTGGAATGTGGCAGGACTGAAAGGAATAGAAGAGGATGGATGGTAGAAGATAGAATGGAGATACATATTAGGATTTGACGTCATATGCCTACAGGAGACGTGGGCAGAGAGCGGTGAGGAGGAAAGAATAAGGAAGAGACTGAAGGGCTTCGAGACAGAGGTAAGAGAGGCGAAAAAGGGGGGGAGTAGAGGGAGATTAACCCTTTGAGGGGCGGTGTATCATATATGATACACCAGAATATTTTTAGTTTTTTATTTATACGAAGACCGTTTTCAACTCAATTGCTCTGCAATAAATTCCTACATCATCATTAATACTTGGATTTGATATTGGCTCGACGAAAACTTCGAAAATTTATTTATTCAATTGTTTATAAACTATTATATATGAAAAATTTGCATTTTTTTCGAATAAATTCGGCCCTGGAAAGAGTTTTCAAGATAATCGCATGAAAATTTGTGTGTAAGGGTTTTAGGGGTCGCTGATTACAAATCCGGTGTCAGAATCTCAAAATTCAAGATGGCGGATCTAATATGACGACTATTTTAGGTTAGGATTTCAATTTATTGAAAAATCTACTAAGGATGAGATGTATAGCAATTTTTAGAGATGATTGATACTAAAGCTTACCTTAGATTAGTCAAATCCTATGATTCTAGATTCTGTAGGTCGCATCATAACCTCAAAAATTTCTTTATCTTACTACTTTTGAAAAAAAAATTGAGCTCGTAATAATGTTTAGTATTATTGATCACAAAATCGACCTCATTTCATAGAGTAGATGTATTATTGTGAATAATATACTAATAGCTTGATCATTCAAGATTGCGTGATCAAACTAGTGATATATATATTCCATTCTCATCTATATGAATACATGACTTTGGAGGAATAAACATTCATGCGTGATTCATCTCACTGCTTATGCTCTTCTTCTCACTGCTGATAGTTTTCATGATAGACTCATTCCGTATACATATTGGCAAATGATGATGAATGTCAGAATAAGAATTTTTTCATATTCCTGGAATATTTTTCAAAGCTTGTAACATCAAGAGCTATCATCATCTCACCAATTGAAAACGTTAGATGTGTTGTCTTGTCTTTCAGAAATAGGCAGTGAATTTTCTACAATCAAACTGGAAAACCTCTACTTTATAGAGGTTGACGCTAATACTCTATCTCTCTCTTACAAATCAAACAATCTTTTTGGCAATAAAAAAATTATCTTAAATTCATCAGAGTAAGTCGATTTTGTGTTTTCTGCGGTTTTCATTCATTCGAACTGACCGAAAGGAACTATTTCTTTCATCATGAGTGAAATAGTAGAGTATGAAGATATACTGAGCGATGTTGAATCAGAAATTCTTGAAGATAGTGAGGATGAATATGACCCTGAATCTAATCTGGCAGAAGAACCATCTGAGATGCTCGATGTTGAAGCTCATCTGGGTTCTGATTCTCATAATGACACTGACGAAGAAGATGATACTCCCTTGTTTACTAGGCTTGAAGAAATGGACGGAATTTGGGAGAAAAAAGCGAGATCACGCTTGGAGTTTCATTTTGAAGAACACGTAGGACCAAAGAATATCCCTGATGATGCGGCAACTCCGGGAGATGTATTTTTATGTCTATTGTCTGAAGGATTTATTGATAAAATAGTTGATCAATCAAATCTTTATTGTAACCAGACAAAATCAAGTTACAGCACCATCACCAAAAAAGAGTTGAAACAATTTTTAGGCTTGAACATTCTTATGGGATTGAAACGATCACCATCATATCGAGACTATTGGTCGAGTAATATTCAAATGAATGATCCATATATCTCTTCAGTCATGACTGTGAAGAGATTTTCCTTTTTACTATCCAATCTACATTTGAACGATAACTCCCAAGAACCAGGAAGAGATAACGCTGCCTATGATAAATTATACAAAGTTAGGCCTTTACTAGAAACTCTTACCGAAAACTTCAAAAACTTTTATGACCCAACTAGATATCAATCAATTGATGAAAGTATGATAAGATTCAAAGGTAGATCTTCTCTGAAACAATATCTACCAATGAAGCCTATCAAGCGGGGCTATAAGGGTTAGAGCAGACCAATTTGGGTTCGTATGTGAATTCCAGATTTACACAGGAAAAGTCAATGGTAAGCCTGAAAAATTTCTTGGTGAGAGGGTTGTCAAAGATCTTAGTCGAGATTTAGAACACAAAAACTATTTCATCTATTTTGACAATTTTTTTACAACTATTCAATTGATGCTAGACCTAAAATCTTCAGGAATACTAGCATGTGGAACTGTAAGAAAAGATAGAAAAGATCTCCCGAAGAATCAGAAGAAAGATAAAGACATGTCAGCTGGTGATAGTGAATATCGCACTTCATACAAAGGTATCAGTTGGTTGAAGTGGAATGATAAGAAACCTGTACATTTTTTATCGAATGCCCACGATCCTTCTATCATTTCTCAAACAAATAGAAGGCAGAAGGATGGTACTTTGAAAGAAGTGAACTGCCCACAAATGGCAAAAGATTATAATCTTTATATGGGCTGTGTTGATAAAGCGGACATGCTCAAATCATACTATGAGATCAATAGAAAGAGTAAAAAATGGTGGCATCGTATTTTGTGGCATTTACTTGATGTCACTTTAGTCAATGCCTTTATTATTTACTGCCAACTTTTCTCTCAATCAAAAATGAAGCTGAGAAATTTTCGGTTGTCTGTAGTCGATTCCTTGATTGGGCTACCTGAACGTGTAAAGAAAGGCCGTCCATCTTCGTCACCTTCATTGAACCCTAAAAAAAATTTGAAAGTCACTGACTCTATGAGGACTGAGCATGCTCTTCACTTGCCAGCTAGACGAGAACAACGTGCGAGGTGTGCTTACTGTAGTACCAAGCAGAAACCACAGTTGACACCATTTTATTGCATAAAGTGCAACGTTGGGTTATGCATAAAAGATGATCCAAATTGTTTTCAAAAATTTCATCAGTAATGCAGGTTATATTATGAAATATGCATAGTAGAGAATGAATAACTAAAGGTTGAAAAAATAAGAAAAATTAAGAAAATGTTGAAAAAAATTTGAAATAATTAAAAAATAAAAAAAACAAAAAAATAAAACATAAAAAATGAAAAAAAATAAAAAAAAATAAAAAAAAAATAAAAAAAATAAATAAATAAATAACTAAAAAATAAAAAATGAAAAAAAAATAAAATAAAATGGAAAAAAAAAATAAATAAAAAATAAAAATAAAAATAAATAACTAAAAAATGACAAAAAAATTTAAAATAATTGTAAAAAATGACAAAAAATGGAGCAAATGATTATTGATTCAGTTATATGAGGTCAAAATCCTCATTATTGAGTCAGCTATTTCGAATTTATGTTTTCTGAGACTGTATCCCCAATCACTGGCCCCAAAAACCCATGTAAACACATTTTGAATGATATCTCTCAGAAAATCGCTATTCTAACCTAAAACAGTCGCCATATTGGATCCGCCATCTTGAATTTTGAGATTCTGACACCGGATTCGTAATCAGTGACCCTAAAAACCTACAAAACCACTTTGATATTTACAAAAAGTCAAACACAAAAATGTGCCCCTCAAAGGGTTAAAGGGAGGAATGATAATGGCAGTTAGGAAAGATAGGAAAGACGACAAAGTTAAATGGTTGAGAGGAAGATCAGGAGAAGTCATAGGTGGCAAATGTAGTATAAAGGGGGAAAAGTGGTGGATAGGTTCAACATATATGAGGGAGGAGAAGGGCAAGAACTATGAGGAAATAGAAGAGATGGTAGAAAGAGCGGGAGGGGAAAAGATACTCTGGTGTGGAGACTTAAACGCGAGAACAGGGCAAGAGGGGGGTATTTTAGATGAAAGAGGAGTGGAGGAAAAGAGGGAGTCAAAGGATAGAGTAGTGAACAAAGAAGGGGAAGAGCTGCTAAATAGGCTAAAAGAGTGGGGGCTTTCAATCCTAAACGGAAGTACAGAAGGGGATGAGGAAGGGGAACTCACGTACGTGGGGGGATGGGATGCTCGGTAATAGACTATGGGATAGAATGGAGTCAGACCATGGAGCATTAGAATTGGAATTAGAGACAGGGAGAAGTTCTGAAGGGTTTGAAGAGGAAATGAAAAGAACGGTGTGGACAGAGGAGGCCATCAGTGAGTATAGAGGTTGGCTAGCTAAAGGGGGGGAAACAAAAACATGGAGGAAATTAAAGATAAAAATAAGAAACGCGATCCAAACAAAGAGGTGGAGAAGAAAAAGGAGAGATGACAGCAGATGGTGGGATGAGGATTGCAGGAAGAAGAGGGCAGAAATGAAAAGGGCAAAAAAAGGGATAAAGAGGTGGGGAAAAGACAGGTTCACGCAGGCGAAAAGAGAGTTAAGGCGCATGTATAGGAAAAAGAAGGAGGAAGGGATGAAGAAAGAGCTAAGGGAGGCAAAGGAGGACAGGTCAGGAAAAAAATTCTGGAGAATGGTGAAAAGGAGAAGGAAAGGCAAAAGGGAGCAGGTAGATAAAGGGATAGAAGATAAGAGTTGGATAGAGTTTTTTAAAGGGCAACTGGGAGAGAGAGAAACTCAGGAGAGAGGGAGAGATATGGTGGAAGTGTCGGGGAGTGAAGAGGAAGCAGAGGACGGAGAGATAGAAGTAGAGGAAGTAAGGGAAATAATCAGGAAGCTAAAGGAAATGAAAGCACCAGGAGAAGATGAAATCCAGAATGAGGCTTGGAAGCAGGGCGGAGGAAGGATTGCGGAGGAATTAACGGAGATACTGGGAAAGATTTGGAAAGGAGGATTGCTAGAAGAGTGGAGGAGAGGGAAGGTCACGCCAATCTACAAAAAAGGAGATAAGGGGGAGTGTAAGAACTATAGAGGAGTCACACTAATGGACACAGGATACAAAATATATGCGGAACTGATAAAGGGAAGATTGGAGAAGAAACTGGAAGAAGAGGAAAAGTTAAGTGACACGCAGATGGGATTTAGAAGAGGGAGAGGTACAACGGATGCTATATATGTGGTGAACAAGGCGGTGGAGCAAGAGCTAAGGAAGAAAGGAGGGAAGGTATACGCGTGCTTCGCGGACATGAAAGCAGCCTTTGACAAAGTAAACAGGGAAGAAGTGTGGAGTATGATGAGGAAGCTGGGTGTGACCAGAAGGATAAGGGAAAGGGTAGAGGACATTTATGAGAAGACGGAGTGTGAAGTAAGGATAGGGGAAAGGAATGTAGGCAGTTTTGAGACGCAGAAGGGAGTGAGACAGGGATGCCCGCTAAGTCCACTGGTGTTCAACGTGGCAATGGCAGACTTGGAATGAGAGATGGGAAAGGTGCAAGAAGGAGGAATAATATTAGAGAGAAAAAAAGTATGGTCAATCTCATATGCAGATGATGTAGTAATGCTCGCAACATACGCGAGCGGGTGGAAACAAATGTTAAGAAGATTGAAAGGATTCATCAAAAGAAAGGAATTGGAGCTGAACACAGAGAAAACGAAGATTATGATTTTCAGAAACGGAGGAAGAAGGAAGAGGGAAGAGAAATTTGAATGGGATGGAAAGGAGATAGAGGTGGTGAAAACATTTGAATACTTGGGATACACGATGAAAGAAAACGGGAAAGAGGAAGAACAGGTTAAGAAGGTGAAAGGAAGGGCAAATGCGCTGATAAGTACTCTGTGGGGTCTAGGAGAGGCAACGTTCAAGGACAGTTGGAAGATGAGGATGAAGCTGTTCGACGCTCTAGTGCAGAGTGTAATAGAATATGGGGCGGAGATATGGGGTTGGAAAGGGCAGGAGGGATTAGAGAAGATACAGAGAAGGTACATCAAATGGGTGCTGCACCTAGATAGGACCACGCCGGCACATGTGATTCACTGGGAGACGAAAAGGTTTAAATTAGAGATAAGGACAAGGAAAAGGGCTGTTAGGTTTGAAAGGAAACTGAGGAGTGCATTATAGGTTTGAAAGGAAACTGAGGAGTGCATTAGTGCATTATAAAGCGTAACTAATATAATTTGTTTCCGTCACACATATTTATTTGGTATGTAAAGCGTGTAATTTTTATGATCTGTGCGACGGAATGATTGTCATCTATTCCGTGGCGGGCGGTATGTTTGCGCCGAGTATAACCGTTGGGTATTTATGCGATATATACCTCTCACTTTCCTTATTGATATTGTTCATATTTGTCGTGATCGACAGCTTTATCGTTAATCCCTTGAATGTCAATAAGGAAAGTAGAGTTTCGGCTGGGCTCAGCGTTCGAATTCGCAGCGTCGCGTACTCACTTTGCGGCGAGCTCGGACGGTGAGCAGTCGTGGCCTCTCTAGCCCATCAAACTATAAAGCTGTACTAGTTACTTGTGGTTAATTTATAATAAATATTTCTACGTTGATTTTTTATTACATCTTAATTCTGGCGCACGTCATTTTCCCATTCCCCCCGGCAATCAACTGTCCTATGTCATATGCAGTCGCCTCTTAAATAAAACGGCGAAGACATTCGATATTTTTACTTCACAATCTTCATAAGTAGAGACACCAGCTGACGTAATACCTTCCTAGATTATTACATTCCAGTCGGTTCTCGATCTTGTAAGTATGAGCTCATGCTTCATGTTAACTATAATTTTTTTATAGTTTTCTGCAAAGCCCAAGATCATACTCAGCGGAATTGCAACGTCAAAGTTTCCCTTTTTATAGACAAACGATTTGTCGTCTTCTTCAACGCCAAGCCAGCCTCCGTTTTCTAGCATGTTATTCTGATTCGAATTAAATGAAGTCCATCCTTTCATGAGACTGCTCAAACCAACATTTTTACTTTTATCTATCTCCACAACATTAATTTCATAACGAATTTCATCAAACAGATAACAAATGCCATTTTTTACGAATTTAGTTTTAACTCGTGCTATTGAACCACCTGTTAGTTTCAATTTTCCACATACGTGAATAGAACTACACGATGGTAAGAGGCATAGATCTTGATATTGTATAGAAATACGAATTTCATCACTATTATCAAAGCTTAATGATGAGTATGGTTGATGGGCGTGTACCTCGTAATGAGCAATAGACTCATCGAAGACGACACCTGATTGAATGCTTAGAATTTCGTCCATTTTTCTGGAAGCAGCAAAGAATTATACACGAGAATTTTTTCGACGAACTCTTAGTCCTAGGCTTGTCAGTCAATGCTTTTGCGTGTTAACGGTTTGAGTTTCTTCGGTCGACTGATGACTGGATGACATGATGGCTGATTTATATATGTTCCAGAATTGTAAACGATACCCATTATATAAATTTGATGTGAAGTCTAATAGTAATTTCCTCACCTCGGAAATTCACTAAATTTCCATCCTGATCTACAATTCGAATTTGTAGATGATCTATGCACTTGACACTGAGTGGTAGATATATCACATGAGACGGAACTTCTAAGATTTTATATCCTGGAGGCACTCTGGGAAAAAACTCATGCATTGTATGAACTTTCTTATTATTGATGTAAGCACCTGCAGTAATGTTGCACTCAACTATGAGTGCATTGATTTTCAATATTTTCACTGGTAAATCAGAGCTGTGTTGAATGTTCTCTTTGAGAATGCGAGGAGCGAAGCCAAGGAGACGGCCTATTGAATCGTGAGGTGTGAGATTTATCTGATGACTGCAGAGAATTTCACTTCTGAGAGTATTGTTGTTAGCTTTCAAAGAAAATTCAATTCCTTTGGATTTCAAAGTTTCTTGTAAAAATTGATTTACAGCATCAATTTTATAACTGCCAGTAGGGATAGTGATAATATTATCTTTGCTCAAATGAAGTTTATTATGTGAATGGTCAACATTGGGAATAGAGTCGAATGTTAAAAGTTCAACTAATCCCAAGACAAAATTTTTATGCTGTGGTAGTTCAATTGAAGGAAAATATTGCGCTTCTAAGACAGATGAGTTTCTTGAAAGACTCAGAGTGAAGCTATCTTCCATGACTGATCGGATGCTAATGAATCCATTCGTCTGCGAGCACCTCTTCTATAGTCTCCCAGCTAAGAAGTAGAGACAAAGATGGCCACATATGAATGAGTCAAAATTTTGATACCTTTTATAATTGTATTTCACTTCCTTCACGTTGAAATACTTCATGAGATCCTTGGGAGGTTTGAGATCACCAAAACTATCAAAGTAAAGTAATTCAGAACCTTGCTTGCGATAACAAACCCAGTGAGTACCTCTATTTTGATAGTCATCCAAGTTAACCACTGCAGATTCATTATGCCATGGACCATTGGGAGGCAGATTATTTCTCATGAAAACACCTAGGAAATCTGAGATTTTCATCATACGAGCATATTTTTTAAGATCGTAGTCAGTCAGTGGACGATTTGGCAAAGTTAAATCCCAGTTTTATAGGGCTTAAGATGGAGACCTTTGCCTAAAGCAATAGATTCCATGGCCTTATTATGCCTTTTACTTTCTTCATGATTTTTCTGCGCAGCTTTAGCATCATTAACAGCTTTAGCTATTCCAGCAGCACCTCCTGCTAAAGCACCGGTCGCACTAAGTCCTGCGAATAATGGAATGAGAAAAGGAAGTACTCCACCAATTTTCGATGGAAGCGGTAGAAGTCGTGGAATGATAACTTTTTTCTTTCCGCCAACACTCTTAACAGTTTGACGTGCACTTTTCAAGGCTGATTGAATAACCTTGCGAGAACATTTACTTGCGGCCATTGATTTTTTAGCTGCAGTTACTAACTTATTAAATTTCAGTCCCATTCCAGTTTTTCGTTTTAATTTCATAGCACTGTTAACAGCAAAAGCAAAAGCTTTTTCAGAAAGACTAGCATCCTTGGCTCTGACACGTTGCAAGGCTTTATCAGCAAGCTTCTTGTCAGCCGCTTTACGATCTCCGTTTTTATCAGTTCCGAGACTTCCGAGATCGCAGTATTGATAGCCAAGAAGATGCATTTCAACAGGTAAGTTATTGATCACTTTATCAACCAGCCCATTGCCTTTCGGCTGTTTCTGAGATTTGTGTATGATCGTCTCTCTTCGAGTGTTGATTTACAACTGATGATCAGGGTATAAAACAAGCGTTTATATTTCTTGAGCTCAATGTTGAATCTGACTCTGTTACGTCAACATGGATTTTACCGAGCAGAACATCAAACTTCCCGTCACGAATTTCGATTTTGGAAAAGAGAAGAGAAAAAGCGATATGGTGAATTACTACCAGATAGTATACGAGCAGTATTCTGCGGGCCATCAAACTGTGGAAAAACAAATAGTTTATTGGCTTTAATTTAGCACCCCAATGGTCTTAGGTTCGAAAATTTGTACTTATACTCAAAATCCTTGAATCAGCCAAAGTATCAATTTCTCAAGAATGTCTTGGAGCCGATTGAAGGAGTATCATATCTTCCGTTCAGTGAGCATGAATCTGTAGTATCTCCAGATGAAGCCATTCCAAATTCAATTATAATATTTGACGACGTCGCTTGTGAGAAGCAGGATAACGTCAGAGCATTTTTCTGTATGGGGAGGCATAAAAGTGTACAAAGTTTCTATCTATGCCAATCATATGCTCGTATAGGGAAACATCTCATTAGAGATAATGTTAATTTGTTGGTGATTTATCGATAAGACGATGTGAATCTGAAACATATCTACGAAGATCATGTGAATACTGATTTAACTTTCAATGAATTTCGAAATTTATATTCTGAATGTTGGAAGAATGATAAGTATGGATTCATTGTTATTGATAAAGATAGAGCGATAAATGAGGGTAGATATAGAAAAGGATTTGTCTGTTTTGCAATAAAAAAGGAATTATAAATGTAAAACTTGCAGTACAGTTTTAGACAGCATCTTGGAAGCATCTTGGAAGCATGTCAGACTTTAAGAAAGAGAAGAATATTCTCAGTGATCTTTTGCGAGCTCGTGATGCTATTAAAAGAGATGATTTTGAAAAAGTCATCGGTGATACTCTGAAACCAGTCGTCACACCACTTGAGAAACTTGTCGAATCCAAAACCGAAAGCTTGCAAAATCCTATAAACATTTTAATCGTTCAAGTATACTAAGCGATCTTAATAATCATAATAATAATAATAATAATAATAATAATTCAAGTTTATTTGATTATGATGATGATGATGATGATGATAACGATTTTGAGTCAATGGCTGACACAATCATCAATTCTTATATATACGGAGTGCGAAAAGTTAATGGAGTCTATATGATTGGTGATTCAGAAATTGAATTTAATGATAAATATATTAAAGTCAGATGTGAAGTTTATCCTAAAAGTAGTGGACTAATGGAATTGCTATTTAAAAAATATCCGGATGAGCTTCTTTTGAGTTCAACAGATTGTGCAAATTATCACAAAATCCTGGAAGCAACAAATGCTCATCGGAAAAAATTCGATAACAATAAAGAAAAATTCTTCCATTGATCTCGTCTACTGGGATGATCCGAACGAGCTTATCGAGCGACTCCGATTATTGATTGACGAACGATCTGCTGGAAATAACAATCATAGCAATGAAATTCAATCAATTATTGAGGAATTACGTGAAGCTGAACATATATATTGACACACATTTTCTTATTTGGATCAGTAGCACCATGAGTCTCGATATGTTTGGACGAAAACTTGAGGGCTCGCAAGGTAGTCGCGGTCCTGCAGGCATTGGTTTCAATTTTACATCAGACGGTCATTTTTATTTAGAAAATAGACGACTTTGCAACCTAGGAGAGCCTAGTAATCCAAACGATGCAATCACATTGCATTCACTGAAAATTATCCTACAAACTGAAATAAATTATATAGCTGCTCAACTTGCTGAAATGAGTGAACTTATAGATGGGTATAAGCAGCAAGTTGAAAAACATCAATTGGAAGTGGATGCAAAATTGAAATACCTTTATAGTACAACTCTACGTACTTACTCTGGTGTTGATTATATCATTGAAGAAGTCAATAAACAATTGAAACATCGTATAGACGAATTTCCTGATGGTTTTCCATCTAGTAAATAGAGAGCAAGATAAAACGTCAAAGAGTAGCTGAAGAGTTGCACAAACCAGCACGTCCCAGATACAAACGTAGAAAATACGAAATACGTAGAATAGATGAGACTTGGCAGGGGTGCTTACCCCATAGCCAGGGTTAAAATTAATTTTTCGTAACTATTTATGAAATTTTAAAATTGTAAATTGGAAAGAAGCGATAAGAAAGAAAGAAAGAGACTTCGTGTACAGTACTCGAGCTCGGTCTTCACGATGCTCAAGCTTATCGACGACACTTGATATCCTGCGAAATTCAGACATAAAAAAAATCACGAATTTTGGTAAATTTATTTTTTTTCAATGGCAATTGATAGAGTGCGTTAAGATACACCCACAGTCCAAAAATCATCGCGCTAGGTTGAAAACTAAATTTTTGCTAAACAGGTAAAAGCCAAAAGATTGCGATATCTCCGTAAATATTGGAGATATCGAAAAAATAACGAAATTTCCATTCCCTTACGAGAATCGGTTGTAGGGGTGCTTACCCCATAACCAGGGGTAAAATTAATTTTTCGTAACTATTTATGAAATTTTAAAATTATAAATTGGAAAGAAGCGATAAGAAAGAAAGAAAGCGACTTCGTGTACAGTGCTCGAGCTCGGTCTTCACGATGCTCAAGCTTATCGACGACACTCGATATCCTGCGAAATTCAATAGTTAAAAACAAAATTTTTTCTTTTGCAAATATTAAAAGTTCTGTATACAATATATATATATATATATGCAGACATGTATTTATAAATATGTAAAGAAAATCATAATGTCTATAAAATGTGAGACACCTCCTAGATTTTTAAAAATATTAAATAAATATTATTAATTATGAAATAATTCTGAATATACTATATTTCGTGTATATATTTTTGCGTCAATTTCCATTTTTTGGGGTTTTTCTTAGTCAACTCATTATTATGATTGTAAATAGACTCTTTATTTAAAAATAATTTTAAGTTATTCTTTGATATTGTTCTAGATACAGCGACATATAATTGACCGTGACTAAATACTGGAGTACGCAAATATGATCCAACTTTATCAAAAGATTAACCTTGTGATTTATTTATGGTCATGGCAAAATTCAATCGTATTCGGAATTGTCTTCTTATCATATGAAAAGGTATTTCTTCTAATGACGGTTGCAAATCAATATGTGGTAATAAAATAATTTTACCAGTTATGATTTCTCCTATATTTACATAATTTTTCACATCTTTCATACTTAGTCTCGTTCCATTACAGAGGCCACCATCAATATCTAAATTTCTTAAACGACAAACTATTGCACCTTTTTTCAAAATCAATTTATGTAGTAGTAATCCTTCGTGTGTTAATGAATTTAGAAATTCTGTTGCTATTGATTCTGTTAATGTTTCATCAATTTCTTTCTCAATTCTGTCATCGCTATAAAATACGTAACTTGTTCCATCAATTTTTTCTGCTATATTTTCATTAATTTCTAATACGGCTATTTCTAATTAAATCATCATTACAAATAAGTTCTTTTGGAATTTCTCTCATATCATATTTTAATTTAAATTTTATCTCATTTGTTTTCTCCTACATCGAGGAGCCAATTTTTAAATGCATTATCTATATTTTTCAATCTCAAATTATCCTTTGATGATAATTTTATGATAGATGACCATAATTGACTTCTTTTTATACATGATCACATTATTTTTGTGGGGTTACTATGGCGAACTATAGGAAGTGATCGTCGAAAATCCCCTGAGGTAACAATAATTTTACCACCAAAAAAATCATTATTACCGCATAAATCTTGAGAAAATTAATTTATTGCTTCACAGGTATGTTTTGAAACCATTGAGATTTCATCCCAAATTATAACTTGCGTATTTTTCAAAAATACTCCATATTTTGAATTAGGACAAATATTACACGTTGTTTGTTTATTAATGTTAAGTGGCAATATGAATGTACTATGAACAATTTTACCATTAATTAACAAATTAGCAGCAATGCCAGTCCATGCTATTGCAAAGAATGATATATTTAATGATATTAAATATTTAATAATAACATTGTGTAATTAACTTTTGCCACTACCACCTGGACCATCTATAAAATATAATTTACTACCAATATTGTTAATGATGCTATTTATAATTAAATCAAATATCTGTTTTTGATCTACAATTAATGTATTAATTATAGTATCCATCGTATTATTATGAGAGTGGATTGATAAGTTTCCGGCCTGACCAAGAGATGGCGCCACTAGGCCTACCTTGAGGTTGCGTTCTATAGTACCATCCTTAGATAGCTTGTAGCTATAGTTTCAGCTCGATCGCCATGTTAGTTTAGGTTTAAGAGCACACTGAACAAGAAGCCTCTGTGTTTTTCTTAAAAATGGAAAAGTTGGAAAATCGTGCTGTTATCAAATACTTCTATTTGAAGGGGTTACAGCCGAAGGAAATCAAAGAAGAGATGGACTCAACACTGGGGACATCCTCCCCATCATATTCAACCATTAAGCAGTGATTAAGAGCTCGCTCTTGATTTTTCATTAGGGTACATTAGGACCAAATAGGCCAAACAAATTCTCAAATAAAGATAAAACTGTGTTACGTATGTATACAAAATTTCAAATCAATCCAACTTATCTGTGTGAAGTTAAAAATAATTATTTTTTCAAGTTTTAAAGGTGTTGTGTCCCCTTAACTTAAAATTAAGTTATATAATGATGAATTAGGAACAACTCTCAATATACTTACTACACAACTTGCCATGACCGTTTTATTGTACTTTTGATGTTATTATCACGTTCTAATACATGAAAAGAAAAGTTTAATTGTTCACTAATAAACAAAATGAAACGGTCATGGCCAGTTGCGTAGTAAGTATATTGAGATTGTTTCTCATTGATCATTATATAACTTAACTTTAAGTTAAGTAAGTCCTTTATTGCCCAAATAAAATTTCGTTGCTTCATTATGATTCGATATAATAAACTTGACTTTGGTTGATTGATCTCAGTACTTTTTTATCTGTTATTTCGTTGCGGAATATGTTATCAATATATCAATATCAAACTCGTTAACTAACCTTTTACTTTTTAAAAAGTTAATGTCTTTTAGAGATTTCAGTCCTTTTTAGTCTTTTTTTTTAGTATTTCATATATCTCCTAAAAATAAAATATAAGCATTTTTAGAACCTTTCAACCATGACATTTTTGTGACATTTTTATCACTATCAAATAAAATCACTGATTGTCTGATACAGTACCCTCGAATGATTTCTATACCTAGACACCAAAAACCAAGTGCGAACTCCTAGACTTCGTCATCGGCCATCCTGTACACCTACCGTCGTAGGAAATTGAGGCTAATATGGCCACGATATGTCAAATTTTATGCCCAGTAGCTAGGTCATGTGGCACATCGATGGCGATGGTAAGTGGGCATAATATGGCGAACTTTTTATATATTGCAACCTAACCTTGTACATATTTATGCATATGTACAAACATGATCATTCTCAACACTCACACTGAAAAGTGCACTCTCTATGTGGGTTTACATATTAGAAACATTAAGTAAAATTTGTGTGTTTATTGTATTTAACCCATATAAAAAAGTGCATTTCCGTGTGAGTTTTGAGTGTAGTCATGTTTGTATACATGCTTGAATTATGTGTAAGGTTAGATTGCCATTCCTAACATATTACATTTTATTTTACAAATTTGTTGTAAAAGCTTTCTGTTAAACGCTAAATTATAGATTTTAAAATTTACTGATTTAAAGTAAATTTGATTATTAAGTTTATGAATTTTAGGTTATAAACTATTAGTAGATCAAGTATCCTGTATTTTCTACAAGGGTAGATGCCGTCGTCGTATTAGGATTTATTTGCCTAGACCAAAAATCATGGAGCATACCACCTGGACCTCGTCATCGGCCACCCTGTACGCTTAGGCCCTGCACTCGGATTATTTCTACACCTAGACCTCGTCATCGGCCACCCCGTACTCCTAGACACCGCCCTACCTCCTTGATCTCGTCAACGGCCACCTATACACGTAGACACCGCCCTCAAAGCTTTTCTACATCTAGACACTAAAAGCTAAATGTGATCGAGCATGCAGAAAAACCGATGAGAAAGCAATATCCATTTGTACATAGCTGTGCGGCCAACTTCACGGTTCTAACATTTTTTTATTTGATTTGAGCATTTTGTGAATGACACACTCGTGTATTATATCAAAGGTAGCTGTTTTCATCAAATATTTTTTATTGAAAATCATAGTTTGGCACAATAAGACATGATATAAATCAAAATATATTAGAGACAACAAAGAAACGCATTTATTTTTTTGTAATGAAAATTAGAAGTAAATAGTAGCATGGGCGCCGTGGCTTCGTCTGCTTCTCAAACTCGCCTTCGTGGCGCTGCCGCGCCGCTTGATTATATCAATTCATCCAATATTATATTTGTCAGCATATATTGCACGATCATATTTATTCGGTTTATTATGGATGATTTATTGGTATAATAAAACTTTAAATATAATTAATTAGATGTTAATTAAAATCGGTGAAATTAATTATATATTTATTGATCTATTACTAAATCTTCGATTATAAAATATGACACCATATATTCTGTTAAATTATGTCATATACAGCATATAATTATATAAAATTAACTATATTATGATATGATTTGCCAAAAATAATGTATTTGATTGTTTTTGATTATACTACAAATATGTGTTTTTAGTTTATTATCATTTTTATATTGTTATAAATTTCCCAAAACAAATTCAAATTTAAGTTTTATATGATACAATGAACAACAGCATACGTATTTGTTAACACATTTATTTATTATTTATCAACTGTAATATATATTAAACAGGAAATGCTTTGCTTATTATTTTGTTATAATGTTTATTTTAAAATGCTAATAATAATGATAACTAACGTAATATTATTAAATTAATCGATTTTCATCAGTTTTATTGTTTTATAACGAATTTGATAATAAAATATTGTAATCAAAATATATAGCTCGTGAGTAAAGCGAGCGTTTTTTGCTAGTATATAATTATTACAAGTGAAATATTTAATGCTAATTTACTCTAAATTATGTATTTGTCAATTGCAGGTGCTTGAACGTAAGATTCCAACGGAACAAATGGACCAAATGAGCTCATATTTGGGGAAATTGCTTAAAAGTACATTAGTTTTGGTGCGAATACAGGGAATAAGTAGGTATTACAGGCGTATAGGGAGGCTATGCTGTTGTTTGATTGCATTATAGCTACTAATATTATGTATGTATGACTCCTCATGCGTAACACTATAAACTTAAAATCGAGAAAAACATTGCGCACCTACATGTATATACTGATAGCATGGAATGAAAACATTGGATCGTTGCATCTTCGAAAAAAGCACCAATTGCCAGAATCAACTAGTTTTCAGTATCTTGCATTGTTTTTTCACATCAAAAGTTTGGTTTACAAAAATAATTTATGTAAACTTTATCCCTAGTTGAACGATCTTTTAATTTTGGAGTCAATATTGGTTTCTTATGTTCAAATAAAAAGTATGTTGAGCGTAAGTATCTCTAAATGTCATATAGGATAGGTGAAGAGGGAGGAAGAAGGGCGGGATAACAAAATTTATACAAAGATTTTATGTGTATCGTTGAGATTCTCCTTCAATAATAATTAATAACGAAACAAAATTACATATAAGTGACGAAGTATTGGCCTCCCAACTATTGGTCTTTTCGAGGTAGGTTGTATTTGGGAAGGATGAGAAACAATTAAAACTTTAATTCTTTCTTTTTTCTATAGAAGCATTAGTACATATAAGGTTTAAATATATACTTTAGGAGAATAAAATAATTATTTAAATCTAAAGAGAGTTAACGAACTAAATACTGACAATGAGGAATGACTATGCATACATATTTAGAAGGTTCATAGTTTATTTACAGCTCTGTCTATGCATTTCTTTCTTAAAAAATATATCAAAAGGAAATGTTAAGAATCATCCACTCATATTCAGAAGTGAATGACTTACAACGAATATTTCTAATAATTAAATACATATTATGAGTCATTTTCATAGTATTCTTCTACTCCCGATGTATTAAAACATATATTCCAAGACACGCAAGAATCGCATATTTAAATTTAGGACATTCATTCATATATATTGTGACCATGCCAACATAGGGTAAGAATCCTCGAGCTCTCCCTACGACGTCATCATTAGTCAACCACAACTGACCAGGTGCATAGAGTCCTCTATCATCTACGGAATTATTATCACCTTTAGTTAAAAACTTGACGGTACTATTATAACCTCCTCTGAAAAGTATAAATATTTGTTAATATTAATAATATAATAAATATTAATTAAATAAAATAATTTAATAATTTGAATTTATTTCATACTACGTATTACACAGGCCCACAAAAAAACCTCAGCACGTCTGGTTCACGGGCATTTGAGGGTCAAATTGCAGAAATCAGTAATAACCAATATCATCTATCTGTTAAGTTAGGGGGGGGGGGGGGCGCTAAATCCAAATCCGGTATTTGTTTTTCTCCATGACGTAAGTTTGAAGCTTAGTCCAAGGTTTTTTACTGCAGATTCTGAAAGAGCAGGAAATTTTAATATAACCCTCAAGGTCATATGAAGATCACTTAATCTTAACGGATGGAGGATCCGTATGACAATAAGATAATGGGTTTTCATGGGGCAAACTACTATGTCGTTATGTTTTCAGGGTCGCCGAATCAAAATCCGGTGTCCGTTTGTCTCCATCAGGCCGAATTGGAGGTTATTTGAAGGTCAAATCCTCGACAATTAGTGAATTCAAGTCAAGTTATCATTCTGACATACTTTTTGGGCCACTGAATCCAAATATAAAGACCGCTTAGTACCTCAGCGTCAAAGTCAAGGTCATCCCAAGGTCAAAAATATTTTTTACTAAAAAAAGGAAATTTTTCCCACAGATTCAGGAACAGTGGAAAATTTTACATCTTAATGAATGATGTGCGATAAATTATTATTTGCGAAAAATTCTCGACGGAAAGAAACGAAAGCGGAATCCCCTACACCGATCATTCGAAGACAAAAGAACAAGAAAAAAAAAATGAAAATCATGAGTTTTGTAATACACGATACCCATGTCTCCGTGTGTGGCTGTTTGTCATACGGCGGTTGGCCAGTTTTACTATTTTTCTCAAATACTAATTTATTGCACATCATTCATTAAGATCTAAAATTGTTCATTGTTCCTGAATCTGTGGTCAAAATTTCCTTTTTTAGTAAAAAAGATATTTTGGTCCTTGGGATGAGGTACTAAGCGATCGCTATTGCTGGTTTGGATTCAGCGGCCCAAAAAATATGTCAGAATGATAACTTGATTCGATTTCACTAATTGTGGAGGTGACCTTCAAACGACCTCCAATTCGGCCTCATGGAGACAACCAGACACCGGATTTGGATTCGGCGACTCTGAAAACATAACGACATAGTATCTATCCGGACGTAAAATTTCCTACTCTTTCAGATTCGGCAGTTAAAAATTAGTCACATTCATCACGATCCGTTTAATTAGAATAAGATATAGATAAACGGAGTAGAAATGCACGGAACGCACATTCAGTAGCAGCGCCTCAATTAGATATTGAACACAGCGACCGAAATTCAAGGCTTCATGGATATAAATAAAAATTTATCCCTAAGGAAGTAGTTTTGCTGATTTACATAATAACGACATCAAAACCACGAATAATTATTGTTCTCTTGAAGTGCACGTCACGGAGTGATACGACGGAGACATTTCACGCAAACATCTGCATCGCAATTTGTGTGACTTGGCAAAGTACACTCGACATATGTAGGTACGTGGCGAGAACAAAGCCAAGTATCTGCAAGAAGTGGTTGCCCGCAGTGTTATAAATTTAGAAGATTTAAGCGCACCGTCATTTGACGTACTCGGACAGAAATTCTCGAACGTCTTGATGTGCGCCACGCACCCCCTCAAGAAATTCAAGGATAAAAAAGATCTTTGGGCGATGTGTGAAGGCTATCAGATAAGAAGATGGATTCACTCACTTGTTAAAGCCCAATCCCCCACTAGGAGTTGTTACCTTGTCGTGTGCTCTGAAAGGAGCCGGTGTGGGGACTCGTCCGGGGACCTATGCGATCGTCCCGTAGCCGGGCCGGGAAGTGAGGGCGCAACGAAAGTGGATAGTTGGGGCGATGGGGGGGGGGGGGGGGGGGGGGGGTCGTCGGTCGATACAATGATATCGGCTCGCCGCCTCTTCGAGCTATTATTAGAACGCGCCCGAGGCATAGAATCTCGGTAAAATGGGCTCCTCCCGGGTCGGGTCCGGACCTCGGGGTTCTCGAAAACGTTCGGGCGGACCTCCCGGACGCTAAGGACAACTCTCCATTGCATTCGGAGGGAGGCGTAATTGGTACTACATCCAACCCTCAATCCCATTGTGTGAGAAACCGTGCATAGGGGACTGATTGGCCACGGGGTCCAGTGGTCGCAAACGGTGCCCTCGGGATACCAGGCGCCCTCCCGAGGTGCGAAAGCCTTCCCACTGCAAGCGGGGCTCTGCAGTGGGTGACCTTTATTTCCCTAGCTACTCGTGGGAACAAAATGGAAGTACACACACAAAAAGAAGACGAAGTGAAGAGCGCCGACACCCAACCGGCACAGACTGGGGACGACGAACTGGGCAGAACCGTTTCACAGAAACAGGTGAACCCAGGGGCTTCTCACCCACTGGACCGGATGGAGGTGGAGGCAGCCGTAATGGTGAACCTGGCAACGGATGAACCAGCGGCAGGGGGCTCCAAGGATTCCCCCAAAACTGCCACTCGTCAGAAGAAACGTCGACCGGGAGCTCGTGAACGCAGGGCCTGGAACGCCCAAAAGGTGATAGAAGGCACAAGCGTGAACACCCCGGTCGAAAACAAGAAAAGACCGAAGACCGCAGCTGACACCCCCCCGGAAGGGTAGAAGCAACCCCTTGACGATGGTCATCGTCGAAGAGGGATACCCTGAGGCGCTTATAACCTACGAAAAGTTTAAGCGCTTTAGGAACGCGATGAGGGAAGAGGTGGACAAAATCTCCTCCGAACTGCCGCTACCTTGCTTCGAGGAGTCCTTCTGCAAGGGGGGGGGGGGCATTGTGATAGTGGCAACCGACCAGTGTGCCAGAACCTGAGCAGCATCCTGCATCCCTAAGCTGGACATCTGGGCGGGAGCAAACATCAAGGTGGGAGGGGTTGAACTCCTGCAGAAGGTAGTCAGGACCGTGGTCTGGGTCCCTGGGAAGCCAGAGGAGTCAGTAGCGATACTGACGAGGCTGCAGAGGTACAACCCCACCCTAAAAACAGGGGCGTGGAGGATATTGGACGCCGAGAAGAAATCCAGTGACGAGGCCGAAGGCACCTTACTAGTACTGGGCATCCCCGAAAGTGGAATAAAAACGCTTTCGGCGATGGACAATAAAGCCTACTACGACATTGGGAAGGTGAGCTGCAAATACTCCCTGACCGAGTCGCAGTAGTGAATACCAAGCGTTAGGGGAGCTGTTGCTGTTAATCATGGATTCGACAGACATTCCAGTAACGCAGATTAACTTGCACCGCAGCAAGGTCGCCTCGGCGGTATTAACCAGGCGTTTGGCAGCGGTGCACACAGCCATAGCACTAATACAAGAGCCTTGCTGTTACAGAGGAACGATCAGAGGACTTGGAGAGGCAGGCAAGGTCATCAAGGGCCCAAGCAACGGAAGAACAAGGGCGTGCATCGTGACGAAGGGTCTGGAGACAACACCACTCCTCGACCTATGCACAGCTGACCTTGCTGTTCTAGCCATGGAGGTAGCAAGAAGGGAGGGCAGTCAGCGGGTGATCATCGCCTCGGCATATCTCCCATTCAAAAAGGAGTCACCAACAGAGGAAGTATCCAGGTTGGTAGAATACTGCGAGGAAAGGGGACTCCCCCTGGTTGTCGGGTGTGACGCCAACGCACACCATCTGGTGTGGGGAAGCACGAACACTAACGACCGGGGGACGACCCTACTCGAGTACCTGACTATCACAAACCTGGAGACTATCAATAGAGGTAACGAACCAACCTTCATGAATGTAAAGAGGAGAGAGGTAATTGACATCACACTCTGCTCAAGGCAGCTAGTGAGATATACTAGGGACTGGAGAGTGTCGGACGAAGCCTCACTCTCCGACCATGCACAAATCTGTTTTATGATTACAGGGGAAACGCGACAACAGGGAACATGGATCAGAAATGCCAGGCGAACGAACTGGGTAGAATACAGGAACTAAAAACAGGGTTCCCAAAGGAGATACATACGATAGAAGAGCTAAACACTGCGGCAGAATCGCTGCAGAGGGCCATCACCGAGGCATATTAGGCCAACTGCAAACTGGTAAGGGGCAGGAGCAGATATGAGGTACCCTGGTGGAATGACCGGCTAGAAAAGCTGAAGAAAGCGACCAAAGCTCTACTCAAGGAAGCAGTTAAGAGCAACAATAACCAGAAATGGATAGCCTAGAGAAGTAAACAGAAGGAATACCGCCACGCAGTAAGGAAAGCCCAGACTGAAAGCTGGAGAGAGTACTGCAGTAGCGTGGAAGCTGGTAAAGAAGCAACTAGGCTTAACAAGATCCTAGCCCGCAATCCCGAAGCCTGGTTGGGGGCGGTTAAACTCCCAACTGGCAAGTATGCGGAATCGGACGAGGAGACGCTGGCGCACCTCATGGAGTCGAACTTCCCCGGCTTCACGATAGCAGGGGATACATGCGAGACGGCGGAGGACCAGGTGGAAACCGGTGGCGAAGGACCGCGCCACATCAGTGGCTGCAAGGAACTTGCTAATCTGATTGTCTCGCCGGCAAAACTGAGGTGGGCCATCAGCTCCTTTGATTCCTACAAATCATCGGGAGAAGATGCGATCCTCCCGATTCTGCTCAAGGAAGGAGTCGAAATAATCGTCGGACCTTTGGTACGACTTACAAGGGCCAGCATTGCAGCCGGATATATGCCAAAATGCTAGAGGACAGCTAAGGTGGTTTTCATCCCGAAAGCGGGCAAAGGAAGCTACAACACCGCTAAGGATTTCAGGCCTATCTGCCTGACGTCATTCATGCTCAAAACTCTTGAGCGGCTGGTGGACAGGTATATAAAGGACTATATCTTGAAGAACAACCCATTGTACAACGAGCAACATACGTACAGGGAGGGAAGATCAACAGAATCAGCCCTGCATATGGCTGTCTCGCTCATCGAAGAACAGATTGAAAGTGGAGGATACACCGTGGGAGCCTTTCTCGACGCAGAAGGGGCTTTTAACAACACGACCACAGATAGTATCTGCAAATCAGCCAAAGATAAGGGAATACCTGATCCGTTAATTAAATGGGTCACGAACATGCTAAGCAATTGGAAACTGACGGTTACAAGAGGTAGCACCACCGTCAAAGGCTTCGTCAACAACGAATGCCCACAAGAGGGGGTTCTTTCCCCAACTTTGTGGGGTATGGTGATAGATGGAGCACTAAGAATGCTAACCAACCTGGGAGTATCAGCGGTCAGCTACGCAGACGATATACTTATAATTATCAGAGGCAAACATCTAAACACCCTACTGGATATCACCGAGTCGACAATGAGGCACCTAAATAAATGGTGCGAGGATAAAGGCCTATCTATCAATCCCCGGAAAACGGAAGTGTTGGAGAGGACTGGGCGTCGGAGATGCGAGATCTAACCAGGGCGGAGGCAAAGATCTTCACTCAACTAATCACCGGGCACGGGACGCTGGGATACCACCAGCACATAATAGGTCGAGTGAACTCACCAGTATGCAGGTGGTGTAACCAAAATGAGGAAAGCAGTATACATGTATTATGCCACTGCTTAGCCTTAGCCGAGAAGAAACATAGGACGTTAGGGACGACGACTTGTGAACCAATAGCGATCCAATCACTGACCGTTAGGACAGTGATTTACCTGTACAAGTCACTAACGGGATAAGATACACAGGAATGGGGCATACCACCTGACACCTTTCACCCTGATGGATAAGTAATACAGGAATGGTACATACCACCTGATACGCTGATGCTCAAAGGACGAAACTAGACTGGTACGATTACTAGTTAACTATACCGGGGATGCAAAGGGCGTAAGTCTAGACATCAGGACCTAATGGTCCACCCAGACCAATAATAATAATAATAAAAATAATAATAATAAAGCCGAATATCGACGCGACCCGTGTAATATAAATAGCCAAGTTTATTATGAAGCTTTATTAGATTACTGCCAGTTCTCGCCGTCAAAGCTATCCTACTGCAAAGCTCACAGAAGAGACGAAGTCGGTGGTGTTAAAACCGAGGAGAAGGAAAAAAACAATGAATCGGATGAACAAAACATCCATGTACCAGCAGAATACGCGGTTGAAGACTGCCTCAATTGTCTTAAACGCAGCCAATCACATACCAAAATTAGTATCCACACCTGCAGCTATAGTAACGAATCTCGACACAGCCGATAAACCAGGATCACACTGGGCTGCCATCTACATAAATAAAAATGGATACGGAATTTATTTTGACAGCTGTGGATTTGCAACCGTATCACCCCACAATCTTGATCGACTTAGAAAAAACTGCATCCGATTCAAGTGGAACAAAAAGCAAGTGCAGAGCATCAATTCTGAAGTATGTGGCGAAAATTGCATTATGTTTCTTAATGGGATGTGCCGGGGCCTATTGCTCCAAAAATATTTACATCTTAAAAATTGTGGAATAGATTAATCAATCGTCACGAGTATATTTTAATTGACTTGGTCGACGTTTCGGAGACTTTATCCTCCCACTTCCAGGCCTGAAATTCTATTTCTGTTATAAATATTTGAGCACGTACATCGTTAAAACTATAGGTGTTTAGGTTAAATTAAAAGAGAACGTGTAGGATAAGAGCAACCGTCTAGATATATGATATTGTACGTCGTTGGCCCAGGAGTTGTGTGGCCGAATGATGAAAGAGCGAGTGTAAATATTACCTACTGTTCTTGAGCTCTAAGTTGTTAAGGAAGATCAATCGACGCTCTTTGTTGAGTGCGCTATATAAGAGTTTAGGACACAGACTCCTAGCATCAGTCGCAGCTCATCAGTTCTCGTAAACACGTTGTGCCAGACTTGGAAAAAAGTGTTACAATGGAGTCCTTCACCGCTGACACTTTAAAAATCAAACCGATGACCTGCAATCTCCTGTACTTAACAACGTACGCGCTCAATAAATCAAACTGCAAGCGTGCACTGGTCGGTCTTGACTATTACGGAGGCCACTACAGAGCAGTTCTCAAACTTTGTGTCAAGAGATCAGCAGCAAAGTATGTGACACTTGACAAACATAGCTGGGAAGTGATCAAGGACCAGATTGAAGCAATGGATGCGCATCACAACAACTGTTTCACACTCTTCCAAGATTTTGGACATCATACCAAGAGCCCACTGCCTAGCCACGATGTCAACTTCACCAACTGCTTCGGAGCAAGGGCGATCAGCACCGATGAAAGACCATCACCACCACCATCACCATCCGAATCGACGACGCAAAATGCCCAGGGCGATGGGGAAACACAACAGCACCCACCAGAGCAAACGTGTAAAAAACAAAAAACAAAGAAAAAAAACGAGAACCCACCGAGCATTGTAATGCTCGAAGAACTTTCTGGTTTAGTTAATCTCGCTGTAGATCGCATCTTGGACTATATAAAAGATGAAATGAAGAGAGAAGACTCGGAAAAATGTAAAGAGATATAGGAAAATGTAAATTCTAGTAACCTTTTCGCTGTGGTGAAAATTCAGTATAAATCGACCTCTTAAAAAATGCAAATTTATACATAAAATCACTAAATATCTCAGGTAGAGTACCCGACCTGACTGCTGGTCGATATATCGACCACCCCCACAGCTAAAAGGTTAAATAGTATTACGCATTCCATAAATACACAATAAGCAAATTAGTTAAGACGAATTGAAATTTTGCTACTCTAAGTGTCTGCGCATCAAATGTAATTTTAATAGAAATTTATTCTTTCGGACTAGCCCGTATTACTAAAGATTTGTTCGACGTAATGTTTCCGCTATAAGTTTTTCATTGTATTAGTTTTAAATTGTAAACATATTTGTAATTATTTGTTAAAGTTTTAAAATGTATTATTCATTGCGTGTACATAAAAACAACTCTTTTTTACTTCTGTGTAAATCGTATTCCTAAAAAACCCTAAAGCTAAAATTTAGAGTAGGATTTGCGGCATCATGTAGTAGGGATAGTATATATAAAAGTGCGGAATGCCTTAAATATGAGTCATTTTACGAGCAACCATCAGCGAGATAACATTAACCCATAAACGCTCAAGCGACTCGATTTTTCGTCAACTTTTCGACGCATTTATTTTATATGTTGCCGTCTTTAAAAAAATACCGTTTTAACATATTTCGGCGTAGAATTTTATGCTCTTTTAGAATCCGTAGTTAAAATGATTATTAGACCTCTAGGAAAAAAGATATGGCCGATTTAAACAAATAAAATCGAAAAAATTGAAAGAAAAAATGTTTCTTGATTTTCTTTCATAATGTTATCGCCAATAATTTGTGCTCCAATAGTGGACAAATTTGGACAAAATGCTTCCACTTTCAGAGAAAATTTTTGTTATCAATGTAAAATGTCTTATTTCTACAAAATGGCGGCAATAACGTAAAAATTTCATACAAAACATTACTTATTTTTGAGAGGTAATTAATTTTGTTTTCGAAAACTGTAGATTTAAGCGAAAAGTTTATGAGAACAAAAAAGTCTTAGAATTAGTCAAGGAACCCTCACAAATTTTTTCGGAATTTTTTGAGACAATTAAAATATTTTTTTTAAAACCTAAATGTTTATCCCATTTCATGTTCGTGTCAAAAATTAAGCCTAGGTATTTCGTTTCTTCTAATCTCTTTATTTTTTCATTATTAATTTTAAATTCAATTTTTTTTGGCACACTAACGCAGTAATTTTCTAAAGTCATGTATACTGTCTTTTGAATATTGAGTGGCAATTTATTTAGCCTGAGCCATGTAGAGATATCGTCGAGGTATTTGTTCATTTTTACTTCAACCTCGGACCAAGTTTACCCAGTAGTTATTACTGCAGTGTCATCTGCATAGGAAATTATGGAGTTTTCTGGCATATTTATTAGCAAGTCATTTACGTAAAGTATAAATAGCAAAGGGCCAAGTATCGTACCTTGGGGGACGCTGGTATTTACATTTTCGAATTCGCTTGTATGCGAACCTATTCTTACTTTTTGTTTAGGTAACTTGTAATAAGTTGGTGACCCTTGCCTCTTTACCATATGCATAAAGCTTGTCTAGAAGTATTGTATGATTAACAGTGTCAAATGCCTTTGCTAGATCTAGAAATGTAATAGCTATCGTTGTACTTTGATCCAGGTTTTCATATATTATTTTTGAGATCGTGTTTAATGCATCCTTGGTTCCAATGTTTTTTCTAAATCCATATCGATTTTTACTTAATATTTTATTTTGACATATAAATTCTATTATTCTATTATGTATAATTTTTTGGAAGATTTTAGCAATTTTTGATAATAGTGATATAGGTCTATAGTTTCCCATTTCGTTTTTTTCACAGCTTTGTATATTGGTATCACTTCAGCTGCCTTCAATATATCAGGCCAGATTACCATTCCGATACATTGATTGATTACGTGGGCAAGGGGATCTGCAATAATAGTAGCTATAGTTTTCAGTGCCTTTGCACTTATCTTATCAATACCACCTTTTTTAAGTTTCATGTAGTCTATTATTTTTATAACTTCAATTTCGCTGGTTGGCTTGATGTAGATTGTTTTTGGATTGCTTTTAGGTAATTCTAGTTTGTTATTTCTTGGTGTAGTTATTTTATTACTCAATGTTTCTCCAAGTTTGCAGTAAAATTTGTTCATACTGTTGGCAATTTCGTTCTTGTCGGTTATTGTAGTATTGTTTTCAGTTTTTAGCTGACTGATAGTAGTATCTGTTTTATTTTTATTTTTGCTTATCTTGCTATTAATACAGGCCCAGAGTTTTCTGGGATTATCCCTATTTTTCTTAAATGTTTTTTATTCATGTTCGATTTTCGCTACTTTAATAACTTTATCTAGATTTTAACGAAAAGTTTATAGTTTGCATTTAGTTTTTCATTATTCGGATTTTGTTTGAGTTTGTTGCAGAGTATTTCTTTTGTATTACAGAAATTTAGAAGCGCTTTTGTTATCCAGTCTTTCCTGGGGCTTTGTTTGGATTTCCGCAGATTTGGTTTTTTATACTTCGAACTCTCCACGCAATATTGGATTTCTTTTATCATTTTGTTTATAATCTCATTTGGATCAGTTGTATTCTTAAATTTTGACCAATTTATTTGCCTACACGGAAAAGTTTTTGGCATCTTGGGGAGTACGTAGTTTGGAAAATATATGAATCCGAGAAATATCGCATATGTACGCGTCAAAACTTGAATCTATTCGATTCCAAACGGATGTGTTTACATTCCAACACTTGCGGATAGATGGCGTTCCCAAATTGTAGTTGCGTACGGTCATGTTGGAATGCCAGGGACTCCGAGATTTTCGGTGTCGCGGGGATTCGCCCGTTGGAGCTCTCAGGCCTCCAACTTGGCATCTCGTCGCGCCGACTATCGGATGTTTATTCACAGCGCTTCATATGTGTATATATATATATAGAGAGAGAGAAACGCTCGAGAATGCTCCTGTCAACACTGTTGCGCATGAATGCCAGAGTTAGGGGCCTGAGAGGTCCAACGTGGAATCGCCACCAAACCGAGAATCTCGGACTCTGGGGACGTGGGAATTGGAGGCCAACGCATACGTTTTTGAATTACGTAAACTCCGGGAATATTGGATTCTTATAGATGCAAATTTCGACACACCTTCAGTCAAAAATGGTTATACATTTAGGCGATCAATGGAAACAGATTGAGACCATATATCTCGGATACCCCAAGGTATCTGTGGTATAGCAGTTTGTTTGTTTGTAAATTATGTATTTGGTTACGTGCACTTGTTTCGTCCCACGTCGGTAATACAGATGCGATCGGGTAATCAATAGAGTTGATATATTTTTTATCTTCTTTTTAAGAATTGTGCACTTTATTCTATCTGTTGGCAAATGATCCGTTGGTAGACTTGTTTTGTATGTGGCGTTGTTAAATATACAGTTCACACACTCAATTCTATCATTCTTACAGACACTTACGTTGTGGTTATCCGAGCACTTTATACATGCTGATTTGTTCCTACACTTTGATGCACTATGTCCGTATCTTCCACAGTTGTAGCAAGGGGTAATGTTAATAAGATCGTAGGCTTTACAATACTGATGACCTATTAAAACTTTATTATTGTTTTGATGTATGAGTTTGTAGATTTCTGGTGGGAGTTCTATGAGGACTGTGCAGGTTTTGGTCCTTTTATTGCTGTACATGTGTAGTACCTTGCATTTGTTGTTATAATTTTTTAAATTACGAGTGTAAATGTCATTAACCATATCCTGTTCATCCATATTTGTATTGTCTATTCGAATAATTTTCATTTTTGGATTACCTTGTTGTTCAACTTTAATTTCACAATTTTTTAATTTACTTGATAACACGTTCTCGAGTGTTTCCAGGCTTTTAGTATTCATACAGCTGATTTCTATTTCACTTTGGTTCTTCTTGCGTATAAACTTAGTTTGCACATTCTTTTCTGTAACCAGACACTTCGTGAGTAGCTCTATTGTGTTCATCTGTTCCGGGTCATTGGCCTTAACCATTATACTTGGGACACGTTTCGGTTTTGGCTATATCTCTCTCATAGCATCAGCATATGATTTTAAATTTGTCTGCGGCTCTGTATTTTTCCGTTTTTGTAACTGAATCATTTTTTTCTGAAGCTGATTTTTATCTTGAAGTTCGGCAACTAGTTCTTTTAATAAGGTATTTTCAGTAACAAGATTTTCCATTTTATTCTCCTCGCCTAGTATTGTTGAATTATGTTTTTCAACTGTTTTGTTATGAATTTCTTATAGCAGTTGTTCTTTGATTTCTTCAGATTTCTTCATTTTTATGAGTACAATGGTTTTTCTTGCCACGTCACTCAGCTTATGCTCTTTAGAGTTGGATGTTATGTCTCCCAGGACATGTTCTGAGCAGATAACCAGGTGTTCACCAACAAAAACAGGATTTTTGATCTTCTCATAGTCACTTTTATTATAAACATTTTCGCATATCATGCAGATCACTGTTTCACTAGCTTTTTGGATGGCACTTGTGAAAGCTGTGGTCCGGCTAATCCGGAGGTGTTTTCGCTTTCGATGCCATATTGGCAGGATAATATGTAACTATTTAAACAAGTAACATGTTTAAATTTTAAGTCAATAACTACTCATATACAAAGTTTATATATACTGCTCCAAGCTGACAACACGCGCGCGTAACACGACCGATCGCTGCGAGCGCTGATGATACACATATAAATAAACAATTATATATATGTTATACATTTTTATTTAATAAGTCAGGGACACACTTTTTTCACCTACTTGACAACTAACCATTTAATTTAATCTCTTGTTTATATAAACAATAACTAATTAGGTCTTTACAGGGGTCATAAATCATGTTAATTTACCTATTAACTACTGTTTATATAAATAAGTGCTACTGTTGACGTACTGCTACTGTGGTGCCTCCTTCCCCCACTTTGGCCACGCCCACTCCGTCTCGCTAACTAAACCCATACACTACTTTTGTTTCCTTGCAGAATCCCAGATTTCCTCCCGAGTGTTGTCGGTTAGCCGTCGCTTCGTCTCGTAAACGTCCCTCCTCTCCACTGCTAAGAGATCAATAGTTTACTATGATGCACGTAGCCTTGTCCGATATTGTAGGGTAAGCAGAGGCAACCCTCCATACTCTTTTTCTGTATACTGAAGTTAGCTTTCACGTCTATAACTTCACGAGCATGGCGTTTGCCTACACTGGAGACTCATCAATGTAATCGATGTGGTTACGCTAGCTAGGCGTAACCTTCGTTTTTGTGTTGGCCATCCTACATTCAGTAATAAAGCACCAAATTTTGTTACTTTATCGCTCACCATTCCAAAATGCTGTTTAAACGTCAGTCTTGCATCAATGGTGATATCCTACTAGTCGATTGTGAGCCAGTCTCATGTCCATCCACCGTCCTTGTAACTGTTTCCATCTTCTGTCTACTAAAAATAATGATAACTTCCGTTTTATGACGGGCTAATTCCAGTCTCGTCTGTTCTACGCTATTAGTTTTTGAAAAAACATCTATTAACAAAGTTATATTTGATTATTTAAAAAAACAACGTGGTTTTCGAAATGAGAACAATTTTTCAATCAAAATTTTCGAGTCGAAAATGCTCATAAAGGGAACTTTATTTATAGACTAAAAGTGTCCACGGGCCCTAAACTTCAAAGTATAGTGGTAGGTTTAACATCGCGGCACCCAATATGGCGGCTTTAAGGTCCCTCTACACACTCGATATAGTACTACATATATATAGTAAACGAGGAAAAACTACGGTCCCGTTGCTCCATTAAATCTCGGCGAGGAAATGATATTCGGGTCTCAAAAAATTACCAATGATAGATTATTATGCGTAGATATTTATGTTATGCGTTATGCGTAGACTTTCGGGTTAACTGTCAACAACAATAAAAAATGCGCATCGGCGAAAAAATCGGTATGTGCATTTAGAGGCCATCATGAAAGAGGTTACACGGTTCTCGTCTCAATAATTTCTGTTATATAAATAATAAATAGTAATTGCAGCCTGAGCTCGGGTCCGCGGTATCTACGCATAATAATCTATCATTGGTAATTTTTTGAGACCCGAATATCATTTCCTCGCCGAGATTTAATGGAGCAGCAGGACCGTAGTTTTTCCTCATTTACTATATATATATATCAGTAGTACTATATCGAGTGTGTAGAGGGACCTTAAGTAAAATTTTTTTTGATAATACCGCTAATTTTTTTGGAAACTAACAATTTTTTCCTATCTTTATGAAAATTAGTATATAAGGGTTTTTTCGGTCGCTAATTACGAATTTGGTTTCAGATTTTAAAAATTCAAGATGGCGGATCCAAGATGGCTACCACGAATTTTGAAAATTCTCCAATTTTGATGAAAATTGGTATAGGGGGATTTTTGGGGTCGCTGATGATGAATTTGAAATTAGTTTTTCAAAATTCAAGATGGCGGATCTGAAATGGCTGCCACAAATTTTCAAAAGTGCTGTAATTTTGATGTTAATTTTATTACATTTCTTAGCCAACATTTTTGTGTATTTTTTTTATTTTTTATTTGTAGAATATATTTCTATTATCGTTTGTCAAAACTAAGTAATACTTAGCTAATTATTTAATTATTTTCTTATAAAGAGAATTTTTGAACATTTTTGGCAGCCATCTTGGATCCGTCATGTTGAATTTTGAAAAAATAATTTTAAATTCGTAATCAGCGACCCTGAAAACCCCCGTATACCAAATTTAATAAAAAATTTTTGACAGCTAAATAAAAAATATTTAGCTGTCAAAAAAATTAGCGGTATAATCGAAAAGAAATTTTTTTATAGACCGTTTCATATTGAATAAAGACACTGAAAAAAATTGAAAATGTGTCCCACCCAGACTTTATGGGTTAATTAGTTGTCTTGGTGCCATTCTCGGTGTCATATCATAAGATTCTGTTATATATAATATGACATTTTTGGTGGGATCGTCGTAAAGGTCTCATCCCCAATGTCAGTCGTGTGTCTGATTCTCACCGACTAAACCCATTCGTTTTTTAAGGCAGGTTGGAAAGCCTAACCGGTATCCGAAACGCCTCTCTTTGCCTCTACCGACCCTTAGTAAAGGCGTATCATCCTTCTTATATATAAAGGTACATCTTGCTTTCAGATTGCCTTGTGTGTATTTTACCTTATTTGGCCGAGTTGAATGCATTTTTAATATTCGGCGTAACAATCTTTGAACCTCTTTCTTTTTCCTTTCTACCTTTATCCTCAGTATCATTTCTGTCGATGGCAACTACCCGACTAACTGCATGTAGCGTAGAACGCTGCTTTAGGAATTCATACTGATGCTCTGTCAATCCTTCTGAGCCTTCTATAGACTTCTGTCAGAGATTATGCATCCCAGGATTTTGCCCAAGGTATCCAACATGCAGAGCGATCGGTATGATGAGAAGTCCTCAGAAGAATTCTTTCCTTTTGGAGATAGCACTAATCGCTGTTTTCTCCAGTTGGTGGGGAATATCTCCTCTAAAAGACATGAACAAGTCTACAAAAACAACTGTAGGTGTGTGTAGGTATATGCGTATGATTAAGTATAAAGTGATGCAAATTTTCACTTATTTAATACGCTAAGACTTCATGCTACAATAGGCATTGATAAATTAGGATTGCATAACAATTAATACTGGTCACATTCTTCAGAAATATGTATTGTTGGGCCACCAAACAATATGATTATAATAACAATGCTCTAGAAACAAAATCTAGGAGGAAACCCACAACTCATTGGCCTCGTATGTATCGTCTGCTTCAAGTACGCCACAACTCGAAAACGCCGTAAACCAGGTACAGTTACTTTTTATCTCTTGTTAAATACGTGATATTGTATAAACAACTATCATCTTTTATACATTTATAATTGTGCATATTACTCCAGTGAAAGAGAATCGTGCCTTAGATATGTTGATTTTAAGGTACGACGTTCGTGAAGCGGATTCCGAGTACCGGGGTTCTAAAAGAGAAAGCCAAGAGAGGGGTTTTTCATATTAGTTCTCGATATGAAGTTTCAGACAATATATATATATATATTTATTAGGGTGGCGCTTACTTTCCAAAGTGCTTGAATACCGGCTTCAGTTTCGGGAATCACTTGCATTTTCCCAAACACGATGAATTCAGCAATAAAATTTGATTTAGAAAGTGTTTAACCCGTTTCAGTTTTCAAAAAACATGATTTTTTCGCTCCCACGTATTTAATGCTGTAGCATTCAAGGATAGTCAAACGTCAATTCCCAATATGTAAGATATGTTTTCGATGTATTTTTTCGCGTAGAATACAATGGCGCTATTAATTTTATCATAAAACATAACCTTAAAGCAATAGGGGCCAAAAATCACTGAAAAACACTAAAAAAACACAATTTTATGCGCCTAGCGTTTTTAGCTTATCTTTTATTATAAAAGCAACAGTGTCATCGTATTCTACGTCAAAAAATACATCGAAAACATATTTTACATATTGGAAACGTTTGACTATCCTTGAATGCTACAGCATTAAATATGTAGAAGCGAAAAAATCATGTTTTTTGAAAAGTGAATCGGGTTAAACACTTGCTAAATCACATTTTATTGCTGAATTCATCGTTTTCGGGTAATAAGCGCCACCTTAATATATATATTGTAACACTAGCAGTCCGCTGCCAGTTACAAGCCGCCGCGCAGCGCACAGCAGCGTCTCGGGCGAGTGCGCGTTCGGCCGTCTTCACCGGCATTTTGTACACCGGCTAACTCGCTACTTCTCTGCACTCCTGACTGCCGGAGGATTTAAGCGACTTTTTGTAAGGGAGTACTGATCGTCAGACTACTGCGTTACTGTGAGAACAGTGTAACTTTCTTGCGAATAATAGTGTGCCGATTGCGGAGTTGCGCGAACTCGCGGGTATGTGTAGCCGACATGTGGCCACTATGGCGGCGGACTGCATCGGACCATGACTGCGGCATTAACATGCTTTGTCGAGTTAACGCGAAGAGTCATTCGACGGGTTAAATAAACATCACGCCGCTACCGAATTACCGCATACCATGATTTACCGTAGACGGACTGACGAATACTCTTGACGACTATTTCTACCGACAAGCTATCGCTATCACTATCGCTTATACCATAATTATCGTTATTAAACCGACGCTACTGTTCTCACGTTGTGACTTTATACTCGACTAGACTTTGCACACAGATTATCGTTTCAAGCTATCACTCTCGTTCTTATGACAATGAGAAAAATAAGACTTACACTAACAAGCTATCGCCCCCGCTCTCGTATACAATACAACCTTGACCTACACGACAGATACACGGACACAACTCGCTCTCGGATATAACATAAATAACATTACGAATATTATTCGGCACGACCACGACGCACGTTGACTAACAGCTTTCGATTTAGTTAAGTGAACTCGACCACGCGAAATTACAATTATCGGTAGTTCTAATACTCCCGTTACTTTATATTAGAATAAGACTTAGTAATTAGATAAGATTAAGACTCGATGTAATTTAAGTGTCATATTAGGGACACCGGTCCAGTTAAGATAGATGTCAGATTATTGGGCTGTGTGAATGATTGCGTCGAAGTTTGGGCGAGGTCACCGGCGCGGCATCGGCGGGCACGCCTGGGGACATGCGTACGTCGGGAGAGAATGGCTATCGTCGGGGCGGGAAACCATAGTCTCGTGAGGTCAGACTGCGACGACGCTACGATCGTCGGAACCGGTAGATGATCGAAAGGGCCAGGCAGCTGTTCCGTCCGCGTCGGGTAAGCCGTCCAGCGGCGTGTTGACGAACACGCCGCGGCTAGGAGGTTATACCGGCTGGCATGAGCGGATTCGACGTCGAGTCAGTTGAAAAGAATCTAGAAATAACAGGATACACGCTCAAGGCTTGCGTCGGCTTTCTCTCGTTCGGACCTCGGCGCGGTGACATGCGAGTCACGGTGTGAGTATGACTGAGATCGAGGGGATGTCGTAGTTGGAAGAATTGCACGACGGAAGGTCGCAATCAATGTAAAATAGTGAAGAATAAAGATTGTGGAAAGAAATAAAAAGAAAGTCAACGCTAACACTCAATCATTTAACTCGTATTAGTACCCACGACCTTTGTGATTGTCTCATATTCATGTATATTTATTCGAATACTGGCTGGCCGAGCAAGTGGACGAACTGACGTTTTTAACACGGGGCGGCGTCTCAAGGTAAGGGGATCGTGGGATCCATCGCACTCCGGCGCCTGGCGCCCAGGGACGAGGCTCGTATGTATTGGAACGAGCGTGCGGAGACGGAGTAATACAACGGTAACACCGGCGAGTAAAACCCAGCGTTACAATATATATATAGAGTATCCACAATATAGTAAAAAAAATGGAAAAATAATTATAAGAGCTTACTTTTCATGCAATTTCATAACTCGGTGAACAATTGGTATATCGCGTCCTTCAACTTTAAAAACCACTATCTCGCCTACTCTTACAGGTTGATTTTCATAGTTAGTTAAGAAGAGTAAGTCACCCCGGTGGAATGCTGGTTCCATACTTCCACTGTAAAAAAATGTTTAATAGGATATGTTGATCAATAATTATTAAAAATGATGAAATCATTATCTTTGAAAAAGGCTCCAGAATAAATAAATATTATTCTCTCTCTCTGACTAATACGTTGACTTAACACGTGTAGTATCTAACTGCACTTTCTATCTTATAGGTGACATGAAGAGAGAGAGAGAGAGAGAGAGAGAGAGAGAGAGAGAGAGAGAGAGAGAGAGAGAGAGAGAGAGAGAGAGAGAGAGAGAATATTTATTAAAATGACTAGATTCGCTCGTGGTAGCGCGATATTCAGCACGTCCCTAATCTACTGGGTGTCTCGCTACGAATGATTTGTCTCTATTTCGATTCAAGTTGTTTTTGCTTCCGACTTTGTCGTTCCGGTGATTGTTGGCGCCTGCACCATTATGTAGAGACGTACTCGCGACGCTTCCGGACATTTTACTGTTCCTACCTTCCAAACAACAATTTTTACCGCTTGAGTGCGCTTTACCTGCGTGGCCGTCCCTATGTGTCGAGCAGCTTTCGACTCCCGAGCTTGAGCATGCCGCCGAGCATTGCTGGTGTGTGCAGCATGGAGCATCCGCACGGTTTATTTTCCCGAAGCTAAAGGCCCGTTGTTTAGTATCCTTAAAGCGGCTGATCTGCTCGCTGGTGTTATACGCCTTCTCTGTGTTAGGTTTTTCCCCGAAAACTACAAATGGCGCGTTTCTATCCGATTTTCCCTTGCCGTGGTCACAGGCGGTTCCCTGACTGACACCGTGTATAGTATTATGTTTGTTGGTTCGAAGACTGGAAGAACGAGATACGCAGAACTTGCACTGTCGATCGAATGTCTCCGACTACTCGATCTGCTCTGCTCTGCGAAAGCTTCTCTTATCCAAGCTTTAGTCCTGGCTTCGCTGATAAACCCCTCGATGTTAGCGGGGGGATTATTATTTATATTTATATTTTGGGCGTTTGAGTTTCTGCGGCGACTGGGATTACGTTCGCGGTCCGATCGGTACCGTGACCTACCTGCGCCGCGGACTCTGATGTGTCGCCCGCCTGAGGCGCGGGAGCTTCGATTTCCGCATTTACCGACTTCGGAGTTTTCCGCGCGATCCCTGCTATGTTTAATAAATTTGAAACCCGGCTTCACCCCAAATGTTTCCCGGTGCGTCAATCGTGTTGAACTCTAGTCCTACCAGTCGATGTTCTAGGCTGGCCATCTCGACCGCTTGGGCGTTGCTTCCCTCCTGTCGCGATTCGGTACTCCTTATTGACGAGATACTCGAGTCCCCTTCTGAATTTGAGCTCCGACTTCTCGTGAGCCTCGTTGACCGAACTCTTCTGCGGTTGCTGCTCGCGGTAGAAATTCCTCCGCTGGACTAGAGTGGCACTTATAGTTAAAGTGTACGACAAACAAGGCGACAAAAAAAAACTTTGTGCGAAATTTGACGAAGCTCCCGAATAATGATTCTTCCGTTGTTCCTTGCGATGCATCCAGGTTCCCCAAGGGATGCCAGATATGATGGATTGAGGGTCACACCAGGAGGTTCGAGGTAACACACGGTCGTTAGTCATAGACAATTTATTCGGTGCCTGGGAGCTCCGTCCACTAAGTCGGTCAACGGTGATCTGCCCGCTCCTCCGTCGATGTGGCGCAGCGACGGAGAGCGGTCTCACGCTTAAAAGTGCATAGGCCACACTTTTGCGCGTGTGGGCTGTTAGGCCCCGCGCTCGCTGACGGTTCGTGGAACACGCCGTCAGTCGGCCTCGCGTCGCCATCGGATAGCTTATGGCTAATCCGTGACAATACATATATACTAAAACTATAGAAATCTATTCGTTGTATTCAACAAACATTAAAAGATAGCACTTATATATAATTCGCAAATATACTTATATAATAACGCATAGAAAATATCCTTAATATTAAAAATATAATAATTTAAATGTATTCAATCACATTATTGCCGAGATGTTTTAGATAAAAATCTCGGCTTTGCACCTCCTTTTCAAGTTTCTCAAGCGCAGCTGCATCTTCCAATAATAGTTTCTTCAAAAGTTCAAGTAGAAAAGAAAAAGATCATTGATCATGTGCGTTGGATTGATATGGATGACGCTTTTAATATTCATATATGGACTACTGATATAGCAAATTTAGCACATATTGATTTAATTAAATTTCTAAAAGATGCAGCAATCTTATTTTCTCGAATTATTAAGAACTTTTTTATCTTCAAACGATTCTTATGCAAAAGCATAAAAAATGATGTATGATAATAATGTCGTTAGTATGCGATAATTCTACAACGAATAAATCATATTTTGCTTCATGTAATGAAGTTGCTGTTGTATATGTGAAAAATGATGGAGAACCACCTATTGATCGTGACATTTGTATTCATCCAAAAACTGAGAAACCACAAAAAATAAATACACTAGTGGAAAAAATTAAAGGATCAAAAAAAAACTCTGAATTTTTAGGGGTTTTTTAAATGGCTGTATTTCCCTTAAAAATGGTCGTATCATGATTTTAAAAAAAGCATTTTAAAGCTTGATGTATCTAGTTTTAAGATCTTACGATGATACAATTTTTAAAGCATCACGTACCACGCAATCCTAACAGATACTAAAAAAAATTTTTTCTTAAAATTTTTTCGATTCTTTTTTATGGTCCACCAACTTGGGAAAAATTTTTCGAATTTAACCACCATATGTGTCGAATAACTTGTTTATTCAGCTTCAATTTGTTTTTTTTTAAAACTTCGATTCGACCACTTCTCGCTGAGATATCGAGCTTTGAATGGAAAGATCTTTTTTCTCTTTAATCATCAATATCTCAGCGACCGCTTATTGTACAAGAAAATGATGGAGGGTTTTGAAATCTTGAATAAATCTACCACAAAAATCAGCGATAGTTTTTTCAAAAAAAAATTTTCTTTAGTCTTTACATTAATTTGAAAAAGCAAGAAATAAATGGCCTTTGGTGGCTTTTCGGATAATCAGGCGTTTAGTTGGAAATATCGCGTAAACCTGTAATGTTAAGTGTGCCTTTTACAGTTAAATATGCCCACAAAAATCTCACAAAGTTTCAATTTAATCCATCAAACCGTTTTTTTGTTTCTTTCGATCGAATTTCAAAAAAAATTAAAGGATCACGACTTTGACGGTAAATGATCATAATCTTTACCAAAATGAAAAAAAAATGTTTTTTTCGGTCTTTGACTGCAGTTTTATGGATAGAGGTGTTCAAATTTATTGAAAAAAAAACATTAAAAAAATTTTTTTTTCAAAAATAAAAAAAAATTTTTTTTTGAAATTCTTTTTTTTAATTTTACAAAATTTAAAAGAACAATATTTTATCATTCTCAACATGATTCTGTTGTTGCATTCCATCATTTTTCTGATTTGTAAACTGAATTGACTCAAACATTTAATTCAATTTAAAATTAAGTTTATATACCCAATCGTATTTCGAACTCGATCTACACGTTTTTCAGAAATTGCTTATTGTTAATTTTCGTGAGTTCTTACAACGCTAAAAAAAACAGTTTTTTTCAAAACTACTCCTTTTGCATCAAAAAAAAATTTAATAAATTTCCGTAAATCAAAACTTTATTTTGATTTCTTATCATGGTAAGACGGCATTTAACAGAGCCGGAGGTTGCTCGCTTAATCACTCTGCTTGAAGAGGGTTACAGTCAACGTGATGTTGCCAATCGGATGGGTGTTAGTCAATCTGTCGTATCCCGAATGAATGCTCGATACCAGGAGATGAACCAATACACTCGTCGTCCTGGACAAGGTCGTCATCGTGTCACGACTGTTCGTGATGATCGGGCAATTGTCCGACAAGTTCGACGTGAGCCTTTCATCAATGCGAACATCGTGGCAAGAAATTTCCCAAATCGGGTATAACAGCAGCAACAGCAACAAAGACAGCGACAGTGACAGCGACACCAATTCCGTATTATTTCTTCCCGGACAGTCATTAACCGTCTTCGTGAAACTGGGTTAAATGCACGCCATCCTAATCGTGTACCACTGTTGACAGCAAGACATCGCCGAGCTCGTTTAGCGTATGCAAACGCACATCGAGCCTGGACATTAAGACAATGGGGAAACGTTTTATTCACCGACGAATCCCGGTTCAACCTTCACGGGAGCGACCGACGTCCACTTGTTTGGCGTCGTCGTGGAGAACGTTTTCGCCAGAACTTTGTCCGTCCGATTGTTGCCTACGGCGGTGGATCAGTCATGGTCTGGGGCGGCGTTTCGCGAAATTGGAGAACACCTCTGCTGATTGTGCGTGAAAACTTAACAGCTAGACGCTATATCGACCAAATTTTGAGGCCAGTTGTACTGCGCAGACGGCAACGACAGAGGGCATTTATTCTAATGCAAGATAACGCACGTCCACATACGGCCAACATCACCAGACGCTTTTTTGAACGGCATGACATCTCTCTGCTTCGGCAGCCACCAATGAGCCCAGATCTTAACCCCATCGAGCATGTTTGGGACATAATGGGTCGTCGTTTGCGCAGAGAGTATCCAAATTTGCAGAACTTGGCCGCATTAGAGCGTGCACTTCTGTGCATTTGGAACACTATCCCGCAACCTCAGATTGCCCGCTGCATCAATATGGTTGAACGCTTGGCAGCCGTAATTGAGAACAGGGGTGCTAATACCCGTTATTAACAATACGGACGAACGGACAGACGAACAGACGTCAACATACACAGACACCCACACAATCTTTGGAGAATGAGTTTGGAGTCATTAAATACGGAGGAACTGACGAGCCTCTGGGTCTCATTTCTGCTAAAGAAACACACTAACACACACAGTCACCCACACACTATTTGGAGAATGAGTTTGGAGTCATTAAATACGAAGGAACTGACGAGCCTCTGGGTCTCATTACTCCTAAAGAAACACACTAACACACATACAGACACACATACGCAGACACACACGCAAGAAGCGTAAATCCGACCAGGCAATCTCCACGTGGTACGCTTTGGGTAATGCGAATGCCGGCGGTTGTTTTTGATTAAAATTTTCTGCAGTTAAGAAAAAAAAAATTTTTTTTTTTTGAAATGTTTTTTTTTTTAATAAATTTGAACACTTCTACCCATAAAACTGCAGTCAAAGACCGAAAAAAACATTTTTTTCATTTTGGTAAAGATTATGATCATTTACCGTCAAAGTCGTGATCCTTTAATTTTTTTGAAATTCGATCTAATGAAACAAAAAAACGGTTTGATGGATCAAATTGAAACTTTGTGAGATTTTTGTGGGCATATTGAACTGTAAAAGGCACACTTAACATTACAGGTTTACGCGATATTTCCAACTAAACGCCTGATTATCCGAAAAGCCACCAAAGGCCATTTATTTCTTGCTTTTTCAAATTAATGTAAAGACTAAAGAAAATTTTTTTTTGAAAAAACTATCGCTGATTTTTGTGGTATATTTATTCAAGATTTCAAAACCCTCCTTCATTTTCTTGTACAATAAGCGGTTGCTGAGATATTGATGATTAAAGAGAAAAAAGATCTTTCCATTCAAAGCTCGATATCTCAGCGAGAAGTGGTCGAATCGAAGTTTAAAAAAAAACAAATTGAAGCTGAATAAACAAGTTATTCGACACATATGGTGGTTAAATTCGAAAAATTTTTCCCAAGTTGGTGGACCATAAAAAAGAATCGAAAAAATTTTGAGAAAAAATTTTTTTTAGTATCTCTTAGGATTGCGCGGTACGTGATGCTTTAAAAATTGTATCATTGTAAGATCTTAAAACTAGATACATCAAGCTTTAAAATGCTTTTTTTAAAATCATGATACGACCATTTTTAAGGGAAATACAGCCATTTAGAAAACCCCTAAAAATTCAGAATTTTTTTTTGATCCTTTAATTTTATCCACTAGTGTATACATTACAATATTACTCATATAAATTAAGTATACGTGAAAATTTTAATCCATGTTTAAATTGAAAAAATTCATTTCTGCAATTTATTGTTGATGTACGGACAAGAATTGAAAATAATAATAAAATAAAGGATTAATGGATTATTTTTCCAATCTTGCGAATCTTGAAAACTCAAGAATAGGAAAAATGGTAATTATACCTTCATCTTATATAGGTAGTCCTAGAGCGGTACAACAAAATTATTTAGATTCTACAACACAATTGCAAGTTGATGGAAAACCAAATCTGTTTATGACAATGACATGTAATCCAAATTGGAAAGAAATTCAAGAAAATTTATTACCACACGAAACAACTATAGATCGCCCTGATTTAATAGCACGAGTATTCCACGAATAAGTCAAAGTTTGAAAAATGAACTTATAAAACAAAAATATATTCGGTACGGTTAAAGGTTTTGTTTATGTAATAGAATTTCAAAAACGTGGGTTACATCATATTCAGATGTTGCATGCAAATGATAAAATCTGAAATACTGATCAAATTGATGATATCATAAGCGCTGAAATTCCTGATGAACATCAATATCCTTGATCATGCAATATAGTAAAAAACAATATGGTCGATACCATATAACGATACATGGTGCATGTGGATCACAAAACAAAAATTGTGTATGCATGAGTAAAGACAAAACACATTGTATTAAAAACTTTCCTAAACCATATATTGCTCAAACTCATTACAATCCTGATGGGTATCCATCTTATCGCCGAAAAAAGAATAATAATCAAATAATATATTTAAAAGATCGAATTGCAGATAATAGTTTTGTTGTACCATATAATCAACATTTACTGTTATTATTAGAATGTCACGTAAACTTAGAAATATTTTGTTCGATAAAAGCATTAAAATATCTATTTAAATATTTTCATAAAGGTCCTGATACTGCTTTTGTGAAATTTACAAATGAACAAGATACTGGCGATGAATATAATGTAAATGAAAATGAAGATACATATAATTATGATGAAATATCACAACATTTATCCACTAGATATGTATGTGCATTTGAAGCTACGTATCGTATTTTAGAATATAAATTACATGAACAATCTTATGTAATCAAAAGATTAGCTGTTCGTGAAAAAATGAACAATTTATATATCATGAAGAAGGACATGAAAATGAAATGGCTGATAAAAATGTTAATACGACGATGACATCTTAGTTAAAATTAAATGAAGAATATGAAAATGCAACACAATATCTATACCACGAAATTCCTTACCATCATGTTTTTAATATTAAAGAGAAAAAATCTTTAAGCCAAGATTCTACGCACATTAATATGTCAATGTCTAGAATAATTTTTGCTATTTCCTCTTTTTTGTTATACTTCGCGGATTCCAATACAATATACGTAGTTTAGTAGGATAAGCTTTATTATTATTAGTGTTCTTACTATTGTCAGTCATAAGTAGAAGTGTTATTATAAATTATATGAGTAGAAGATATATTTATGCCATAGGTACATAGGTTTATTCTTCTTGACTTTCAGCGCTTGACGTATCGTCGACGTCGAGTTCCATCGGTGTGTTTTTATTCAGCAGCCTTTTATTTATACGTGTAAATCTGTTTTTGATATCTGACCGGGTAATATTTTTATATACTTCTTCTAACATAATTGATAATGACATGGAACTATTAATCCCGTGCTTGGTTACTAAAGTAAAACACTTCGTTGTATTTATATTTATACGAGGCTGCCAAAAAGTTGAAAAGCTGTTGTCTTGAAATTGTGGATGTAGTAACCAATGACTCGAGAATTAGAGTAAAAGCAGCGTCTATCTGCGTAGGTAAATAGCTAGGCGGTTATTTGGAGTGCGTTGTTTTTTTCTTTTTGCTATCTTGCTTCACTTTTTGCGTTATCGTTTTATCATTATCGATTTTATGGACGTTACTGCCATTGGATTGCGAACTAGTAGAAGCTTGTCTTTTAGCATTTTTTTAAATCCTTTGAATTCTTCGCCACTGGGTGTCTTAAATAATGGAGTCCTGTTGAAATTTAAGGTTTGTTGTGTTAGCTGTTCAGTATTACGTTCCTGGATGTGCAAAAATTCATCGCTTCTTTTCGTAGCGGGGTAATATTTAGCAGTGTGTCCTTGGTTACATACAAATCAGGTGATCTTGTCGGTAGATGCGTATATATGATAGAGCGTTTCTTCGTAGTTTACTGTAAATTCCTTTGGAATTTTGTTTACGTTGTCGGGATCAACAAATACCTGTCTTCTAAAACTCACTATTTGCGTGAAACCAGGATCATCGAAACCAAGCCTGATAAAACTCATTTTAGATTTTGGAGTAACACCATTTTCACTAAGTTTTAACGTAATTTCGTCAAGCGGTATGCAGGGATGCACATTAGAAAATATAATCCTTCTTGCCTTGGATACGTATGGTCTGATTTTCAACTTATGTTCACCAATTTCAATGACATCGTTCCCCTCTCTTGTAATTTCTTCTACCAACTTTTCGCTATTTAAGTAACAGCAGAACCAATTTTGCGAAATTTTGGATGCAGCAACAATATTGGTTGGAGCCGTTTTGGTGGCTATTGCTCTCAGATACGTTTTGACTTCAATTTCTTCTACTGTATCGATCACTATTGCTTGATTCTTCTTTGGAAACAAGCTATTACTAACGATTTTAGAAAACGATGGTGGATTGTTTTTTATAGCTGTAGTCTTAACAGCTATAGTGGTATCTTGTGAACTTGGTGAACCTCGTGTCATTATCGGTGAGAGCCTAATCGTTTGAGACCCAATAGGAGCCAGTAGTACACATGCCTGACTCTCGTGACTGCCCAAACCGTACTGCATAGAGCCTATAGGAAGCGAAAGCGAGCGAGACAGTAGTCCCGCGCAGCGACGACCAATAAGCCAGCGTGCTGCCGCGGCGGCACGGGAGGGCTGGACGTCGGCGGCCGCCATCGAAAGCAGGACCGATACTCTCCTGCCCTGACTAAACCTGAGCGCAGCGTCCCGCAGGTTGTCCCTAACATTCCCGGTGGTTGTCTTTGTAAAGAATTACCGTGACATCTTCGATTCTCCAAAAAGGAAATGAGGTTGGTATGTCATTTTCTGATTTTCCTCCGCTAAGTTTTTTTGCGAAAGAGTTGCTCCACGTTTCGGGTAGTGAACATTAATATTCTTTGTCCCGGCTAGAGGCTATCTATCTGTGGCTGTTTGCTTTCCGTTAATTCAGGAATTAGTTATCTTGCGCATAATTGCGAGTCTCGCCGTATGTCGTCGGAGACATGTGAGAATCATAGTGTTTTACTGATCGACGACTGCAGTATTCACGGTTAGTTAAATATAAGTCCGGTATAATTGGGAGTTGTCAAGACGGACAAGAGTGTGTGATAAATTGCGGACAAGAATGAGTGTGTTAGTTACGCCGGATACTCTGGGACGCGCGGCAGTCAAATAATTGTATCGTCGGTCGCGTCGCTATTGTAAATCATGACTATCTATTAGAGGAAAAGTACGAAAACTTGATTATGCGATTGTGGTTATCTTCAGGCTATCTACGGGAGATTTTAGGCTATCTTGCGCATTTCTTTGTTACACATAAAGTATTCAAAAGGTTACCTTACAGCCTCCATTTACCGTGTCGTTGTTATTTGTGGGGTTAAGTTTAGGTTTTTTAGGGTTTTAGGTTTAGTTTATGTCACGCTGAAAGCGAAGTGTTTATCGAATAAGGCTAGTGTAAGAATTTTACTTAATTGAAAAAACCTACGCTTGTTCTCTACGGTCGGAGTTGATTTTATCCCCGAACCGCCCTCTTTTCTAAACCACCTTGCGGGGCTGAGTTGGCCGAGCAAAATCTCCTTTCTTCGAATCGCGAAACAAAGAGTCGCGAGACTTTTACTTTACAATAAAATAATAGTGACGAGGTCAACGCTCTTGTATTTTAAATCAAACGGCAACGTTACACTTTATTCAATTTCCAAATGGAGTTTATATTTCAATACCAGATAAGGAGAGAGAAGACAGAGTAGACCTCTCTCTAGAGCGCTTGGTTCGGATTGTCCATCATAATTTACTGTCAGCATCAAATCAATTTGCATCACCGATGAATTCTCTCGCTCATTTTCCCCACTCACTCATTAGATACGCGCAGACGTCTTCTCTTACAAACCTGCGCACGCATCATCACTCTCCTTATTATCTCTATATACATACACCTAATACTTCCTCACGCATCTCTCTACTGTATTGGCGGTCCGTTATATGTTAATTGTGGCATTTATGATTAAATTAAATATTTGTTCTACAGTTTTGATCTACAGTTAAAAAATCAATTAAAGTTCTTAGGTTCCATATCACCAATAAATACAGTACTGACGTATTTAAATCGTAGACAACAATACATAAACAAAAATTTTTCTTTAGCGAATGTCGAATTTTACTTGTCCGTTCTTTTTTTCGGGGGGAGCGGGGGTGTAATAGAATCCTCAATTAGAATACGCGCATAATTACGATAAATATGGGGGGGGGGGGGTGAACGAAAACCGCAGCATCCTACAAGACGACTCTGACAAAAATAGATCTGGAACACTGGAGGAAAATTATATATATGAAAATGATATACGCAAAATGATATACATGAAAATGTTATACACAAAATGATATACCGAAAATGGCATATTAAAACGGACTACCTCATAAATTAGAATCGCTATAAAACTAATGGATAGATGAAATTACAATAACAAGCGTATAAAAACCGAAAGACTCATTTTCTTGAGAAAATCCATAAATTAAAATAAAGGCGACGAACGAATAGAGATGCGACGAATATGTCTGTTGAAATGCGTGGATAAAAATTAGACATTGTGAGGTTTATATTGTTAATCATAGTAGTTTATTTAAAGAGTGGCTTGAGAGCCATAAGTCGTCGCCACGTCTGCTCTGCTTGGAGTTTAACAGGAAAGAGAGCGAGAACAGCGTGTACAGTATAGTCGGCGATTAGAGTGTAGACGCGAGGCATGCGCTGTTCGCTTGCACTCGCGTGTGCTCGTCTGACTGCACGAAATCGTCGCGAATCCAGAGATGTCGCGAGGTGTACCATTTTGGGTTAGATCACGATTATAATAATTTACATATTACAACACGCCTCCTAAATTTTATAATCGTGATTGTTTATACGTTTCATTAAAACATCGCAGACAATTTGTTTTACGCATTTTAAATTAATTAATTAAGAGCATTTCAATTGAACACGAGATTTTATATCTGAACTTGAGATTTCACAACTGAACTTGGATTTTTTTCAACTAATCTTGGATTTTTACAAGTGAACTTGGATTTATAACTCTGAACTTGAGATTATTACAAAACATTTCTAAATTAATCTTAAAGCTGTTCTGTTTTTTATAAATTTTGTCTTATCTAAACTTTTAGTTAGCATATCAGCCAAGTTTGAGCTTGATTCTATTTTTACAATATCAATTATGCCTTTTTCGTAATTCTCATTTATATAATGATACTGCACTTCGACGTGCTTTGAGTTTTTTTTTAAGTTACCGTATGTTGCAATCGCAATTGCACCTGAGTTATCCTCATACAAATTAATTGGTTTATCGAATTTCACGTTGAACATTTCCTGTAACAAGTTTCTTACAAATAATATTTCTGTCACCGCTTCTGACATGGCAGTGTACTCCGCGAAAGTTGGGCATTTAGTTACAGTGCTTTGTTTATGACTTTTCCAAAAAATTAAGTTTCCAAATAATCTAATTACAAAGCCTGTTGTAGATTTTCTATCTACACTATCTCCTGCATAGTCAGAATCTACCGTACAGTCTAATATTTCATTTTTTAAGTTATCGCAATATGTCAATTTTAAGTCTTTAGTTTTATAGAGATATTTTAAAATTCTCAATGCATATTTATAATGTGTTTGGTCGTAGCAACTTTGGTATCGACTTAAGTAATTTACGCTATACGCAATATCTGGCCTTGTGCCTGTACTTATATATAATAATTGGCCAATTATGTTTCTGTATTTTATACTTTCATCGATTTGACTAGCTAGATCTAGCTTTAAGTTTGTTTCCATTGGAGTATCATAAAGTTTGGCATTTTCTAGATTATATTTCATTGCCAAAGATTCAATATACTTTGTCTGACTTACGGTTATTTTACTTCTATTATTATTATAATCTATATCGGTACCTATGTATTGGCTTATTTTGCCTAAATCTTTCATTGCAAATCTTTTCATTAGAGTAGCTTTTACTTCATTTATTTTATTTTTATCTTTGCAACAAATAAGGAGATCATCAACAAAGACTAGTATGTATATTGGATCTTTGCTCGTGTTATTTACATATAAACAGTAATCATAATTGCTTCTTACAAAATTTAAGCTTACAATGAATTTATTAAAATAATCATACCAAGCTCTTGGGCTTTCTCTGAGTCCATACAGTGCTTTTTGCAATCTGCAAACTTTAATGTTTCCAGTTTCATAACCTTCCGCTTCATAAATATATACTTCTGTTTTTACGTAACCATTTAAAAATGCTGTCTGGACATCCATTTGATCAATAAATAAATTATTTCTGCAACTGTCCGACAATAAAATTTTCAAAATTTGCATTTTTCCTACTGGGGAATATACGTTTTCTAAATATTCTCCGGCCAATAATTCCAGTACTAAAAGTTTCGGACGTTACTACGTGGTCCTCGACAAACGGCGCACCGCGTAGTACTTTCCCAGCAGAAACTGCATACCGAATGATCATTTAAGCATTGATCGACCGGCCTAAAAATGTACTCGCAACAGATTGGACAAGGCACGAGAAAGGGCCCTATCACGTTCGAAACTGTTGATGCGAGCGAAGGGCGCACGGGCACTTCGAGGTTGATTGATAAATCGGGTGTACTCAAAACATTATCCAAACGCGGCGACGCGGAGCGATCAGTAGATCACTGGGCAGATCGATGTCAGTCACCGACCGATCTGAAGCAGGCGCTAGATTACCCGACTGATTTGCAAAAGGACTGCCCTCATCCGTGCATATCATGCGCAATGCATATCATTTCTCAGATGCGAGTTCAACACCGGCCGAACAGCTCTCCACAAGCCTCCCCCTGGGCGCGGACTTCCCGGCAGGCCGCCGGCCTCGGCGGGAAACCGGCAAGCCAGACATCCCAGACAAGAAAGAGGACCTTTCGCAGGCCGCTTAGTGTCCGCGGAGGTAAGACCAGAAATAAAGATCACCGCAAAAATAGCACGGCTTCTTGGACTGGAGAGTGTGAGTTTTCCTTATGTTCCTCCTGAGACTCTTGTGACTGTAACGTTTGCGATAGAAAGCACATAACTCATTCTCTTGGGACCGGTCCGGATGCCGGTGACACTTTATTGCTTTGCGTATGGCGCAAAGCCGTAACGTGTCATGATTTACATCTACTCATCCGGATGCCAAGTACTCGTTTGGCAGGACAACGTGCTGGCTTCCTGAAGATTATGAAGGAGTTTGGAGTAGAGCCTGGACACGCTGCTGCTAATTGGGCTAACGCCACCGATTCCAGAACACACTTTGACTGAGAGGCATACTCTTTTGAGTACCAAAGAAGCCAGAGCTATCAGAAGAGCTTTGCCACAAAAAGATGACAACTATGCTGCTGGTACACACTAGGCTGCATGCACATCATCCTCGTTCATCAAATTGGAAAAAGAGATATAATATAATATATATTTTCATTTGTTCACTAATTATTAATCAAAAATATTGATTAATTTAATTTTTCAGTGTCAAGTACAACAATATTTAAGTAGCTTGCTTTATCATTATGGCGGAAAAAATAAGTATACTTCTCTGTATTTTTATATCGTTATTACAAGTAAGAAATATTAATTAATTTTGTTTTTCAGTGGAAGAGTTTGCTACCTGCCTCTCTCTATAAATCTGACAGTTGAGTTAATGTATGTGTGTTTATAAACATGGATAGTATGGTGCCAAATTTAAATATTCACCAATTCAATTTTATAAAAGATAAGTAAAATTTTTTCAATTTTACCCTGATATATTGATATTTAAAATATGATATATTAATATAGAAAATAATTAAATAATGTCTTTTTTAACTTCCAGGTAAAAATTACCGCACAGACCTAATATGGTATGTCCAAATATACCATATCAATAGTCAAAATCTTTGTCCTGACTAATAGGAAAAGTTATAATTGGGCCCACTTGATTTACTGGTTTGTAAGTAAATTTATAGTTAAAATTGTTACTCCTAACTTTAACATTGATTTAAACTAATATTGATTTCTCCTGATTTCAGCTCACTGTTCGTAAGATTCCAAGTAAACCGATGGATGAAATGAGATCAAATTTTTTTTACAAGTTCTACACACCTGTCATTCTTATATGAATGATGTGATTTTGATTTGAATGTGTAGAAATTGTTTTACAAAAAATTAGTAGGAAAAATAGTTGACAAATAATTAAAAATATAGTATTTTTGTTGTAAAACAATTTCTACGCATTCAAATTAAAATCACATCATTCATATGAGAATGACAGGTGTGTAGAACTTGTAAAAAAATTTTGAGCCCATTTCATCCATCGGTTTACTTCGAATCTTACCAACAGTGACAAAATACTTTAATTGGTGTCCGTAGTGTCACCACTACCAGACAGCAGTACATGAAGCCTATTATTTAAATAAATTGTAGGTAATGTGACCTAGTTTTATTATAAAAAATATCTCTATAAAAACTTAAATTTATATATTAATTTTATGTATTTTTATTTTTCAATCCATTGGACTGTTTTGTCCCTTTAGGGAGGAAAGGAACACCGCAAAGCCGACTCAACCTGCTAAAACCCAACCAACGGCTCCCATGAAAAAAAAAAAACATTAAAAACACGCACTTAAATTAATAAAAATGACACGGGTGAACACCACTATAGGATAATAAAGAAGAAAATAACAACAGCATCAATAAAGAAAGCAAGCCAACAAATAGCAATAGAGCTAGCCACATGGATAAAGCAATAAAACTAACATACTAAAATAGAGACGAAAACAGCCACTACCACGGCACTACTACATACATATACATACATACATACAAAAATGCAAAACTATAGGACACCCTCTTACAGGTGTGCCATACCCAAGGAAATCAACGAGGCCATCGCCATAAAAGCCATCGACCGTAATCCTGGATTATTAGTTGAAAAGCTAAACCCATTGGCAACCTCAGGCACAACATGGAAAATTACCCAGCGGATAAACCTCGAGGCATTCTTCTCAAGATGGGGCAGTCTAATACACTGTTAGAGGATTTTGAAAGCAGCTTGTACTCAAGAAAATGCATCATGTCCATATAGACCACAATTGAATCAGACGCGTCACCAGATTGAAGAGGCAATGAAAAACGTGGACAAGTTAAAGAAGCTATTGCAGGGCCACAAAACAATACAGAAGCCGAGAACCAAACGAGCTTGGTTGTCGGCAATAGGAAAAATCAGCCGCACATTATTCAAAATCCTAGACGAGGAAGCGGGGGAAAACATTAGACAGTTTATCAGCATCACGGCCAACGACACAAGACAACTGGCGAAATTACTAGCGAACCAGTCCGAGCTAATACACATAGCTGGAAGGTACCATAGGCAAACTACAGTCTAAACAAGCGAGCCTCCAGAGCCAAGAAAAAATCGCAGAAGTCCTAAACCTGCTAAAAGACAATGTACTACAGCACGAAAACTAGATACGAAAATTTTAACTGACGCAGTACTATTCACGATTCAAGGGGTAGTACATCCCCGATTCGTAACGCCAGAACAAATAGAAAAATAAGAAGCCCTCGCGAAAGAGACAATAACTGATTCATGGTTCTCTCCCGTAGAAGTCGGGACGTCTATCACAGAATTAATTAAAATATCTGATATTTCAATTCTATTTCAAGACATGCACCTCGTCTATTATATGGGGATACCTCTGCTGGACAACTACTATAATCTATATAAAGCCTCCGCTCTGACGATCAAACAAAAATCCTTAAACACATTAGATACCTTCGCGTACATATGGCCAGAAACTCAGTATTTCCCACTAGATCAAGGAGCATACATAGCCATCGCCCTAGATGCCCTGAATAAATGCAAAAAATTTAACAACCTCTACATATGTAAATATATAGAGCCAGTCCACGAGGTAAACGAGGACACCAGCTGTGAAAATTAAAATCAGTACCGACAGGACCCCTCTTGACCTCTCAGAATGCAAAATTAAACTTATAAAATCAAGGGACACCTTTGGGATGCGTATGAGCACTCAAAACACCAGGGCATTCTCTACAAACACGAAGGAAAAACTGTTCTTCGATTGCAAACGAGCGACAGACCACGCAATAGACATCGACGGGGTTTACTACCCACGTTACGCCTGCCGCATGGTTGCACCGCGCGCACCAACACGATACGCGTCAATTACTCCACCGTATTGTTTAATAAAACGGAACTAACATAGCCGTGTGACCAACTTGTTGAGCCTTAGAAGGACGCTAACGCGATCGCTAAAAACGGGACGGGATTTCCTCGACATTATTGATAAAGCCAAAAGCTTAGGCGAATAAAGGGATATTTATTCGCCTAAGCGCCTAAGCCTATTTATTTAGCGGTACGATCACACTCGTCATAATAATAATAATAATATGGAAAGTTCTCACCAAAAAGGGGGCTCCGCTACTAATCCGTGATAGACTGATTTCAGGAAACGAGGGAACGCACGTACAAAGTTCCGTGGCACCCACGCAAATGCACGGGACATGATGACCAGAGGATGGGAATCCGGCACAACGCAGACAAACACTTTGTTGACTTCAAAATAAGCGAGAGTAACTTTTAAATTTTGTACGAAAGAGAGATTCGCTGGGTAGACACTATGTATATTAGGGTTACACAAACATGGCCTACGGCGCATTACTCAACACATATCAATGTAACAATTACACCTTAGAAAAACGTCATATTTGTAAAACCACTCGACCAACCTTAGCAAAGTTTTTACCACTCGACCAGCCTTATCGGAACTCCATGTAACAGGGAAAATCTCATATTAAATTAAAAATATTTTTCTCTTCCTCCTTCCCGAATACGTAGAGAAACCGCGTGAACATTTTCAGATCTAGCACACTGCGTAATTTGATACACTTATCTTGACCTCGATTTGAGACTGTATCAATAATCAATATCCAGACCGTAGCGTAATAGCAGGAGGAATAACACATGAGAGATAAGTCTTAGCTTTGTCGGACGTAGAACCGCTTGCCCGACTCAAGGCGGACGACACGAGACAGGTAGTTCAGGCTCAAAGACGACGAAGATTAGGGCCGCGTAATTAGAACGTAATCACTTCGAGTCTACGTCAAATATTGTTTATTACATTAATAAATCAGCATTCACCGATAATCTGTTTCGATTTATTATTCATCACTCCGATATTTTCGCAGCAATCGTGAGGTTAATTCCCTCACGAAAAACAAAATTATCGACCCTCACACGTAACATTTTCTTATATAATAATATTAAAAATCAAATTATATGACTTTTAACTTAAAGTATTTGTCTCTTATAATCGTGATCTAACCCAAAATGGTACACGTCGCGACATCTCTTGATTCGCGACGATTTCGTGCAGTCAGACGAGCATACGCGAGTGCAAGCGAATAGCGCATGTCTCGCGTCTACACTCTAATCGCCGACTATACTGTACACGCTGTTCTCGCTCTCTTATTTGTTAAACTCCGAGCGGAGCAGACGTGGCAACGACTTATGGCTCTCATGCAACTCTTTAAATAAACTACTATTATTAACAATATAAACCTCACAGTCTAATTTTTATTCACGCGTTTCAACATGGTAGCAGAGCATGGTTAATATATTTTTCATTGTCTTCTATAATTACTTTCGAGTAGTATAGAGACAATAAGCTCTAAAGTGAGGTTAAAGCCACGTGGAGATATAAAAGTTTAAAGTGATAAAACAAAGTGTTTGATTAATTAGAATTGAAAAATAAAAGCACTAAGATGAAGGGAAATTCATCCGCTACCAAATAATAAGATTTCTGGAAAATAATTAAAATTAAAGTGCGATGTTAATGGATTAAAGTCGGCAAGCAAAACACGTAGTAAAGCTGTATTAGACAACGTGGAAAATTTTGAGGCTAAGCACATGTCCTTGTGGTTTAAGCTTAAAGTAAAAAAAGAAGACGAATTAGGAGAGAAAAATATTAAATTACAAGAAAAGAGTAAAGTAAAGTGACTTGTGAGTGCAGTGAAAGAAAAAATTATTTTGAATAATACAACGAAAGTGCTAGAAGAAATTAAACAAAGAAAGAAACAAATTGATATGGCGGACGAGATGACTACGGGAAACAAAGGATTTATATTGCAAATATTTAATAGGACAGACTACGAAAAATGGAAATATAAATTAAAATTATTCTTGGAACTTAAAGTATGTAAGTTACTGAACATAATGAAAGGCCGACAACTATAACAGAAGCCGAATGGAAGAAGAAAGAGATAAAAGCAAAAAATTATATTGTGAACAGTATGACAAATACACAACTCGAATTAATAATTTCTGAAGAAAGTGCCAAGAAGATGATCGATAAATTAGATGAAAATTTTTTAAAGAAAAGTAGTGCTGTGAAATTACTATGTAAGAGGAAATCGCTCAAGTTGAAAATGGAAGAAAGTGAGAATCCAACAGACTTTTATAATAGTTTTGAATAACAAGTGAATGCACTTAAAAATGCGGGAGAAAATATAACGAATGAAGATAAATTTAACTATTTTTTTATGGCATTGCCAGGAAGCTTGTCGCATATAGTTGATATCGTAGATGCATTACCAGAAAAGGACAAAACAGTAGAATTTGTCAAATCAAAACTTGAATTAGAGTACAAGAAAAGACAAACAAAGAAAAGTCAAATCAAAACTTGAATTAGAGTACAAGAAAAGACAAAGTGAAAGTCTAAATTTAAGAAGTAATATTGAAAACTCAAATGTATTTAAAGCGGAAAAACAAAAGGACAGTAGTACATGCTACCGGTGCGGGGCACAGGGCCATTTCCAATATCAATGTACGAGTCAAAATAGCGGGAGAAATTCTTGGAGAGGCTCGAGAGGACGAGGACAGCCAGCGCAAGGAGGTGCACGCTCTCAACAACATCAACAACAACGAGGCGGCGGCAGCAACAGCAGAAGTAACAGAGGTTACCACAACAGAGGCAGAGGTCAACGAGGCCGAGGCGGTCAACATCAGCAAGATCGGTCCGAATCCAACGTCTTCACAACAGAAGTAGACTATAGCGAAGAAAACAACGTGGAAGTAAACAATTGCGCAAATGAATTGGAATAGGTTTTAGATAGCGGGTGTTCAGACCATATTATTAATGATGATAAATACTTTACAAATACGAAAAAATTAGAAAATCCGATTGACGTAAAAATGGGAGACGGTCGTAAATTAAAATCAACGGTTGTTGGCGATATTAAAGCTACATTCAGAACAAACTATAGTGAAACTGAAATTGTATTAAAACATGTATTTTTCATTAAAAAAATGAGTAAAAATTTAATGAGGATTAATTTCGGGAAAGTCGCTGAAAATGCAAGAATTGTGTCGACAGGAAATTCATCAAAAATTTATACTGTGTTTGAAAATAGCCAAAATTATGTAACTGAAAGTATAGATAATGGAATGACGTTAAAAGAAAAATATCATAGAATACTTGGACATGTGAATTTCGTTCTTTTAACCTAGTTAAAGGTTTACCAAATAATTTAGAAAGTGAATATTTGAAATGTGGTACTTGCATACAAAATAAAATGACAAACACTAAATTTGAAAATAATAGGCATCGAGCCAGAGATATGGGAGAAATTATTCATGCGGATGTAAATTGACCGTACTGTAGGATTCAGGGGAGAAAAATATTTTTTAGTTTTAGTGGATGATTACAGTAAAGTTGCAAAGATCTATACAATAAAAGAAAAGAACGAAATTTATGACTGCATCGTGAATTATGTAAATCTATTTGAAAATATAATAGGAAAGAGGATACAAAAATTAAGATGTAATAACGGTAGAGAATTCATAAATAAGAATATATATAATCTTGCAAAAGATAAGGGGTTTCATATTGAACCGTGCCCCCGTATGTTCATGAATTGAACGGAACTGCTGAACGATACAATAGGTCGGTAATGGAAACGGCAAGATATCTATTAGCAGACGCTAAAATTCATACTAAATTTTGGCCGGAAGTAGTTCAAATAGCAGCTTATTTGAAAAATAGAATCTTAGCAAATACTTTAAAGAAAAAGACCCCGTATGAAATCATGATGGGAGAAAAACCTAATATTAAAAATCTTAAATTATACGGTAGTAGAGTTTTTGTTCGAGTCCCTGAAGTAAAGAGAAAAAGTAAATGGGATAGGAAAGTAGATTTAGGCGTATTAGTTGGATACGGCAGTTTAGGCTATAGAGTCTTAGTAAATAATAAAGTAATTGTAGCCGAGCATGTAGACATAATTGAAGAATATGTTAAGTTAGTGGGAGTTAATGATATTGATGTAGAAAATGAAAACAATAATGACTTTATACTTCCTCCTACTTCACCCTTCGGGGAAAGTAGGGGAAAAGAACCTTATATAAATGAGGAAAATAAAAATTTGTTTGAAAATAATGAGAATGAAATTACTACACCTAATACTAGCAACGAAAATTTAAAGGTGGTAAGAAAGTACGAAAGAAGGAAAATCCCTGTAAATCATACGTATCAAAATGACGTCGGGAGGCAGCCGGCCTCCTGATGCTCCGCTAGAAAAATATTACAAATGTCATCCTAGTACTAAAGTAGGATCGGTAGTGTGCATTGTGTGTGGTGAATTTTTTCATACAAACGAATTTGTAGTAAAATATAATGCTGGAGTTCCTGTAAAGTTCCTGAATAACTCGTTTGTTATTTGTCAAGAACATTCTAACCTGGCTTTGACTTCGAAGCTGACAGCAGAAACAGCTGAGTTCATTGCCCAGCTGAAAAGCGTTGACAGAGAAGCGACAAAACAAGAATTGCTCACGGAAATCGAGGAAATCGGTTTAAATAAAACCAAAGGACTAAATGATGCTGTTTTTGAAGATTTAAATGAAGTTGAAACACTGAAAGTGGAGAACAGCCTTCTTAAACAACTACTGAGAGAAGTGCAAGATAAAAATAAGTTATTAAACGACTTATTAACAAAAGAAAAAGCAAGCAATAACAGTGCTAATTTTATCAAAAAAGTGTCATACGCTGATAGTGTCAAACAAATACCTGCTAAACCTAGAGACAAAAAAGTGCCAAAACTAATTATAAAGAAAACAGATAAAAATGACAATACTAACATAAGTAAAACAGTGTATAACTACATTACAAAGGATAAAACAATACAAACAAAAAAACTTACAAATAAAAACAACGATCTGTTAATAATAAACTGCATGAATCTAGAAAGTGTGCAAAAGATTGAAAGTGCTCTAACAGACAAATTAAAAAACAGTAGCAAAATTGAAACAGAACATATTAAAAAACCAATAATGAAAGTGCTAGGAATAGACAATGTGTTTAAAAACAAAGAAGAACTCGAAAATGATATTAATCAAAGAAATTTTCGCAACATCGTAGATAAATGTAAAGTTCTACATAGTTTCAATAGTGCAAAAAATACAATTGGTGCTATTATTGAGGTGTCATCCAACATATATAAAACAATAAAAGAAAACAGAAGTAAAATGTTCATCGCATATCAAAACTGTAAAGTATTTGATATCATAAATACAAGTCCATGCAACAAATGCGCGAGATTCGGACACGGTGGTAAGAATTGCGAAAATAACGCAACGTGTCACAAATGCGCTGGCGATCATATAGCGTCAGAGTGCAAAAGTGACTAGCTCAAATGTCCAAATTATGATTTTCGCAATAATAAATACAAGACCAAATATAATACAAATCATAGTGCCATAGACAGCCAAATGTGCGAAATTCTCAAATTTAAAATAAAGAAATTCATCGAATCCACTGACTATCCCCTGCAACCTACTTACCAGAGAAATTCGGGAAAGTAGAAAGCAGCTTCGATAGAAACACAACAGCGAGACAGACGGTAAGGAAGGTAACTACAACTGTACACTCGCGTGTGCAGAGGATCAATCAAAACAATATATCAGACACCGAAAGTGCACTGCATAAGTAATTTATATCAAAAATGGAAAAATTTATTAGATAAAAATCTAGAGAATAAAGAATTTTTACTATGCGTAAATATTAGAAGCTTAAATCAAAATTTCAATAAATTAGTTATTTTTCTTAACAGTCTCCAAAGTATTATTGTCCAAACCAAGTATTATTGTCTGTACTGAGACATGGAATTTAAAATACCATGATATGTTCCATCTAGATGAATACAAAAGCTATTATAATAACAGCCATATAAATCAAAATGATGGAGTTGTAATTTATATTCATGAAAGTATTAATGAAGCAACTGAAATCTTACAAATAAATAATTTAAAAATTTTAAGTACAAAAATCACCTTACAAAACAATGATGAAATTACCATTTCATCTCTGTATAGAAGTCACAGTCTCACGAAATCAGAATTTGTCTTAGATATAAAAGCTCTACTAGAAGGTAACAAATCAAACAAAAATAACATTATAGTAGGTGACTTTAATGTTGACATAAATAGTAGCGAAACAATAGACCAAGAATTTTTGCAGATTATGCTAGAAAATGGCTACTATCCTGGAATTAAAGATATTACTAGACCCGCTATTACTGATTATAATAGGGGAAGTTGTATTGATAATTTCTACATAAAGTCTAACAACATTGAACACAAAACATATGCTTTGACAATACCTTTTAATGATCACTACCCTATTTTCATGACCATCAAGAGTAGCAAAAATAAAAAGAAAAATACAGACAATACACACATAAATTATCAAAAGCTACACAGAATTGCATGCTTGCAGAAATGGTCTGACGTTGCTGCAACAGAAGACCGAAATAAAGCTATAGACAGGCTAATACAAATGATACAAAAATGCATGGAAGATGCAGAGTGCAGCACTAAAAAACGTAAACAAAGAAACATGAGACCTAGAAAATCATGGATAACTAGTGCAATAATGACTTCATGCAACAAAAAAAGAACAGCTATATGAAATTTGAAAGCAAGATCCAACGAATACAGGAAAAAGAAAAAATTATCAAGATTATGTGAAATCATTAAATTAAGTTATTAATAAAGCCAAGGAAAATTATGACAAAAAAACCATAGAGGCTAGTCAAGGTGATCAAAAGAAACTATGGAAGATTATCAATAATAAACTAGGTAAAAGCAATAAAAAAAGTGAGATTGTCAAATACATAAAAAATGAAGATTCTAAAATAACTGACTCAGATTTAATAGCAGAACTTATGAATGATTTTTTCACCAACGTAGGTATAAAATTGAGTGAACAGATTGAGTCAAACGAAGCAATTCCTTTACCACCAGCCAATAGTAAAAATATCTTTATCTTTCCAACTAATAATATCGAAGTTCATAAAACTATAAAAAGCTTAAAAAACAAAAATGGAGGCATAGATGGCATAAATGCAGCTTGTCTAGAAAAAATTGCAGAATATATCAGCGACCCAATAGCGATTATTATAAACAGTTGCATTGAGAAAGGAACCTGGCCAGATGAACTTAAAAAAGCAGAAATCATACCAATTCACAAGGCAAAAGAAAAATTTCTCATAAATAACTACAGACTAATTTCCTTAATCTCTAATATAGCAAAAATTTTTGAAAAAATTCTACACAATCGTCTAATAAGTTTCATTAACAAGCACAAAATTATCTCCGACAAACAATTCGGTTTTAGAAAAGGAAAGAGTACAAAAGATGCGTTGAACTTAATCACTAATCTGATTTACAATCAGCTGGACAACAGTAAACCAATTGCAGTCACTTTTCTTGATTTAGCCAAGGCCTTCGATACAGTAAACCATCAAATATTGTTAAGTGTTAATGTTAAGCTATACAATATAGGAATCAGAGGCAATGCACATCAACATCTAACAAGTTACCTAACAAATCGAAAGCAAAGAGTAGAAGTACTACCAGAAAACTCGTATGCTGATGACACGGCTGTGATAGTAGAAGGTAATAATTGGACGGAAGTTGAAACAAAAATGAATGCCTTTCTAAGTATAGTTTCAAACTGGCTTGTTTACAATAAGTTGTCACTCAATACAGATAAAACAATTTACCTAGAATTTGGAAATAATTGCAATAGTACACCAAAAACAATGAACATAACGATAAAAGGTAAAAATATAGAAAGAGTGAATAGCACAAGGTATCTGGGTGTTATTTTCTACAGTAACGTGAAATGGGAAGAACATGTGATGAGCGTTTACAACAAGACCAAATACTTGATTTTTGTGTTTTACAAATTATCAAGAATCATGACAACTGACACCTTAAGAATGCTCTAGTATGCATTTTTCCATGGTACATTGTCCTATGGAATTATTGCATGGGGAGGAGCTTATATAAGCTGCACAAGAACTCTGCAAAATCTACAAAACAGGATACTCAAGATAATAAACAAAAATACTTTCATTGTTGACAAACAACCCCTTAATATTGATCAGATGTTTACTTATGAGTCTCTCCTGTATCATTATGAATATTTGATGGAGAAATTTAGCAACTCTAGCTCAGTAACAAGAAACAAGAACATAATTCTACCAAAAACTAATAAAAGAGTGAGTAATAAAAACAGCCTCATAAGGGCAATTTATTACTTCAATAGATTGCCTAATGAATATAAAACGATAGTTATGATTCACAGCAGGAAATCAAAACTCGAAAAATGGCTGAAGGAAATCTATTAACGTCGCACACAATAAATAAATAACAGAATAAATTGTAAAAACATTAAACATCTACTAGAAGACCACATACATAGGAGAAGTCTAGATAGCATGCTGAGGGAGAAGGATCCCTCTACATCGGAAGTCCATGAGGGGGTGTCTATTATCACAGACAGTATGGTGCTAGACTTAAGAACATACTTTTGTATCAGGTATTGGCGATAGAAAAGCACAAGAATTTACTGTATGTGTGATCTTACTATTACTGATTCTAACCTGGTAATGATGTTACCAGGTACTAAGTCGGGATGGCGGATTACACACATACTTGTAGTTTTAATGTTTTTTCTTTAGTTTTTAAGTTTTAGATATAAGTATTTTTTGTTAGTTTTAATTTTTAGTTTATATCGAGCCAGACCAGCGAACAGGGATTTTCCCTCTGCTGGGTTACTCTTTGGAACGTAATTAATGTGTAATATTAATGTAATCATACTTGTATTGTATATATACTCTGGTAAATAAATAAATAAATAAATAAAATAAATAGATTTTGGAAATCCTGTAACACATTTTATCTATCTAAATTATGTTGATGCAAATGTACCGAATACATTTGAGGAGGCGATAAAGTCAAACGATTGTAAAAAATGGAAAATTGCTGTGGATTCCGAAATAAATAGTCTTAAGAAAAATAATACTTGGCAGATAGTTGAGAAACCAAAAGATAAAAAAGTCATTGATGTAAAATGGGTCTATAAAAAGAAAAGCAATAATGTTCATAAAGCCAGATTAGTCGTAAGAGGTACTGATACCAACTGCAACCCTGTTGGTATAAATACCTCGGATGCGTACAGTTCATGAAGCCTTATGATTGGACGAATCACGTTATGGTTGGCTCCTTTCGTGCCTCGCGTGTACCCGCTCGAGCGGTTTCTCTATCTGCTTCGTCTGTTTCTTCCGGTTCGTCCTCCTCTATTAGTGGCCGCCTTTTGTCCCTTTCGTTTTCTGATTCGGGTAAGTTCGACTTGTGATCGGCATGCGTGTTTTAACCTTTTACTTGCTGTCTTTCCTTACGTTATTTCAGGGCTGTCCGACGCTGCAACTTCTAATTCCTTATTTCAGGTTGGATCCAGCCTTCGTATCCTTTATGAGCCCGGTCGCGTGTTGACCCGGTGGACACTTGGATCAGCATCCACCCGATGGATGAGTCATTTTCGGACAATGAAGTGGTGTCGAGTGAAGTGCCTCTGTCCCAGATCTGCTGGGAAATCTATTCTTGGTAGCTGTTCGTGCGGCGGGAAACTTGACGGTGTTCGTGCGCGCCGGCCGAAGACTAACTCGTGCGGCGAGTAATCCAATACGTCGTGCTCCATTCAACATATTGAGTATATGCGTGTTGTTCTAATGGTTCTATCTCATCCCAATTGCTGTTGCCTTCACTGTACATTTTAATGTATTCCTTCAGGGTATGGTGCTATTGCTCCGTTCGACTGGGGGTAGTAAGCTGTTGTTGAGTACTTGTTGATACTGAATATTCGAGCGAATACCTCTATTACTCGATTCATGAAGAGCGCTCTCTGGTCGGATATGAGGGTCACCGGTGCTCTAAAATAGCAGATCTATTTTTCCGTGAGTGCTCGAGTCACTTCCCTCGCCGTTGCGTGTTCAACTGGGACTAGTGCGCAATATTTGGTGAAGTGGTCTTGTATTGTTACAATGTAGCGGTTCCCTCTTTCGATTGGAGGCATTGGACCGCAAAAGTCGATCGATATCTTGTCAAATGGGTGTGATGAGCTGTCCGTTATCAGCACTGTCTTACGTCCGCTTGCATATTTCACCAATAGTACTCGCTCGCGACTCTGTTGTACGTTTTGCTTGTCCGAAGTGGACGAACCGTTCCCTTCGTTTATGTTGAAGTGGCAATATTTGTATTCCTTGTTGGTTCTGAAATATACGCATACGTTGTATTCCTCGTATATACAATCTGCCTCCCCCTACTCTACTTCCAATTACAAAAATCGGCGTGCTTCCTTCAGGTTGTCGCAAGTTTCTAGAAGCGGGCTGCATAAAAGTTGGTATCTCAGTTGACTTGCTGTCATTTGTAGGTTTAGAACTCTTATCAGCGAGTGAAATAGGCAGTTCCCGAGTGGATCCGTCGGTATATTACTGTCGTGTATCAGGCGCTTACATGGCTCTGTACATGTCTTTTTCGGTGTATAGGAAAAGTCGTCGGGCCAACTCATCCAACTCCGCGGCGGTACGAGGTTGTGGGGACTGCCAAGATATTGATGACGTTCCTGTATTTGCCTTCGTCTGATCTGTTTTTGCTTGATCAATCAAGGAGTATTCCACTTTTTCCAGGGATTTAGACTGGCTTCCTGTTTTCGCGGGGATAGTCTCCTTATGCTCGCCTACATTGTAGCTGATTGAGTTGTTGTTGTCTCCGGGCCCATCCGACTTTCGACTATTAGGTGGTGATCTTACATAGGCTTCGTTGTCGATTTACGGGGTTACGCGATAGAAATCCTTCTTTGGCTCGTAGTCGAGGAAGCGTTGTTTTGATTCGTTGAATTCATCCACTTCTGGTACCAACGGAATATGAGTGATAATGATAGGCTGCAGGGAGTCAATACTCTCGTATGCGGCTGTTTCTGCGCTAGGTCTTCCTTTACTGGTTCTTTCGTGGTTTGGTCCACCGGTACCCTTTTGATCTCCCGACTCCCATATATTTATCTGAACGCCCGATCGGTCTGGTTTACTTTTTTCTTCAACGTCTACTATGAAGCGAGTCACGGAATAGTTTTCCTTGCCAAAGAGGGTTTGTCGGAGGGTTGCTAACGAAGAGCCCGTGCTTGAATGTTTGTTTTCAGGGCTATGGTTTTCCGTTTGTAGCAAACTTGGTTTTGGTTGACCTTGGTTTGTTTTGTCTCGAGTAGTGTCCCATGGTGTCTGTTGTGGCGGTCGGATAGGTGTCCCTGAAGGAGCTTCGTTTTTGGACTTACTGATTGTTTGCTCTTAGTCATGATCCGATGTTATTCGTTTATTCTGTAATACTTCGTCTTCGAAGTTTTCTCCCAGGCTACCGTCGCTGTCTCTACTGATTTCTACGTCATTCCTGCTGAATCTTGGTGCGCTCCTGTTGAGGGACTGCTTACGCACGGGTTTTATTGGGTCGTTTTGGTCCAGACGTTGTAGAGTGCTTGTGGCCTGCATTCCAATAGCCATTCGGTTGTTCGGGTCTGGCTGATGATCGGTTCCGCTGACTCCTTAGCTACAGAAATGGCTTCGCATACTGGGTATGTTTTCCCTGCTTTATTGCCGTGTACCTTCCTATAAAATCTCTTACTTCCCTTCCGTGCTCTTACTCCTGCTGCTAGCCATTAGTTATCTTCTGACACTGTTTATACTCTTTCTTTGTCAGCTGTGTCTACCGAGTCGGGGATCGCTTTCGATTTTGACCATTTCCGTGTTTTCCTGAAGCGTAGTACGGTTTTTTCGTTCTCCTGTTCTTCAGCTAGTTTGTACAGTTCCGCCTTTGGTTTTTGCGGATTTTCCTCACCTTCTTGTAATATAGGATTTCTAGAGAGCGCATCTGCGTTACCGTTGCGAGGACCTGGCCTATATATGATGTTAAATTTGTTCAGTTTCCTGAAATCTGTTACCAGTCACCATATCTTTGTTCCGTCCACTGCGGGTTTTTTGGGTATTACATACGTAGTAGAGCTGTACGACGAGTCCGTTGGCCTGATCACATGGTCTTTTAGTAGCTGTTTTATTTGGCGCTCTAATTCCTCCCTTTCCTCTTGACTCAGCCTATATGCCTTAGTGTGTACCGAGTTAGTAATAGTGTTGTTGCTTGAAGTTTTTCGCCAGGCGATCCGAAAACATGCGGTCTTTTCCGAATTATTTCCTTTATGTGGGTAATAATTTCCTCCTCCATCAAGTCTTTTAGTATTTCCGGGTCGAGAAGTTCAAAAATCTTTTAGGGCCCTGTCCCTGTTTCCGTTTGAAAATATTGTGCATATTTTGATCATTGCGTCAATTATCGAAATCGCGGTCATTGCGCCGCACAGTGCGGTATTGCCGAGCGCTATGTGCGTTTTCAATAATCTCTTGACAGGATGAAGATAAAGTAACGCACGATCGGTGAGATCGGTGAAGGTAAATAGGTCCAGAATAACGGGCAAGAAATCGCATTTAATTACTTTTTACCTAAGACAGCAAAAGAAATTAATAAATACAACATTTTTGTTACATTGTGTGTCATAAAAAAAAATGAAAATTCTTTGTTTTGTTAATTGTATACTTTTTTCTTATATTATTATAAAGATTAAACATGAATTTATTCATAAATCAAAGCTAAAATAATTATAGTTGGCCAAAAATACCATTGCTATTAATAAGATTAAAATGAAATATACTTATTTACTACTTAAATATTTACTTATTTAATTATTTATTTATTATTACAATTAAAATTAAATGCTATTAATATCAAAATCGTATTACGTTAAACTTATTTATTACACAAAATTTAATTATCAATAATGCACTAACATATAAATAAATATAATGTTTTTGCCCATATGTCAGTGATGTCACTATCCACCGAAGTGAAGTCAGTGAAGTCACTATCTTATTCCGGTTGTTTATAAAAATAAACACAGTTACATTAATGCTTATTGTATAAATTTATCTTATACTGTAAACTCTGTTTATTTAATTTTAATCTTATTAATAACAATAGTATTTTTGGCCAACTGTAATTATTTTAGCTTTGATTTATAAATAAATTCATGTTTAATCTTTATAATAATATAAGAAAAATGTATACAATTAACAAAACAAAGAATTTTATTCTTTTTTTATGACAAATAACGTAAACAAAAATTTTGTTTTTAAAAAAATAATTTTTTTATTCCAAAAATTTTTAGTGGTTTTTTTTGCTGTCTTAGGTAAAAAGTAATTGAATGGGACCTCTTGCCAGTTGATCTGGAACTATTTACCTTTGATTTCACCGATCGTGCGTTCCTTTATCTTCATCCTGTCAAGAGATTATTGAAAACGCACATCGCGCTCGGCAATACTGCACTGTGCAGCGGTTGTCAAATCCCCGGTCGTTACGTCGGTTATAAGGTGGAATCGTATTCAGTGCTTAGTGCAGCGAAAACATCCAGCCCCCATTTCTTGAACGGTCTCTGCGTGGCTGTTCGGTCTGTATGCGTCCAATTTTCGGATTTGGGTTTGGATTTTTTGTTGGGTATGGGTTTAGGCGTACGTTGAGTCCTTCATCTATCTCGTCATACGCTTTTTAAATTGCTTATACCGTTCCCCAAAACCCGTGTCTTGTTCTGGCGGCCAGAATTGCTGATTTATAAGGCTGTCGAAGTAATTTTCTACTCCCGGCAATGGACGGCCTTCAAAATCGACTGGTGCGCCTAGAACCGACGGTTCTGTGAACGCGTTCGCGATTGGGTATTCATTAAGGAGTGTACTATGCCGCGGTGGATTGAGCGCTCCGTTGATGTCAAATATTTTATCATCCAGGTTAAAATTGCGGACCCTCACTGATAGGTGAGTTGGTCTATCCTCACGTGGGTCGTTGACTACGTCTGTGCTGTCGAAACCTTCGATGCACCATCTGGGAAGGTTAGTCTACGGCCCCTGGCGATTTGATGTGTTCCTTCCTTAATTATATCGAATGTGATACGCCTGGCATGAGAGCCTATCTCCTTGGGTATAGGCCGGGTATTCCGCGTATTGAGTTGACAGAATTGTGACGGCGTCTCGCTGTCTGTTTTGACTTGTGGAGTTTGGGTTTTGTGCGATAGTAAATGTTCCGATGCTACCTTTAATATACGTTTCTTTTCCTAGGGTACTAAATCTCCTTGTCGTACCATTAAGCGAATCTGCTTTAGCGCGGTGTCTATCGTTACTACCGTGGCTAGCGCTAATTCCACAAGTTGCAGTCCAGGCGTAATTTGAGTATGCAACACGAGAGCCGGGTCTTCCCATATTTCGAGCTATTGCAGCCGCCTTTGAAACGTTACTTTCTCAACTTCGTTGAGAAGTGCGTTCGATGTCTCGAGGGCAGTACGATCGTCAACGTTTGGAAGCGGTAAATTGAAATCAGTGGCTTCCCCTAATGCCATTTTTCGTAATTGAATACGGTAATTGAGACCGCGGAATAATTTAGTTTTGAAGATAATTTTGAGTTCTCACCGATGTAAGTCAGTGTAATGGACTTGCCTTAAAGTGGCTGCGATGAATAGTAAATAGACGTAGTTCATCCTTCCTTCCTGTCCTGTGGATTTAAATAATAACACCTGGATAATATTTTCTATTCCGCTGTTATAAGTGCACCCGTATATTTTGCGAACAAAACCCCACACCTAGCACCAGAAAATGTTACGTATGAGGGTCGATAGTTTTGTTCTTCGTGAGGGGATTTACCTCACGATTACTGCGAAAATATCGGGGCGATAAACGAATCGAAACAGATTATCGGTGAATGCTGATTTATTAACGTAATAAACAATATTTGACTTATGAAACAGAGAAACACGTGTTTAAAGTAGACTAGTGATTACGTTCTAATTACGCGGCCCTAATCTACGTCGTCTTCGAGCCTGAACTACCTGTCTCGTGTCGTTCGCCTTGAATCGGGTAAGCGGGAATCGTGTGTCAAGCGCCGGGTGGCAAGAGCCCCAGTCCCTGTTTGCATCCCGTTTTTATAGTCGCGAGCTCACGGTGGGGTGGGTCGTGGCAAATTAACGTCCAAAATTGTAGAAGGGGTTTCGCGCTGAGTCAGAAGAATCGGGCTTTGGGATGAATCCGCTCTGTTGCTGGGCGCATATTTGATGACGCGGGCCCGATCGTGCTCTAACTAGCCCCGCTATAGACGCGTGACTCGTCACATGTGACAATCCTATCGACTACAACTCTACGAATCACAGAGACAGTAAAATATGTTAATACAGAGCACTTAAATATGGACGATGCTCTAATACGAAAAGAAACCAAATGAATATATCAATAAATCAAGTGTAATCTTAATAACGAAACGTCAGGTAGGGATTTAAGTAATTTTTGATGTGCTATATAATTTATGACTTAAAGATTTACAATCTCGACGTAACATAACACTGATTGAGGTTTAATTAATATACGTTATAAAATTTACAATTATTCACTAGTAATATAAATAAACAATTGTATTAAACATACTCCAAGTTCTTTTTGTAGTAAGATTAATTCAACAGTGCAATATACAATTAAGTTTTGTTGCTGCAACTATTGAACAATCATAAATTTTAGATGCCCTGATCACGAAGGACAAGCCCTCGAAAAGTGGGCTCGAGAAACGTCCATCACTTCTACACGTAATGATTATTACAGTTGAATATTAATGTGAATAAATATTTGACATTGTATAATTTGTTTTTACTATTTGTTTTACCATTATTTGTCATTCAGTAAAATTACACTGACAAATTCTTTACGTTGTCAGAAAGGTTTCATCTTATAATATAAGAAATTTATAAAATTAGAGGCATGGGTATTACGTTTGTTAATGTATTAGTAAATGCCTTGCTTGAAAATAATATCCAGGGATACAAGACTTATGAAAACGAAAGACTTTCTTTGTATCTTACCTTAAAACCACCACAATTGGACTTTCACTTCCCGTCACAACCATTAACCCCTTCCAGATCATCAAAGCTGATGACACTATCATACCGAAGCTTAGAAACTGATACAAGAACTGAAAAATACAAAGAAATATACTGTGTAAAATATATAAAATTTATATATCCACCTATATAATATAGTTTAAAAATATCCTCTCCCCCCTTAGGTCCTAGATGGTGGAGATCCTGCGTTATTAGCCAAGCATGACGATAAGCATAAACTTATGCTAAAAATGATTAAAATTCACGTTTAAAGCTTATAATAGAAACTATCAATGCTCGGATCATATTTTAAACAATCATATAACTGATATAGTTATCAGTTAGTAATACAGGTCCATTACTTACTAAAAATTTAAATAACACTAATAACTGTTTAAATTAAATATTTATTTATAAAAAAGGTTCAATTGATTCGGATAATTCATCTCTGAAACGTCACTCGGACAATCATAGAACTAGATTTTTTTATTATAAGCATACCTACATAACTTAAAACATAAGCGATTCGCGCTTCTTGACAAAAATCGTTGTATAAACCGCATGTTAAGACAGCGGCCACACTGGGTGGGTGAGAAAGCAACAATGGATAATTTAGCGAGACCGGTAAGTTACCGACTAGGTGGCGCTAGTAGTCACCATGTAATGATATGCCTGAGCGCAGGCAGAGGGCGTGCGAGCATACAGCATTGGAGAAAGGGCTATCTACGAGTATATCAGGAGCCCCACATCCACCAAACAGTCATTCGATGTGTGCCCCTAACTACCACTACATTAGGTGAATTCACTCTGTCACCTAGTGCACGGTTACCCGGAGTACCCAGTATGCGACGAGCAGGACGCTCTTGAAGAGTATCCCGGCAGGGCTATCCTTCTCCCCCTTTGCAGTAGAGTGACAATGCATATGAAGTTCATATCTCACATTAAAGATCAAATATACTTTTTATACTTTAAGCATGGTATATCATCTTTTCAACCTCACCCTACAACTGAGGTTGTTTGCAGCGCGCAGGATATATGATCCCTGCTCTTAGGTAACGTCCCTCCATCCAGATAGGACGTGAGATTGTGGATCCTCTTGGTGGTTCACCTAGTGTGTGGATATTGATGAGTAGATCCACCCGCACCAAATCCCGATACACACGAGCAGCACCCCTCAGGTAGAATCCCACTATTGAGGGTAGAGCCGACTCAGGATCATCTAGCATATGATCAAGTGATAATGGATCTTGACACGACTTCGACTGCATCTTCTCCTTTGACTAACATTCGGGTCTTGAATTCTATCCGGATCTCGGTTCTTCCTTACTAACCCATCCTGGTCCGTCACGATGTATAGCATTTTATTACGGTAAATTCGATTTTCTATTATATTTCTTGGAAAAAATGAAAATCGCATACACTTCTCCAAGTTATGACAGTGTTTGTAAAACAAAATTTTTGCCGTACGATTTTATGGATAATTATCCGAATCAATTATACATTTATTATAAATAAATATGCATTCTGAATGCCTATCATCATAAAAAAATTTTCGACTTTGTCAAAAACAGGTTAGCAATACATTCTGAGGTGTTTAGAGTTCAAATGATGATTTTCTAGAAAATACCCGTGTGGATGCGTGTGTGCCGTAATAAAATTTGTTATGTGTTTAATCATTCTCTATTTTGAGTTATTATTGTAATGCCTTATCTTTACTGTGGTGTGTCTCATAGCAAAATAAGAGCGATGTGTGTCAATATCTTAAGAGATCCCAATGACTTCATTAATGGGTTATTGGGTTATTGGGTTATAATAGATCCCAATGACTTCATTATTGAGAATCCAGTCCGTAAGAATGTAAATTCAAATGCCAAAAAATAACAAAATGCGAATAAATTGACTCATAAAAAAGCAATAATGATGTATAAAGTGAAATTTAAAAAAGTCAAATGAATCTTGACAGACACTGAGGCAACAACTTAAGAAAAAGAGATGTGAGTTATAACATCACATAATTGTTACTTATAATAATTGTTATTTGACAACTTTGCGATATTCATATTCGAACAATTATTTCGAATATGAAATCGAGAAAGTTCTGCACATAAAAGGTACAGCGAGACTCAAGGCCACAAAAGTATCAGGTAGCCAAGAATCTCGCTGACCTAAACAGTTTCCCCTCCACTGCGCGAGACCGCACGTGCGAAGCCACGCTGCAGTCTTGAACTTTGCACCATCGACAGGTCCCGTAAGGCCTAATGAGTACGACGAGTGCAGACGCACTGACGTCAGCATGGGGAAGTGGAGCTTGGAGACGCGTGGAAGGTCCGGATATACTTCCGAAGCGTCCCCAAGCCACGCTACCTCAGGCACTCTGACTCGAGCCGAGCTGCCGAGTAGACGACAATTTTCTTAGTAGTTTTTGGTTTATTTTTATACTTTTGTTTTACTGTCGATCAAAATTCAGTTTATTATATTACATTTTTCTCACTTTGTTTTCTCTTAAGTTTACGCATATATACATACATACATTTTATAAATACAAAGTTCAATTGAAAATAAAGAAAGACCAAGTGAAGCCAGAAGCTTTTTATCTAAAACGACTCGCAAGAATATATTTTATTTGGTTCACCCAACCATATAACCATTTCAATCTTCCTTCAACCAGGAGGATATAGAGGACAGATTTTCTTGAAGTTGATCCCCAAGAAACAAGAGAGCGTGTAAGGTAAGGAAATCTATTATAAAATAAATCCGCGTTTCGACCAAACGGAAAATTAAACTGACAGCCAGGAGAGATTCGAAGAGTGGAGTCTCTCCCGTAACTGTATAGTTGCGTGCGCGAAATTAACTCACGCAAAAAGTTGATTTATACTGCTAGGTGACTAACAATCACCTAACAATAATAAGTGATTTATGGCGCAGTGGCAACTAATAAAAAAATAAAATACAATATTTATGTTTATTAATAATAATAGGTTTCTACGATTTTATTTAATCAATGTAATAATATAATTATACCCGGGGAACGTTGATTAATTTGCTTATTTGATAACATTGAAGTATCTACGAAAATATCATGAAAATTAGAGAGAAATGCCGAAGAATCCGGGCTCGGGTTTCATGCACCCCAGAGCAAACGCCGCTTAAAAAGAAATGGCAAGACCAAAAAAGGTAATGCTCGCTCTGTCGCATCTCTTCGTAGTACGTGCGACACAGTGTTAAGAGAGAAGCTAATCGTGCATGTTTACCAGTAAGACAGGCTGATACAAATCTTTCGGTACTCACACTTTTCGCAGACGTATATATCTTTGGATTACCGACCGAAAATTTGCTGCGTTTACAAATATAACGATACAGCGGACATATAACTGTATACAGAATATGCTTGCCTACCTTAGCATTGTACATACAAACTTAGTGATTAGGGGGTTTCACAGTTGACTCGATAAAATTAGTACTTCTAAACTTTGCTTGTATGATAGTCGGGTTCCCGGATCAATCCGACTTTAATCCGCGTATTCTTACGTAGCGCAAAAGTAGAACCCCAAACCATCGATTTGTTGCAATTGTTTTTGAAACACTCAAGACACTCGTACGTATAACAGTCCTAGTATTAAAAAACAATAGAATTTTCGGCTGTATTGGCAGGTCGTCAGAAATTATCGACGAAAAATCCATCGTAAAGCCGATATTCGCACGCTCTGACTGCATACACTATTTCGCGACCTATCTCATGTTCGCACTACAGCAGCCTCTGAACGGTTTTTGGGTAGCACTAATCGGTACGCCTACACACGCTGTTTGTGATTATTTCTATAGTATATGGCCTTAACTTCTATCTTATAGTCTCTGATCTTAAATTTTTGTATAGCTATACAAGGGAGACAAAACAACAATCCGTATCTGGATCCGGGGGGAGGTCCATTCCTAAATTCAGAGAGCGTCTTATAACTTTGAGAGATAATTTAATAATTTTCTTAAATTTGTATTTACTTTTGTTTGTATTTTTGTTTTTGTATATATATATATATATATATATATATATACACCCTGATCTTTAACAAATATATGTATATAGTCAGGGTGGTTCTGTGTTAAAACTAGCACAAAAAAGAAATTATGTAAAAATTCTGAGGATCTGTTCTTGATATAGTTTCTGATGTCCCTGAATATTTTCAGATTCTTATGTTGCTCCCCTAACGAGTTACAGCGACAAAAAGTGGTGACCTACGCATTTTTTGCCTATTTTAAATAATTCATAGCTCTTCAGGGAAGAATCTTGACCAAAAACACATGCATACTCTGAGTTTACTACTCTCTCTCTCTCTCTCTCTCTCTCTCTCTCTCTCTCTCTCTCTCTCTCTCTCTCTCTCTCTCTCTCTCTCTCTCTCTCTCTCTCTCTCTCTCTCTCTCACTCTCTCTCTTTCTCTCTCTCTCTCTCTCTCTCTCTCTCTCTCTCTCTCTCTCTCTCTCTCTCTCTCTCTCTCTCTCTCTCTCTCTCTCTCTACCTCTCCCTCCCTCTCTCTCTCTCTCTCTCTCTCTCTCTCTCTCTCTCTCTCTCTCTCTCTCTCTCTTTAGGAGGTGCTTTAAGCACTGCGTGCAGTCAAACACGACAGCTAGAATGGACGCGAAGAATTTACGCGACAATCAAATGTAATTAAACAGAGCAATCCGCAAAACTATTATTGATTATTGAATAAACGTAGAAACTATGAAGTAACAACGCTATTCTCCTTTAGTTAACCGATTTAACGTTTAGATAGTCTCCGATCTGACTAAAATTATAGACCATGGAGGAAGAGAGAAGGAGACCAAACTCTTATGGGCTCGCGTTGCCCTAAATGGACCTCTTTTACCGACGAAGATCGCCAGGTTCGCTCGACTAAAAAGCCCTGACCTAGCGAGTATGAGAGCCGCCTGTCGGCGACTTATTGCACTGATCAGCGAACTCCTGATTACAAAATATATCGGAGTTCAAATCCACATAAAACCACTTTTTTTATCGTGTTATTAATGTTATATAAATAATTATTATATACAATTATTAATTATATTGTAAAAAGTTCATACAAAATAAACATAGAAAGTGCGTTTGTTCTACACTTGATACATTCAAATAAAAAAGTAATACAATATTGAAGATATATTTGTAAATTTTCACGATAAATTCGTATAGGCATTAATTTTTATAATAAATAAACAATCCTTTTATTATTAATTTAACAAAACCGTACATAAATAACCGATTACTTGTACCAAAAGAAGTTATAAGGATAAAGATAAATATTTTGAAACCCCTTCTTTTGTTTAAATTTAAGCTTTTGTTGAAACTTAAATTTAAACTTAAACTTAAACTGAAGCTTAAATTCAAGCTTAAACAAATTCCAAGCCCCCACGTGAGTTCGATGATCATATGTAACTTTCAATTATATATTCTCAACGATCTTGATGGCTGAGGGGTTAGCGTGTTGTCCTATTGACTTATTGATTCGGGTTCGATTCTCGATGTGGTCAAATTTTTTTTTCATGTCATAATTCAGAGGTACTTTTTATTTTTATTATAAATAAATCACGATGAATTTCAATTATGTATACTGTAATGGTTAGTATTATTTTAAATTATATACAATTGTTATAAATTCCAGAAGAGGGTATAATAAAGAAACAATAAAACATAATGAACATATTAAGTGCTTTTATTACATATTTTAATTTGTTTTGGTTGGTGAGAGGCTGTCTTAGATAAATTTCGCTTTCTCTTGGAATTTGTATGTAAAGTAATTTATACTTTTATTACATATACTTACCATCTTTTTCTATAGAGCGCAGATTTTATAAATTCAATCATAATTATTTAAAGATTATACTACTTTACAACAGAAAATCAAACTTACTATATAAATAATCTAAATGAATAACCAAGTAGCACAATCACCCAGCTACTTATCGCTATGATTGCAAAAATGAAGGTGAAATTGATCAAAGACTGTCTTTCGTGCTCTTCTGTATTATATAATTTAAAATAATACTTACCATTACAGTATACATAATTGAAGTTCATCGTGATTTATTTATCATAAAAATAAAAAGTACCTCTGAATTATGACATGAAAAAAAATTTGACCACACCGAGAATCGAACCCGAATCAATAAGTCAATAGGACAACACGTTAACCCCTCAGCCATCAAGATCGTTGAGAATATATAATTGAAAGTTACATATGATCATCGAACTCACGTGGGGGCTTGGAATTTGTTTAAGCTCAAATTTAAGCTTCAGTTTAAGTTTAAGTTTAAATTTAAGTTTCAACAAAAGCTTAAATTTAAACAAAAGAAGGGGTTTCAAAATATTTATCTTTATCCTTATAACTTCTTTCGGTACAAGTAATCGGTTATTTATGTACGGTTTTGTTAAATTAATAATAAAAGGATTGTTTATTTATTATAAAAATTAATGCCTATACGAATTTATCGTGAAAATTTACAAATATATCTTCAATATTGTATTACTTTTTTATTTGAATGTATCAAGTGTAGAACAAACGCACATTCTATGTTTATTTTGTATGAACTTTTTACAATATAATTAATAATTGTATATAATAATTATTTATATAACATTAACAACACGATAAAAAAAGTGGTTAGTAGATAAACAACGCGGGTTCGGGACCCCCCACCACTCCACCCTCAGCACACCTGTGCAGGTGAGAATAGGCCCCGCCCACTTCGAATGTTCTGGAAGCTTCGAGCCATGGCGTCATCAGCACACCTGTTAACTCGGTCGGTAAAGAAGGGCACTACAAACAGGTGTGCAGCTGTAAACTCGGTCGGTAAAGAAGGGCACTGCAAACAGGTGTGCATCTATGGCAGAGGCTAGCACCAGGAGTTGGCTGCTGCGCGGCGGGGAGGCGGCAGCGCTGGGGGTCGGGCAGCATACTCCGGGCAGCATACTCCGGGCGGTATACTCCAGGAAGCTTACTCAAGGTCAGAGACGGCACCAGCATCTCGGCGGGCTGCAGCGCAGTGAAGTCAGCTACCGGTACAGCCGCGGTGAGTCGCGCGTTGAGATAGCGCAGATCGGGTTACACCTGCTTGTTGTTCTTCTCTTCGCTCCTCTTTATACCTTCATATTCGTACTTTTATCGAATACGATAGTATATACGCATCTTCTTAACGCAATATAGCTTCTGCGTATTATCGGGAGCTCTCTCTTTTTCTCTTTCGTGCACGCTACAAGTATAATATGCACGGCTATCGTGCAACGTTTAGCGGTGACGTCAGCGGCATCACGTTACAATAGCCAGCATCGTTACGCGCCCATGAAATGCATGTACTTTAATAATGCTAGCTGCTTATTTACATCAGCTTTCTTAGAACTTGTTTACAGCTAAAGTAATCTTTGTTGGTCGAATTTTCTAGAGCATGCGTGTATGCATTGATCACAGCGGCAAGTATCAAGGGGTCTCTAGTTTCACGCTTGTTTTTAAGTCGATTCATTTGCGTATATTAAATACAATTCGTATACGTACATTTCACATAGTATGAATCATTTAAACATCCTCACTTATTATTATTATTATTTAGGACGATTCATTTTCTACGAATTATTTTTCTCAATAAGAAGTGCGTATATAGTGAAACTTATTTACTTGAAATAAGACACTACCTTCCAGAATATCGTAGGACGATTCATTTTCTACGAATTATTTTTCTCAATAAGAAGTGCAGCTGCAATACCTACGAGCTAGCGTATGATGTATTAGGTTACATCTTCATTGCTAACTGCACGCAGTATGATTTGCACTGCGTACGACTTTTTGGCTGCAGCGCGATTTCGTCAGCGGCTGATGAGCAGCTTATCGCGTAATATACAGTGTTTGCTGTTATTCGTTAACTTCTACGAATGTATAGTGTATATGACTGCATGCATAGGAATTAGGAAAAAAGGTTAAATAATATTAGTCGCATGTACAATAAGCAAAAGAAAAACATCTTTTATTTGACTATTCATCGAAATAACCAAATTCTATCTTATTCATTCTAGTTCCAAAATACTGCATATACAATTTTTTTGTTATACATTCTGAGCACAATTGCTTAAAACAATCATCCGTTATTATTTTACTCATTCTCGAGGGTAAGAAGACGCCAAAAACATTCTCCAGTACAATGAAGACTTTGTTCCCATACTTTGTCTTGACTTCTCTCATACTAGTAACTTGATATTTTTTCTCTAGTTCAAGACTGCGTAGGCTCTCTGTCGGAAGAAAATCCGTGCGTCCAATATGGTTTATCTGAGTTAAATCCATATTCTTGCTCTGTACAAATGGTTCAAGCAACGAATGATCTATGAAAACTGACTAAAATTAAGGCGCTCGCTGCTCTTTTATAGTTGTAAATTTGGCGTGGTGGGAGTATAAGGGGAGGGTGGCCTTCGTATACTCCTGATTCAATTCAGATATTAAAATTTCTTATACTTATCGCGTTCAGGAAAAGATTTTCTATTTGTCGAATATTTCTCGGTAAACGATTTCCAGTGCGATGTTTCTTTTTTCTTCTCCTCGTTCTTACACGGAGGAAGAGGCTTATATTTAATATTACTCGTATTTTGATCCATCTTCGTTGACGTCCAGAGTGAGAATGGTATGAATTGCGCTACTCAAACGATATTTATTTTACTGTATCCATAGGGATAAAGGATTAAAATGCAGTAGTCACAATTAAAATGAATAATACATTTATTCAATATTACTTTATACACAGCTCATTTAGTTTTTTCTTAAGTACTGGTACAATAATTTTGCCTATTCTTTTAATTCTACACCTAAAACGCTCTCGATCTCGGGCTGCTTGCTCCCACTCTCCACATCGTGCACGTTTATGTGCATATGTCCATGTGTACATTGAATGAACAGTAGGCTTTTCTTGGAAACGAACCCGCTTATCCATGCTGCTATTTATTAATAACATTAAATTTACACTGTACGCAATCTCTTCTCAAAGGTGGGGTTCCATTCTTGGTGCTGCTGTGCTCATAACAACGTAGACAATCCAAAATTTCAGAGTCCAGCTTCAAATGTTCTGGCAGTTTATTCCAAGCTTGCTCGATACTATTTGCTGCAAAGGTTATGAGAAATTCTCTCGGTAAGAAAGCAATATCCGTGGGAGTCATAAATGACAGGTGCTCTGTGCGATAAAATTGTTTCATTGATCTCTCGAGTGATAGTGTATTGTCCTGATAAAATTTTTTCAGCAATAATACGTTTCTGTGCGCACAGTTTGCTTTGAATGCTAATTTGTGATGTGGACAGAGTGGCTCCAAAATATCATATTTCAGCCGTTGTAATGAAGGAAAGCCAATCTCACCCATGTCGAGCACATGAAAATTGAATTTCTCGAGCCATTGCTTTTTCTCCGCTCCTTTTACATACACTGTGCTTGCGTCGTGTAAAACAGTTTTCAACACATTTTCAAGCTCCTCATAGGCTAAATCCCCCGAACTCCAGGATAATCCGTGATAATTGCGCTCCAACCAGAGATTTTCACACCTGTACTTGGCGGTGAGTCTGCACCACGGTATAGGCGGTTTGAAGATAAACACCAAGGGCTTGAGATATGTATTGAGTGGAACTATGGCAAGTTCCTTGACAACAAGCTTCAGTGACTCATTTTGTTTCGAGCAATCAATCACAACAAGAGGAGCATACTCGAGATAGTCGGTCTTGTTCAACATTGGTTCAGCCTCTTTGTTGTAGTAGGCATTTTGAAAATTGGCATACATATCGTAGAGTAGAGCATACTGATTATTCGTTATATTGAGATTGAGGTTTCCATAGTGTTGAGAATTGAGAAATAGTGTTGCGTTGCTAATGTTGCAATGATCAAAGCGACTGGCATTACCCGTTTTTCGTCCTCTGCGATATGTCTGGAAGCCGAGAATAACGAAGCGAGGCTTCTCCAGTTGGCTAGCAGTCTTTACAGTCCACACATGTTTTGATGTACTGGGCAACAATGGATACTCATATAGTTCCCAGCTTCGAAAACTCATGGTGACAGGTCTATCCTTTTCCAGATAGTTGAGCAATTTAATTTTATGCTTATCCGAGAGTACTACGTACGGCATCAGCCATTCAATTTTGGTGATTTCAATTTTGAAATCTTCGTAAACTTGTGCACCAGCCACTGCTATTTGCGTCTGTATAACTGAATTTACATCAGAATTCGATCTTGTGAGAATGAGCTCATGTTTGGCATTCACAACGATTTTGCGATAATCCTCAGCAAAGCCTAGGATCATACTGAGTGTAATTGATACGTCAAAGTTGCCATTGTTGTCTACCAATTGCCGTTGAGTCTCTGCAATATCGAGCCAGCCAGCATTTTCAATCACTGAGCTTTGACTAGGGCTGAACGATACGAATCCTTTCATAAGACTTGTCAAGCCCACATTCTTGCATCGATCAATCTCGATGGCGTTGAGTTCGTAACGAATTTCTTCAAACAGATGATATATAGCGTTGTTTACGAACGTTGTACCTGCGATGGCAGTGCCATCTGCTTTTTGCAATTTTCCACATATATGTAGTGAACTGCGCGAAGGCAGCACACATAGATCTTGATGTTGTATACCTATACGAATTTCATCGCTGTTGTTGAAAATTGACAAAGTATAAGGCTGATGCGCATGAATCTCGTAATGCGCAACAGATTCGTCAAACATGACAGGTGACTGTATGCTTAGCACGTCCTCCATTTCGTTGAAAACAGCAAAATAGTATACAGCTTAATTTTTTTTTACGACTCTTAGACCCAGACTTTTTAGAAACTGTATGTTTTGACGTGTTAGCGCTTTCGGTACTCGTTGACGACTGATTGCTCGACGGCATTGCAAGTTATTATTATAGCCTATACCAACATTGGTGTTGTACACAATTCCCATTATGCTTAGACTGATTTAATGTGTAATCTAATTGTTATGACTGCACCGCGAAAATTAACTAAATGTCCGTCTTGATCGACGAGGTGCAGCTGCAAGTTATCTATAGTCTTGACAGTGACTGGCAGGTAAATAATAGGTGATGGGACTTCGATGATCTTATAGCCTGGTAAAACAGCTGGAAAGAATTCGTGTATGGTGTGCACCTTATGTTCATTGATGTATGCCCCAGAAGTAATATTACATTCAACGTGTAATGCGTTAACTTTCAATATGGCTACTGGCAAATCAGATTCGTGATTAATATTTGGCGGTAGTACGCGACTTATGAAACCCAACAATTTTCCAATAGAATTTTCTGGACGGAAATCAATTGATTGGCTACACTTGACCATGCAACGAAGGGTGTTATTGTTCGGCTTGAGTTTAATTGTTATGCTTTTTGATGCTAGAGCCTCTTTCAGAGTCTTCTCAATGTCTTCAATTTCGTAGCTGCCTGTAGGCAAAATAATGACTTCCTCACCCACGTAAAACTTGTTATTGCCTCTGTCTATGTTGGGTATCGAATTAAATGTGAGCAGTTCCACAAGTCCAAGAACGTAATTTTTACTTGGCGACAGTTCAAGCGGTGGAAAATATTGAGCTTGCAGCACAGAAGATGTTCCAGATAGGCTCAGTGTTAGTGAGTCCATGACTATTCGAACAATACTGAGTAAACGGGAATCCCAACCAATACTTATATAACATTCAAAAGAAATTTTAGACAAAGATGGCCGCAGTTGTAGGTGTTGTAGTCTTGGTAATGTTTCTGATTGTACTTGACTCCGTTGACATTCCAGTATTCCATAAGATCCTGAGGTGGTTGTGAATCTCCAAAACTATCAAAATACACTACATCGTTGCCTCGTTTTCGATATGCGACCCAATGCGTGCCAGGTCCACTTTCATCGTCGAGATTGACGATTGCTAATTCACGATAATGTGGTCCACTCGCTGGTAATGCATTTCTCATGTAAACACCTCGAAAATATGGAATTTTCAAAATGTGTGCATATTTTATCAGATCAGCGTCAGTTAATGCATGTTGCGGTAATTTGAAGTTTTTTTTTTCCCCAGTCCATACTTTTTCAAGTACATACCATAGCACTCTTTGTAAGGTCGCAGATATAGACCTCTGCCGAGCGCAATAGCTTCCATTGTTTTGTTATGTCTTTGACTCTCCTCAAGCTGTCGTTTAGCAGCACTAGCATCGTTCACTGCTTTGGCGATACCATCAGCGCCACCTGCTAATGCACCTGTTGCACTCAAACCAGCAAATATTGGAATGAGGAATGGTAGGAATCCTCCAATTTTAGATGGGACTGGTAGCACACGTGGAATGCCGACATTCTTCTTGCCTCCAGCTTTGTTTACAGCTTGACGAGCAGCCTTCAGAGCGCTACGAATGACTGTGTGAGAGTTGTTGCTTGGAATAGCAGAAGTGGAAGCAGCTTTGATCACTTTGGCCAATGATAAAGATGGCTTCTTTTTCTTCTTCTGCTTCTTTATTTGCCTTTTAAGACCCATTCCAAACTTGGATTTTGCCTTCATGGTGCCTGCTATGGCGAGAGCAGCTGCTTTTTCTCCAACACCGGCGTCTGACGCCCGGACTCTCTCCCAAGCTTTTGCAGCCAAAATCTTATCTGCAGCATTTCTTGCTTCGACGTTTTCTCGATTTTGTGAGTAGGCAATATCGTGCTCTTTACAGGCTCTATCAAGAGCATTGATTCCAGGATCTCCACGTGCTAGTCGTTTTGCTAGTTTAGTACCCGGTCCACAGTACTGATATCCTGGAAGATGCAGCTCTACTGGAAGCTTGTTGATAAGGGTATTCAATACTCCACGACCTTTGCGTCGTTTCTGCTTATGTACGATCATGATGCACAAGAAGACAGCTCTCGACTGATCTTGATACATTATAAACGCGCTTTTTATAGCTAAAGTGACAGTTGCCCTTAAGCTGATGAAGCGTTCACATGGATTTCCAGCAACAAAAAATCAAGTTGCCAGTGTCGAATTTCGATACTCTAGTAGAGCAGCAGAAAATGCGAAAACGTCATGGAGAACTACTGCCTGACAATATTCGAGCAATATTCTGTGGACCATCAAATTGTGGCAAAACTAATACATTGCTCGCTCTCATAACACATCCCAATGGTCTCAAGTTTGAAAACGTGTACATCTATTCAAAGTCACTGAAACAGCCCAAGTATAAGTTTCTCGAGCAGCTTTTACAACCTTTGCCCGGCATAGAGTACTTCCCTTTCAGTGAGCATGATGCAGTTGTGGCACCTGACGACGTACTCCCTGATTCAATCATGGTTTTCGACGACGTCGCCTGCGAGAGACAGGACAACGTTAGAGCCTTCTTTTGCATGGGGAGACACAAAAACGTAGACTGTTTCTATCTCTGTCAGTCGTACGCTCACATTCCAAAACATTTGGTGTGTGATAACGTAAATGTGCTAGTAGTTTTTCGCCAAGATGATGTAAATCTTAAACATATATACGATGATCATGTGAATTCTGATATGACATATACAAACTTCAAAGATTTATGCTCAGCATGTTGGAATGATGGTAAGCATGGATTTCTTTTTATCGACAAGGAGCGAGCACTCAACGATGGACGTTACAGAAAAGGCTTTGATTGCTTTGCCACAAATATATAATCTGCAGCCGACCCTGAGTATTGCAGTAGACTGTAAATAGTCGAAGAGTCAACATGGCAGACATTCGACGTGAAAAAGGCATTCTTCAACAAATTACAAAAGCTCGCGAAGCAATTAGACGCAAACATAGATTGCTAAAGCAAGGTAAAGCTAGCATGGAAAAAGCTCTTGGTGAAACTTTTAAACCTATAGTAGATCCGCTGGAAAAGCTAGTGAAAGTAAAACAAGAGATCAAGCTAGAACCTAAAAAAGAAGAATTTTTTGACGATAAACTTGATAAGGAGCGTGATGATGATAATAATGATAAACTTGATGAGGAACATGATGATTTCGATGATACACTACTCAATGAAACAGTTGATGCTTCATTTAAAAGTGCCAAAACTGATAGCGAGGAAGAGGATGAGAAGAATATTGATACAAATGACAAGTATATTCAGCTGCTCAAACAAAATAAGCAACAACGATACTTTGATCATATCTTTGGAATACGTAAAGATGGTGAAATACTAAAGATCGGTGATTCACCCATAGAAATCCACAAAAAATATGTTAGCGTTTTAGATAGTAAAGGGAGTTTGTTAAAGTATGCGAAAACTGAAGGTCTGCAAGAACTGCTTTTTAAACTAAACCCAGATATGTCATTGATTCAGCTTGATGATTTGCAAAATTATAAGAAAATTCTCGAAGCTACAAACGCACATCGAAAACGTTACAGTTTCGATCAGCCTATACGTCAGCAAAACAGCAATAAATATAATACCATAATTGCCCCTCTATTTAAGTTGCAAAGTCCTGTAAAGTATGGTCGTGGAGTCTTACCTCGATATAAAATTGCAACAAAGCGTACTCTCATGGACTATGTTTATTGGGACGATCCTAACGAACTAGTTGATCGTCTACGTTTACTCATGGCTGAAAGATTAGCTGGTAATAATAGCCACGTAAATGAGATTCATTCCATTATCGAAGAATTGCGTGGAGCCAAAATCATATATTAATTGCTATAACCAACAAATTCAAGTCAGTAACAAGATGAGCGTTGATGTGTTTGGACGTCAGCTAAACCGCTCCAAAGGTCGCCGTGGTCCTCCTGGTGTTGGCTATAAACTCACTGCCGACGGTCACTTCGACATTGGAAGCAAAAAATGGTGTAATATAGCAGAACCAGAGCAACCAAACGATGCGGTGAATTTAGCAGTGCTTCAACGTTTAATTCAATCAGAGATTCACGCTGTTCACGCAATCACGAGTGATCTGAGAAAAGCAATTGACGCTATAGAATTAGCTATACAAATCATCAAGGATGAGAATGCGGAGAAACAGAGAAAAATAGATTTGGCTATTAGTGAACTATATGAAATTTTGTTTAAAACTGCTCAGAATAATGACACATCAAAAAGCTAGACTAGTAGAGGAGCTTCATAAACCAGCTCGACGTAATTATCAGCGGCGAAGGTTTATAATGCGTGATTTAGATGATACCTGGCAAGCTGATTTGGTAGAGATGCTACCTTACACACAAGAAAATAGAGGTTACAAGTACCTACTGACAGTCATCGATGTATTCTCAAAGTACGCCTGAGCCGTACCTTTAAAGCAGAAAACGGGAAACGAAGTTTTAGCAGCAATGAAAAAACTTGCATACCGATCGAGGAAAAGAATTTTACAACTCTTCGTTTGAAGGTCTCGTGAAACGTTATGGCATCAATCTCTACTCAACATATAGCAATTTAAAAGCTTCCATCTGTGAGCGCTTCAATCGCACGCTCAAAAATAAGATGTGGAAGCAATTTAGTTTACGAGGAAACTATAAATGGGTCGATATGTTACCTGATTTACTGGTAGAGTACAATAACAGCATACATCGCACCATCGGTATGAAACCGATAGATGTCAATAGAGAGAATGAAGCTAAAGTCCTTAAACGTTTCTCTCACCAAGAAAGCAAGAAAAAAGCTAAATTTAAAGTTGGAGATAAGGTGCGAGTGAGCAAAATGAAGCAAGTATTTGAAAAGGGTTATACGCCCAACTGGTCGACAGAAATTTTTACCATTAGTCAAGATGTGCCAACGTATCCAGTGCCAACGTACAAGCTGAAAGACTATCAAGATCGACCCATCGCTGGCGGTTTTTATGAACAGGAATTGCTTAAAGCCAAATATCCAGATGTTTATCTTGTAGAGAAAGTATTAAAAAAACAAGGAAATAAGCTTTATGTAAAATGGTTAGGGTTTGATAATACGCACAATAGTTGGATAAATAAATCAGATTTATAAATAAATATTTACAAATTGTCTTTTTATTCTATACAATTTATTCTTAATCTGTCTGCTTAATCTTATAATGGCCCCAAGGTAAAGTATCAGTTTCACCTCGTAGCAAGTACCTTTTATCATCGTGTGGGCTTAAAGCTACTTTTACTTGCTTTTCACTAAATACATTATGCGTGTGAGACCGAATAGTGCATTGTACACGAGACTGTGTAGACATGTTCTCTAAACACTGTATATAATCATCAAAAGTTATTGAATTTTGTACTACAGCAGTTTTTACACCTTCACTTTTTTCACCTTGTCCTGACCTTCCACTCGAATACTGTACATTTTACTGCGCAAACCAACAAATTCAGTCATTATGCGTCCATTGCACTCGTCTTTCATTAAACCAACTACCTTCTTGTTTGCCAGTGGCATTCCAAAGGTATTGTTCTCCGAATAGTCCAAAGTGTCAAAATGTTCAATATCTCGCTTCATAACTTCATATATATCTATATTACGTTATTCGTATATTAAACTATCCGTGTCTGTATACAGCAGCTTACAACTATCACCAAACTGCTTTTTCATATAATCATGGTGAAAGCTGTATACTAACGTTTTTGATAAATCAAGGACACAGAGTCCAACATAAATAGGTTTATTCATATTGACTTCAGTTTTAGTCAGTTCTATAATTGCCAAATTTTCATCTAGTATGGTGCGACTGTGAAAATTAGGTTGAGCAATAAGGGCTTCAGCACTGTATCTGCCGTCCCATTTAGTTACAATTTTGAGGTCAACCCGCTTTTTCACATTTTCCATTGTTTTGCCAAAAACTGCATTATTCATTAACTTGTAAAGATTTTTTTCAAATTCATTTTTTGCTTCCTTTCGCATGCTACTGTTCAAATCTATATACGTTTTTAGCCATGGTTTTTGATTAAACTGTAAGACTCTATGTATTCGTTGAAGTTGTAACCCATTAGCCAAAGCTTGCTTTAAATTTCTATAATGCAGAACATATCTCTCTTTTGAGTGTAAAGTCGTCATAAGCTTCGAGTATGTTGAACCTGGTGGCTTCATATGCTGAGGACATAGAGGCAAGTCTTTATGATCGTCGTGAAGCTGCTCTGGGTAGTCCAAGTCCACTTCAAGAATGTAGCCAATTGGTGAATCATCATCTATGCTGGAAAAATCAGTTTGACTGATTGCTTTCTCTGTCATCCACTTAAAACCACCATATGGTAGTGATTGTTGCATCGCCCATCCATACAAATTATTAACATCGTAATACATTAAATATTTTGTATCTTTATCACTATCATAATCAGTGCCCATATAAATATTATTTGCTCGAGTATAACGGTTACAGCACTGACTTATCCTCCTCTTATTCCACGCTCAATAAACATTACTTTGTCAATGTCGGTGAGTAGTTCTAGTTCGATTTTTGTATATTTGAGCATTGCGTCCCAAGTTAGGCCAGGAGTTGTGTAATAGTGTGCTAGTTCTAATCCGTATGCTTTCAGACAGCTGATACGAAAATTTTCAAAAACTTCAGCTAGCAGCAGTACATCTGTTTTCAAATAAAGGTCTGAATATTCACCCAATTTAGCGATTTCAAATTTATTCCAAATGTTTTGAGCGTGTTTATAATCTTCATCTGAAATGTGACAGTTGTTTAATTTATTGTAAAATGCATCTTTTGACGGTAGCTCGGAAACGTTGAGTTTTTCCAATGAATTCAAATAATCATAAGGAAAAATGCCTTTTCTTCTTAGCAATTGATATTTTAATAAATCGAAAGGAGTCGATAAATTTGAAATTGACATCGCTACCATCAATGTATTTAGTGAATGATATAAATTTCTCCTTATTTATAGGTAATACGTTGACTCTGCCAGGTATACATTGAGCAATATCTCTGATTAAAAAGTGTGAATCATATCCACTCAAATTATGGAAAATCACAGGAACAGAGCGAGAATCTTGATAGTTTAGATTACACTTCTCATGAGCTGCTCCTCGATATCTGAAACATATTTAAGTATATAATACTTGACATAAGGGTGCTATCGCTCTTGTCACGTGAAGAAATTACCTTCCAGTGAGATGACAGTGATCACGTATTCTATCATGATCCAGACGTTTTTCACAAATGTGGCAAGATGTAGCTTGCTGGAAAGACTGTTCTTGCTCCCAAGTCAATGGCTCAATAGGTATCGGACACCAAAATACTGTTTCAATATTTTTAGCAAGTTGTAGAAGCTCGCCAACAAACCATTTTGCTGGATTAGATCCTCTATAGCTACGGTAATATGAGATTGAATTATCGTAACTACATTTCACGTAATATCCTATGCTAAAAGCTTCATGCTGCTGATAAGCATTTCCATCTTTTATTTCTTTAAGGATGCACTCAAAGTCAGCATAAACTGTAAATGGTACTTTTTCTTTATTCATGAAATTTTTAAATTGCAGAATTGAGTTTCTGGAATTTGGCAAGTTTACTCGACATTTGTTTAGTTCTGAGCAGTCACGTTCATGTGCCTGTAATTGCGATTCAGTTCGGAAATAATGTAAGCACCGATTACAGATGTGTAGTTTAACCTTCTGTCTTGAAAGTTGGCTAGATACTAAACGGGATAAATCTTTGATCCAAGCGTAATGATAAACTATAAGTTGGTCATCAACCTCCTCTTTCTCATCTGCGTAATAATTTTGCGCAAGTAAAAGATTAACGTGAATTTCTCTTTCACATGACGTCAAGTGCGTTGGCACAACTTTAAATGATCTTTCACTTGTTTTTTTTAAAGTATAAACATTAACTGAAATACCACTTTGTTTTTCAAATTTAGGTATATTTTGTTTTGGTAGCACAGGGTATTGTAGATCTTTGAAAATTGGATCGTTTTCATAAGCCTTATATGATGATACTCTATCAGAATGTACTTTTGCTGGATGCAATGCTGAAAGAATAGCCCATTTGAAACAGGCGTCATCGAAATTCTTCACATTGACACAAGCTTCTTTCCTTTTTATTACGTATGGTAGTTCTACGTATGAACTACCTCTCATTGCATTATATTTATTACTGTGCACACACATATTAAGAATTGATCGAAGTGTCCAGCCTGAGTCACGTTCCTGGAATTCTTCCATATCTCGCTGGATAGGCTGTTGAACATTCGAAGTAAACCACTGTTTGAGGTTGGTATTTTGAAAAATAGGCTCAGCCTTCGTGTTGAAATATTTTATTTCCGTAATTTCTTTGTCAGCTTTGATGATGACGTATTCAGCTGCTAATACAGCATACACTTTCACAGCAGTCTCTTTCTTAAGAGCAGTCTTGATTCGGCTTTGAAATAAAACTTGAGCATCTTTCATAAATCCTACCAGATCTAACTGTTTCAAATTTGTAATCACTCCTGATCTCATACGATTATTGAATGCTGCTTCTAAATCCTGCCATTTTACTCTATCACTTCGTCGTTCACGCCGCACACCTTCACCACGTTTCAGCAAACACTTTAATTTGTCCTTGAAACCTTTGAGAAACGCGATTGTTGATAGAAACTTTTGTTTTTCGGGAGCAGTTTCAGCACTTTGAAGCAATAATCTCAAATGTCTCAAAGTTTTGTTATTAATCTTGATCCACTTATCCACTTTTTCAGGGACGTTTCTGGAACTTTGAGCTATAAGCCCATGGGCTTTTAGCATAATATTCACAAGCTCCTTGCAATCGTACGCAGACATGATGATCACTCTCTGAATACACTAATTAGAATGAAAAACAATGAATTCGCTTCCCTTTTATAAGGACGGCAAAACATGCGCAAATCCCCTTTGATGTCTCGAAACACATACGATATTCTGGAAGGTAGTGTCTTATTTCAAGTAAATAAGTTTCACTATATACGCACTTCTTATTGAGAAAAATAATTCGTAGAAAATGAATCGTCCTAAATAATAATAATAATAAGTGAGGATGTATAAATGATTCATACTATGTGAAATGTACGTATACGAATTGTATTTAATATACGCAAATGAATCGACTTAAAAACAAGCGTGGAACTAGAGACCCCTTGATACTTGCCGCTGTGATCAATGCATACACGCATGCTCTAGAAAATTCGACCAACAAAGATTACTTTAGCTGTAAACAAGTTCTAAGAAAGCTGATGTAAATACGCAGCTAACATTATTAAAGTACATGCACTTCATGGGCGCGTAACGATGCTGGCTATTGTAACGTGATGCCGCTGACGTCACCGCTAAACGTTGCACGATAGCCGTGCATATTATACTTGTAGCGTGCACGAAAGAGAAAAAGAGAGAGAGCTCCCGATAATACGCAGCAGCTATATTGCGTTAAGAAGATGCGTATATGCTATCGTATTCGATAAAAGTACGAATATGAAGGTATAAAGAGGAGCGAAGAGAAGAACAACAAGCAGGTGTAACCCGATCTGCGCTATCTCAACGCGCGACTCACCGCGGCTGTACCGGTAGCTGACTTCACTGCCTGCAGCCCGCCGAGATGCTGGTGCCGTCTCTGATGTTCAGTAAGCTTCCTGGAGTATACCGCCCGGAGTATACCGCCCGGAGTATGCTGCCTGGAGTATACCGCGCGGAGTATGCTGCCCGACCCCCAGCGCTGCCGCCTCCCCGCCGCGCAGCAGCCAACTCCTGGTGCTAGCCTCTGCCATAGATGCACACCTGTTTGCAGTACCCTTCTTTACCGACCGAGTTTACAGCTGCACACTTGTTTGTAGTGCCCTTCTTTACCGACCGAGTTAACAGGTGTGCTGATGACGTCATGGCTCGAAGCTTCCAGAACATTCGAAGTGGGCGGGGCCTATTCTCACCTGCACAGGTGTGCTGATGGTGGAGTGGTGGGGGGGGGGGGGGGGGGGTCCCGAAACCGCCTTGTTTATCTACTGTGGTTTTATGTGGATTTGAACTCCGATATATTTTGTAATCAGGAGTTCGCTGATCAGTACAATAAGTCGCCGGCAGGCGGCTCTCATACTCGCTAGGTCAGGGCTTTTTAGTCGAGCGGACCCGGCGATCTTCGCCAGGAAAAGAGGTCTATGTTGGAAGTACGGAGTTTGATCTCCTTCTCTCTTCCTCCATGTTATAGACCCATCACTAAGATCCGCTGCCTCTCCCTGTGCCGCCGGGTAGCGCGCTGGACATTGGCTGTCGCTATCCAGCACTGCTATCTCGTTTGCTCACGCAACCTATTGGCTAGCGTGCGCCGTTCTCGGTCGTCAGTCGGCGACGCATACGCTGTGCTATATTTTCGCATATAACCGTTGGCTTTGATGCCCGCGAAATTCAAAAGCGCTTACAACAGGCAGCCACGACTCGCAAATAACGCAGAGTTTGTACTCTGTGTTAGAAAACCCAAGACAACAATACGTCACCTAGGCCAGGACCCTTGACTCTAATGTACACGTGTAGATCTTGAGCGCGATACGTAGCAGTTAGTGTCCCTCGACGTGGTGCGCATGAAATGCTTCACTGACTAGGTGCTTCGGATCTAGCGATGGCAGGCTTCACCAGGCTTCGTCCGCGTCCGACGTATTACAACGCACATGCCGTTCCTTAGACGTTCTGTTGAATCGTTGACCCTAGGTTTCTGAGTCTAGCTTGGCCATCGTCCTTTTTCGACTCTCTCTGTGTCCTTGCGATAGCTGAGCGTACGCTGTGTTTATTTTCCGTGAGTGACTCTTATTTAGCGCCGATAGCTCAGAACCAAACAAACGCAATTAAAACAATGTATTTAAATCATTCACATAACCTTGGGACCCTCTGCCTTGGCCTCCCCGAACGAAAGTTGTTACGCGACGAAATTTCACTAAGTCACTATATATATATATGCACTAGGCGGGTCCCCTCCCTGCTAACTCCGCTCGCCAACCCTCAATTTTCAATTAAATTAATGAATACATTGAAATATGTAATATAATACCTGAATACATTTTAAAGTACATATGATGTGTTAAAGATATATTTTTTACAACAAATTTTGGAACAAAAATAAAATCATTAGATACTGTATCAATTTGAATTTAAATGTACAGCATTTACAATTTAAAAATTGAAGTTCAAGTAATACATGGCATTAGGACGCTATCATGTCTCTACTTAATTATTACATTTAAATATTGAAGAGTTCTGATTATACAGTTATGAATATTTAAAAAGACTTCATAAAGACATATTTTATTTTTATAATAAATATTATTATTATTATTAAATAACATATACATATTAAAATGCCTTTGAAAGGCATTTTATAGAGGCAAACATAGTTGTCTGTACATAGGGATGACATATATAAACATGAATGTTAAAAACTTCAAACTACAATAAACAGCCAGGATAACTCAATCATCGCTATAATGCCCATATACATTTTCAAAAAAAAGTTAACAATATTAAAATATCTAAAATCTAAATTAATTATTTCCTATAAACATTTTTAGCTTTCTTTTAATAGAGACTTTACTAACTGATAAGACTTTGACATCATTAGACAGAGTGTATAATACACTTACAGCCACTTAAAAGGTGCCTTTTTTGCTTACTGCTTTATCGATTTGTAGCAATGATAGATTCTTGTTTCGTGTGTTATTTGTACTGCTTTTATATCTGTCTTTTGAGTTGTTATAATGATATACTATACACTCTAGTTTGAACATTTGCCTTATAGGTAAAGGTTGGTTTTGTGTTATGAAGTAGTTCTTATTTATAATTTGAAGTATTTTCTTCTATATACCTTGAATTAAATTTAAGTAATTGTTATAAGCCGCACCCCAAGCAATTTTACCATAAATTACTATACTTTGAAAGAAAGTATAATATAATAATAATATAATTAATACATTAGCGATTTACTATCCATAAATTTCTTTAGCTTCGCAAAAATAAAGAATAAATAACTCGTTGATTTTATAATATAATGTATTTGTTTATCCCACTTCATGTTATAGTGAATTATTAATCCTAAATATGTATAACTGTCTACTCTTTATAACATTATCATGCTTACATTAAGCGATAACACAGGCACACAAAAAAAGTTATCTGTACCAGAACCTAGATCCACTGATTCTTACGCATTTTGATGCGCTGAAACCGAATCCAAGGGCAGAGTAACCCGTAGACCCTCCATTTTTTTAAAATCGTAAAATCCACCCTCGAATACGGAAATTTGCGCTTTTTTGAGAGTCATAATTTCTTTGTACTCACTCTTGCAGTTACTTATTTTTACACATTGTTTCCTATCAAATAGATAGCTAATCAGTGATATTAATGCTTCTCCTCTTACACCGTATCTTACTTATTTGTCCAGTAGTATACTATGATCTACAATATCCAAGGCTTTCGCTAGGTCTAAGAACGCTGTTATAATCGGTTTACTTTTATCTAGGTTTCTATATATAATATTTTTTAAACAATTAGAGTTTGTTTATCAAATATTGTTTATCAGATATTATTTTGTGTTTCATGATAAAAGTATATAGTCAATTGTATATGATTTTTTCAAATATTTTGGCAATGTTAGAAGTTAACGATATTGGTCTATAATTACAAATTCAACTATTGTCAACTCTTATTGCAATATTTATTAAATTGCCATGGTTAATGCAGGTTGCATGATTGTAATCTTTTTGTATCTTAAATTTGCTAATACTTATAAAGAGTGGGTAATGATCATTGAATGGAATATTTAATTTGAGTCTCCAACTCAATATTTCTTACTTTGGCGGAAGAATTGTCTATAATTACAAATTCAACTATTGTCAACTCTTTTTGCAATATTTGTTAAATTGCCATGGTTAATGCTGGTTGCATGATTGTAATCTTTTTTATCTTAAATTTGCTAATACTTATAAAGAGTGGGTAATGATCATTGAATGGAATATTTAATTTGAAAATCTCCAACTCAATATTTCTTACTTTGGCGAAAGAATTGTCTATACAGGTACCATTCTCACTGTTTTGAGATGGTCTTGTGCTTCTGCTAAAAAATGGAATATATTCATTTTCAAGCAGATTATTCAGAAATTCTTGAGCTATTATCTTTTCAGCTAAACTAATTTTGTCATAATTTATATCCCTTATATCAATATTTAAATCACAAAAATAAATTGATTTTTTATATTAACCTGTTTTGACAGAAATTTTTCTTCCGGAATTAGTAAATTTAGATTTCGATATATCATGGCACTTGTGCATAGCACAGATCCTGATTACCTCATCTGACTCTAGAAAAGTATTAGAACTCACAACACTCAATCTATCAATTACTTTTATTTTAGTTATTTCCTGTATATTATTTTTTGTATATAACATGACTCCATTAGCCTTATTAATTTTACTATCATTGTAATAGCTTTTATAGCCTTGTAATTGATAGTATTGAGGATATTGTAAGATGCATGTTTCCGTACATATTATAATAATTGGTTTTAATACCAAGCTTTCAATAAATGACTAATTTCTCGTTACGACTTCTTTATATTTACACACAAAATTAAGTTCTTTTTCTTCGAGATACTCTTGTTGAGTGATCTGATGTCCTCAGCATCACGTTGTAAGCTGTTTATATCTTCAAAGTTGAAATCTTGAGCCATAAGTTATTCCTTAGTTATTAATCTATTTACTATATGCGTATTAACTGAGTTGAATGATGTAGAAAACATCCTAGATGCTCGCATTACTATAGCCTTGCTTGAAGTATTTTCTGCTATACCGCATACCGACATATCTCGGTTTTATCGGCTGTATCATATAATCAGTAAGGTCTACGAACTTTCTTATTTTATTATGTAGAATAGTGAATGCGTGGCTATCTATTGCCATATGCTTAGTATTATATCGTGTTTTATACTTATTATTGCTGACGATACAATTAGGACTATTTAATTTATTACCCGTACAATCTGTCGTCTTATGATCACCTGCACATTTTAAGCATGTGCGATTATTTGTGCACTTAAAACCATTATGCCCATATCTTCCGCAATTATAACATTTATCATTACAATAGTCATACACTTTACAGTTTTGATAACCCACAAAAATCCTATTTTTATTCTCTCTTACATGTTGATACAATTCAGCAGGGATTTCTAACATGACTAACTGTAGATGAGTTTTAGAGTTATCATATGAGTGCTATACTGTACACATCTTATTAAATTTACAAAAATTTTTTTCATTTATGTCATCTTAAATATTTTTATTGTCTAGGGCTTCAAAATCATTTATTACAACTACTTTTACCTTTAGATTCTCTATTTTTTCTTTTATAAGTTCACAACTTTCATCAAGCTTTTTCTTTAATACATTATATGCTTTGTTTGCACTTCTTCTGTTAGACAGTCTAATATTATTTCACTCCTTTTCTTGATTAGTTTTTTTGCTTGTTTACTCTTGTCTTTAATCAGATAGTGTGCAACCACATCATTTATCTTATCAGTAGAATATTCTTGAATATTTTTATTTTAAACTAAAATTTTTGGGATTTGTTTTGGCTTGCTACTAGGCATGGCACTCTAAATTACTTGAGCATAGGTTTTGTTTCTTGAACTATTTACTTCGCTTTTCTGCTTATCAAGTAATTTTCTCAATAACTTATTTTTTCCTTCATTTCTTTATACAATTCTTTTAAAGGGCATTTTAAGGGAATCAGGGCCACAACTGATGATCAAAGTTTAAACAAGTGATTTTATTTCTAAAGCTCAATGTCGAATCTGACTCTGACACGTGAATATGGATTTTACCGAGCAGAACGTCAAACTTCCCGTAGCGAATTTCAATTTTGGAAAAGAAAAGGGAGAGAAGCGACACAGCGAATTACTGCCGGATAATAAACGAGCAGAATTCTGTGGAACATCTAACCGTGGTAAAACAAATAGTTTATTGGCTCTAATTACACATTCAAATGGTCTTAGATTTGAAAATTTGTATATATACTCTAAATCCTTAAATCAGCCAAAGTATCAATTTCTCAAAAATATCTTGGGTCCGATTGAAGGAGTATCATATTTTCCGTCAAGTGAGCATGAATCTGTAGTATCTCCAGATGAAGCTCTACCGAATTCAATTATGATTTTTGATGTTGTGGCATGTGAAAAGCAGGATAACGTCAGAGCATTTTTCTGTATGGGAAGACATAAAAGTGTAGATAGTTTCTATCTGTGTCAATCGTATGCTCATATAGGAAAATATCTCATTAGGGATAATGTTAATTTGTTAGTAATTTATCACCAAGACGATGTGAAGCTTAAACATATCTATAAAGATCATGTGAGTACCGATTTAACTTTTAATGAATTTCCAAATCTTTATTCTGAATGTTGGAAGTATGATAAGTATGGATCTATTGGTCTCGTATGTGATGTAAACAGAGAAGAAGTTGAAAATCCTAAAGTCAAGGTGGTAGGAATTAATAATTTTGAAAATATGGACAACAATACAATTAAACATGATATCAATGAAAGAAATTTTAGTGCTTTTAAAAAAAATGTGTGATTCTGAATTCCTATAAGAACAGTAAAATTGGATGTCTGTGATATTGGAAGTGACTGCTGAGATATACCAAAACATCAGAGAAAATAAGAATAGACTCTTTGTAGGATATCAAAACTGCAAAGTTTATGATTATATTAATGTTAAACCATGTTTTAATTGTGGCAGATTTGGTCACAATGGCACCAAGTGTACAAATAGTAATATTTGCCTACAGTGTGTTAGTGAGCATAAAACAAGAGACTGTCAAACAAATAAGTTTAAGTGTGCGAACATGTGGCAATAGATAGCCACGAATGCGAAATCTTGAAATCGAAGATAAGGAAGTATATTGATTATACCGACTATACAATTAAACCTACAATATCAAAATATATCGGCAGTGTAGAAACGTCTGAAAGAGGCATGGTAGCTAAAGCTTCAGGAATTTCGTCAACGTCGCTTCAATCGATAAATTCAAATATAGCAGGAAGACTACGGAGAAATAAGAAATAGCAATGGATCAAGACATCAGTGTTGAAGATATAATCAAGTTTGAATTTGAAGTTGATGATGTAAAAAACTCAATAAGACACTAAGTAGAAAACAAAACATTATTTTATGCGTAAACATTAGAAGCTTAAATGCTAATTTTGAAAAACTGGAAGTTTTTGTAGAGTCTTTAAAAAGAAAACCGTGTATAATTGTATGCACGGAAACTTAGAATTTACACTTTGCTCAATACTATCAACTACAAAGCTACAAAATTTGTTACAATGAGAGTAAAATTAATAAGGCGGATGGCGTCTTAATACATATAAAGAACAATATATATAGCAATAATAAAATTGATGTAGTTGACAGATTGAGCGTTGTGAGTACTGACATAAAACTTATGACAAGAGAATCAGTTTTAATATCTGCTACATATAGGTGGCATGATATATCAAAGTCTAAATTTGTTAATAGCGTTCAAAAATTTTTGATGAAACATAGAAATGTTAAAAATCATTGTTTGGTTGGTGATTTTAATATTGATATATTAGATAATAATGTCGTAAATTTGAAGGCTAGTGACAAAACAATTAGTCAGGAATTTGTAATTAACTATCTTGAGCGTGGATGGAACGTGGATATGTACCTTATTTCAGATGAATTACTCGGCCCTCCTCAGACAATAAGAAGAGAACGTGCATTGATAACTGTTTCGCTAAAACTGCAAGTATTAAAGTTGAATCTATTAAGCTAAATATTCCTTTCAACGATCATCATCCGTTATTAATAAGTATAGATCAGATAAAGTTACAGATGCCAAGCGAAACAGATAACAAATGCATTAAATATAGGACATTGCAAAATATAGCTGGAAATATTGATTGGCAGATAGTTTTTGCAATACAGGATCCGAATGATGCTTTAAACAAATTGATACAATTGATACATGACTGTCTTGAGTTGGCCTCATATTGCATAAAATTAAAGAAAAAAAATAACAAATCAACGCCAAGAAAAAATTGGATAACTAAAGCAATCCGAATCTCTTGCAAAACTAAAGAAAATTTGTATAAAACATGGAAAATAAACCCAACTAATTTGGAATTGAAAGATAAATATAAAAACTATGAAAAAACCTTAAATAGAGTCATCAAAGATGCAAAATACAAATTTGATAATAATGAAATAAAAAAATTTAGTAGCAATCCAAGACAGCTATGGATCATTATTAATGCTAAGCTTGGTAAAAACGCGTAACAAAACAAGTCCCCTGACTATTTAGTTGTAAATAACCAAAAAATTAAAGACAAATCTGCCATAGCAAACTCCATGATTGATTATTTTTGCAAAATAGGTATGGACTTGAGTAATCATATTCCAGATTTAGATATAGATCAACAAAAGCTTCCAGAAACAAATAGCAAATCAATTTTTATATACCCTACAAACTGTATTGGAATTCGAAAAACTATAGAATTATTAAAAAACAAATCTGGAGGCGTTGATAATATCAATTCAAAAACAATCAAATTATTGGTAAACTACATAGCTGAACCTTTGCAATAAATATTTAATATTTGTATACAACAGGCTACGTGGCAAACTGCGCTTAAACAGGCTGACATTGTTCCACATTTCAACATTGAAAGAAAAAAACGATTAAGGTTTAATCAATCGAGTATACTAAACGATCTTAATAATAATGCAAGTGCCATATATAATGATGATTTTGATGATGATGACGAATTTGATACAATAAAAGATACATTAACCAATTCATCATTTAAATCTGCCCATGAAAGAAGTGATTCATCTCAAGACTTCTTGTCACTACTAGATAAAAGCCGCAGCAAAATCGATAATATATACGGCGTGCGGAAAGTTAATGGAGTTTATATAATTGGCGATTCAGAAATTGTATTTTTTTGATAAAGAACTAAAAGTTGGAAGTAAAACTTACCCTAAAACAGATAAATTAATGGAATTACTCTTCAAAAAATATCCGGATAAGCTTCTTTTAAGTTCAGCAGATCGTGGAAATTATCGTATGATCCTGGAAGCAACAAATGCTCATAAGAAAAAACATAGCAAAGATGAATCCATACCTCCAATGTTCCGTAGCACTCCTTGTAAAAGAACAAATAAAACCATCGGAGGAGCACTATTGCCAAAATATAAAATAGCTAAGACTAATTCTTCTATAGATTTCATCTACTGGGATGATCCAAACAAACTTGTCGAGCAACTTCGGTTATTGATTGCGGAACGTACTGATGAAAATAATGATGATTATTGTGGAATTACGTGAAGCTGGACATATATATTAACACACGCACATTTTTTATTGTATCACTAGTAACATGAGTCGATGTGTTCGGAAGAAAGCTTGAGGGCTCGCAAGTGAGTCGCGGTCCTCAGGTGTTGATTTCAATATCACATCGGAAGGCGATTTTGAAAGTTATCCTGCAGACTGAAGTAGATTATTTATCTTCTAAAGTTGTTGGGATTAGTGAAGTTATAGAAGCATATAAGGAGCAAGTTGAAAAAGTTCAATCAGAAGTGGAGAAAAAATAAAAATATCTTTATGATGTATCTCAACGTAATTTCGCTAGTATAGAACACATGGTTAAAGAATTAAATAGACATATAGAAGTCAAAGATGGAATTACTCAACTCAATAAGACTCATACTCACTCTCAATGAATAAGATTTTCTTTGCTAGAGAAATATATTTTGACAGAGAAATCATTTTGCTAACAATGAACTGTGAAACTTACTTAGAAAATTAGAAGAGTCTTGGTCATGGTTCGTCCCTAGATATAGCCTATTTCCCACCACAATATCTGATCCTTCCATTGCCTCCTGTAAGATATCCTTTTTATTTTTTGGTTATATCTTTATTCATCCATCACATCGTATTCAATCCTGATTTGTTTCATCCCCTCTCTCGCCTTCCCCTTCTCTTTCTCGTCCTACAGCATTACTATTGGCCACATCATACCCCTCTCCACCACTATCCCCTTCTCTCTTTCTGGGCTTCCATTATCATTAATTTTTTCCTCTAATTCTCCCTCCAATTGCATTGCAGCTTGCGCCATCTGTTCCTCCATAATTCTATAATGACCCCATGGCAAAGTGTCTGTACTATGTGACAATAAGGCAAATCTCGATGTTCATCGTGTATTTCCACAAGATACTCCAAGTTGACTTCAGCAATGTAGCCAATATCTGAATCTGGTGGAGCATTGAAGAAGTTAGGATTTGTCTCATATTCTATCCATTTAAATTGTCCAACTGGTAAATGCTGTACCATTGCCCATCCATAAAGATGATTAATGTCAAAATATAAGAGAGTCCTTGTTTTCTGTCTCTCATCATATGAAGAACCAATGCATGGATTGTTTGCCTTGGCATAGCGATTACAGACGATACACAATACGATACAAGTAAGTTGTAAAAATATAACATAATAAAATATCACAACTAGTATCTAAATTATTTCAATCCAAAAATTATTTCTATTCTAGATCTTTTTAAAACTTGGTTAAGAGAAATTTTATCCGAATGTAGGGCTTCATACAATTTTATTACTAGATTCTTGGAGTGGTCATTGTGAGAAAAGCATTGAGGAAGCGTTACCAGAAAATCAGATAGTAAATATAAAAAAGATTCCTACTGGAACCACTGGAAAAATTCAACCATTGGACGTATTTGGATTCCGTACTTGGAAAAACTACGTTCGCGATTTTTCAGATAATGCGCTGTTAATAGATTATGATATGAATTTACACTTAAGAAATAATTTTATCAAATTACAATCTCTAGTTCATAACCAGTTCTCGTCACCACAATACATCAATTTTTTTAAATATTCGTGGTTTAAAAGTGGTTATATCGATAAAAGACCAGATACATTTGAAAATCCTGTTTATTTCAGTTATGGAGACTCATGCAAAACACATTGTGATTTATGTAGAAACATAGCAATCATAAGATGTAGTTGGTGTAAAAAATCTTTGTGTTTCAAACACTTTTTTGAAGAATATCATTACTGTAAAAATTACGTTGAATAGAACTAATATCTTGCATGTTTTAGCGAGTTCCATAATAACACTGAACTTTATCAATTAAAATATAAATTCTTAATTTAAAAATTTACCTAATTTAACTGATTAATCAATTAACTTTTTGTAATTTTGGTTTAATCAGGTGATTGTTTTATAAATAATGATTTTTTATTATAATTAATAAAATTTAATGATTTATGCAAGACGTTAAAAATACGATCGTTTTATGTAAGCATTATATAAATTTATATACATATAGAGAGTATAGTTACCAGAATCGTATATTGGATTTATCGATTGTTTTTACTACATAATTGAACTACATATCATTATGATGCAATATTTGGTCATTGTAACTCACTGTAGCAAGTTCGTTAAATTGGTTTCATAGTAAATTATCAATTAAAATCTGGATTATATCGAAAACCATTTGGGGGGTGGTGGAACGAATAATTTCGAATACGTGAACTATATTTTCGTATTCAATTAACGAAGTTACCTTTTGTATTATAAGCAGATTGAATTTTTTTTCAGAAAATAAGACATAAAGAATGTAGATTTTTCAGTTAGGGTTTGCTACCCTTATAGTCACAAATACATATGTAAATTGTATTATTACATTAGAACCAATGCGTAATTCATTTTATAGTAAAATATAAATTAGTACCTGAACTATATCGGAAAATATTTTTAAAGGGGTGGTTGTACATTTGAGGGTGGTTTGAATGACAATTTCGAAAATATTTCATCCAATTTTTTATAGGTTATTTTGAATTTTTTCCACATAAATAGTATGGAAAAGTGAAATTTTTCATTGAAAAAAATAGGGGTAGCAACGCTTATGGTCCGAACTGCGCTGGTTAGTCGTGTATTTACATGATAACTGAAATGCATTTTTTTCGTTGTAAATTAACAATTAGAGTGAATTATATTGGTAAATCTTCTTTGGGGGGTGATTTTTCCATTTTAAGGGTGGTTTGAAAAATCATCTCGGACAAATCAACTTTAATTTGTATTCTATTTATGAAAACATTTTTTTAATTATTTTTTAGCCCATTTTGAATTTGATTTTCATGAAAATAGACATGAAAAAGTTATATTTTTCAATAACAAAAATAGGGGTTGCAACCCTAATAGTCGGTACTACGTGTGTTAATTGCGTCTTTTTATGAGAAGTGAAATAAAATGTGTTTCATTGAGAAATATCAATTAGAACCTGAGATATATTAAAAAATCAATTTTAGGGGGTGACTTTTGAGGGTGGTTTTCACCCCTTTAAAAGTGCTTTTCCACCGATAAAAAATTTTTGATAAACTATAACATATAAAAAGACTATTGAAATCAGTGAGTTCGGGTTGGGGCGGTTTCCTTGTTAGATATTCTCCCGCCGTAACTCCATTAATTGCTATAATACGTTGTTTATCAATTGACCTCCACTTTGTGACGTTACTCGCCTAATTAAGGTCATATCCGCTCCGCTATCCGCATAGAATCTCGCCTTTCTCCTTTCCAACGCTTCACTCGTGAGTTCTACAATTGGTGGCTGGCGTTGTGTTGTCGCAAACCTTATCATATGCTTTTTATTCTCGTTCTCCTCCTGCACGTGGCCTCTCTACTCTCGCACCATTAGCTCTTTTAGCTTGTTGAATTGCGCCGCTATCTCTTCTATTTGTTTCCTTGGGTCTTCTTGTTTCTTCTTCGTTTTATTGCCTTGCCCCTCTGCCTTTCTCTCGTGTTTCTCTATCGGTTCCGATTTTTGCCCCTATGTCTTTCTCTCTCGTTTCTCTGTCGGTTCAGATTTTTGCTGATCGCTATTTATTGGTTGCCCGATACCCTCGACTGATACCGAGCATTCTAGTAGTTTAAAGGATTGATTGATTGGTTTCTGTAATTTCCGTTGTCTTGTCGACGATTATTATTATTGATTCTCCATTGGATCGGTTATTATTATTAATATTATAACTGTGATTATATATGCCATCATCGCGTCCATTATCAAAGTAACGATTGTTGCGTCGATTATCAAAGTCGCGATCGTTGCGTCGATTATCGAGGTCCCGATCGTTGCGCCGCTTGTCAAATCCTCAGTCTTTACGTCGGTTATCATAACCCCTATCATCGCGTTGATTATTGATGTAGTTGCGGTCTACTCCCCTATTGTTGTATCTATTGTTGTTATTACCCCGGTAATCCCTGCTATCGCGCTCGCCTGAATATCTGTGTACGTTGTTTCGCCTATACCCGCCAACTTGCTTTGCGGTGCTGTCTGGTAGAAAGTGATACAGCACCGGTGGCGGGGCCGCTATTGGGAAGGGGGTGTAGACCATTGGAGGCGCGCAAACAAGAGGTGCTGACGCTAGCTTCTCGAGTTACTCCTTACCGAGTTTCCCGTTACTTATCGCGTTTTTTAGTGAAAAACATTCGGAGTAGATGTGGCTCGGAAAGCTACAGTATTCGCATTTTTTCGTGTCAAAATTTTTATTTTTGCATGCCTCTTCTAGATGTTCCGGCTTGCGGCAGTTATTGCAGACATTCATGCCCGTGATGTATCTAACGGTTTCCGTGACGGTTGGCGTCGCCTGCGAGTTGGCTTATGCCTTGGATTCTAGTGCAATTTTGGCTAAATTCACAAAGTCCGAGGCTCATGACGAAATTTTTGAGTTATCTGACGGAGGGGCGTCTGGTTGCGGGCCATATGCGCGGCGTGCGCTTGTGCGATGTTCGAACGCGACTGCCTCTGTAATGGCTTCTCATAAGCAACCCGGGTTCTTGGAACATACTTGATGTTGCAATTCCCCATTGAGACCGAACAAGAATTGTTCGAGTGCCTGTTTGTCGGCATTATTCTTATACGTGACCCTTTCCCAATCGCGCATCTCGCGGCTTGAGTCGTAGATGTTCAACAATCTATTGTGTAATGTTTGAACACGTAGTCCGTAGTCACCTGCGCTTTCACCACCGTATTGGCGAATTACCTTTAAATCAACTAAAACTTTATCCGCGCCGCTCACGCCGCTATACTGCGTAATTAGATCGGCCAGCAGCCGCTTACTTGACAATTTAATGGACTTACCTTAAGGTGGCTGCGATGACAAGTAGATGGTCGTAGTTCATCCTTCCTTCCTGTCTCGTGGGCTTAAAATAATGACACCCGAGTAATCTATTTCTATTGCGTTGTTATAAGTGCACCCGTATATTTGCGAATAAAACCCCACACTTAGCACCAGAAAATGTTATGTGTGAGGATCGATGTTTTGTTCTTCGTGAGGTGTTTAGTTCACGATTGCTTCGAAATACCAGGGGGATGAAATAAATGCAATAGATTATCGGTGAATGCGTTCGTTTATTAATTGTAGTCCACCGTGTATGAGTTATACTAAAGAGAGAAACGAGTGTTTAGGTGAGCCAGAGAAAACGTGGTTCTACTTAGGGTGTGTTCCGGATTGGAGTACGGTAGTTTATAATAATTTAAGTTGGTACCAATTGACTAACGGAGAATCGTTCCGAATATCGACGGCAGTCAAATATGGCAGAATTGGCAGAGAGCTGATGACTACTGCGAAAGTTCAAACGTGGGCTAGACGATTTTAGCTAACATTATTTTGTTATTTAGAGGAAAAAGTTTCACTGTTCATTCAGTGCTAACTTCCTAATCATGAAAAGGTTAGGTGTTTCACTCACAATTTTTAATCTTCAATAAAAAGTGTTTATTAATTTCTGCATTATCAATTTCGAAACAGTTAACTCTGCCATTATTTGACTGTCGCCGATATTCGGAACGATTCTCCGTTAGTCAATAGGTGCCAACTTAAATTACTATAAACTACCGTACTCCAATCCGGAACACACCCTTATCCGATTCGGGTTTATGACGTGTTTGATTGTGAGTTAAACGTTGGTTGAGCAGCGTGGTAGTTACGTCGTCGAATAAGAACCGCTGGGGTAAGAGAGAGAACGCCTCCGTGCACCCCCTTTTATAGTCTCCTAGGTGGTGTGATTTCCTCCCCCTGCGATCGTCCGAAATCGTGAGAGTCGGGAGGAAAACGCGCTGAGTCGGGAGAATCGGGCTTCGGGGCGAGTCCGTGCTGTTGCCACGCGCGAATTTGGCGACTCGTGCTGGATTGCATTATGATTAGCGACGCTATATTCGTGGGACCCGACACACGTAATAATGTATAAAAAATTTCAATGCAATCGAACTTATCTGTGTTATATTAAAAAGAATTATTTTTTCGAGTTTTAAAGGTGGTGTGTCCCCTTAAGGAAATATGGTTTGGAAATCGATTCTTCCCCTTGTGATTTTCAAAATGGCGCTGGAAACAAGGAAATTTTCTGCAAAATTTTATGAATTTTTTTCTCAAAAATGATGAACTTGTCGAAAAAAAAAACGAAACAGCACATACAAAGAACCCACTAGATTTTTTTGAAAACAATTGGAGCAATTTTTGCAATTTTGCAAATTTAAATTTCCGGTGTAATTTTGAAATCCCCAAGGGGAAGAATCTATTTTTAAAGCATATATCCTTAAAGTTGAGACGTTTATTCCACGGATTAATGAGGTACCAAGTTTATTGCAGACGGGAAACATATTGCAAACTCGATTTATAAAGAAAAAAAGGATGGAAAAAATGTTTTTTTTTTGTTTATACTAAATGTTCTTATAGTTTATGCATTTTTAAGAAAATTTAAAGGTGACCAATGGAAAGAGCGAATCTTAAACTGTAAAAATGTGTATTTTCTTAAAAATTTACTAACAAATTGTGTCTTTGACAGAACGATAAAAAAAGAGTGAAATTTATGCCATCTTGGGCGTTTACGGGTTAAGGTCAATATCTGTTTTATTCCCATATTCGGGAGAATAAAATCTTCAATTAGATCCATTTTGAAATTATAATCAATTTCATAAAAGCTAGAAGCTAAGTCAGACGAGTCGCATATTTTTGCTTTATTAATTTGTTTCAAATTATTTTTAATATTCGAATATGAATAATAAAAGACAAGCTCTTCATTGATTGTATTTACTTTGTACTTAAATAATTTTAAGAAATATTAGCAGTCAATTTCAATATATTGTGAAATGAAATGCCGTAGTCTGTACTCAGATATTGAATCAAGATTAAATGAACTGTCGTCATTTTGACAATATTTCAATTCATTTTTATAATTTTGGCATCGGTCTATACAAAATACTATATCTGTTAGTACTGGCCGTTTGGGTGAGTGAAAATTAGCTACAATGGCATAAACCTCGTTTATTTCTTTGAAACAGTTATTCAGTTCTTAAGAACCAACTCTTTAAATTTACTCGCATCAAATACACTCATATCATTTTTTGCTAGTTTTAAATTAAAATATAAGTTTTCACTCGTTCAACTTTGTTTCTATTTGTTTTGAAAATATTATTATAGATTCTATAACATTGATCCGATGTTGGGTTTTTCAAATATAAAGAATCTTGAAATGTTACATCAAAGTAGTTATAATAGTTATAATTGAAAAATGACAATTTGTTCGGTTTCTTACAGAAGTTTTCACTTGTTCAACTTTGTTTCTATTTGTTTTGAAAATATTATTATAGATTCTATAACATTGATCCGATGTTGGGTTTTTCAAATATAAAGAATCTTGAAATGTTACATCAAAGTAGTTATAATAGTTATAATTGAAAAATGACAATTTGTTCGGTTTCTTACAGAATACATTTATATATTTTTGATTTAATTGTTCAAGTGTATTGAACAATTCAAGATCTTTCACCATATGGGATTTTAGTTTCTTGTCGATTTCCGTAACAGTAATATTGTACGGATTAACTAATGAATTACGGTCACTATGGTGATACATTAATTCATTTGAATAAGATGAGTGTAGATCAGCATCATCGGCTGTACCCTCCTCGATTATCTCTATATATCGCTGATTCATCTTTGATTCTAATAAACTTTTATTATTAGAAGATAATTTTTCAATTCTATTATAAGTATCTATGTGGGAGTTCCAACATCGCACCACCACTGCAGCCGTCGTAAGCAGACGTTGGTCCCCAGGCAGGACTTTTTCTAGAGCAGGGGCTCCCCTCTAGTTAGCTCCGGGTTATCGCGCCCCCTGGCGAACCACCACGGCATGGCAGGCGCGAGAGGAGCTTGATCGCAAGTTGCAGTCAGTCACGGCCTGACCCCCTAACTTGGAAGTCACTTGTAGTTTATGTTAGGGAAAATATAGTTTTACTTGCACATTAGAACCTGTATCTTTATTGAGCACATCCTCGATATTCCCGTTCCTAGCATCGTACGAATAAGCTGGCGCGAAATATTCGTCATAACAGTAATAATGATAATAGCAATGATACGGAAAATATAAAACAGGACTTTATATCGTCGCGCTCCCAATGAAAAGTAAGAGTTCACAAATTACCCGCGAAGACTAGCAGATTTCACTTTCAGCCATGAAAACTTCCACATATCATGCTTTTGCCATGAAGACTAACATATTTCAAAATTTGCCGCGAAGAGTAGCATATTTCACATTTTTGCCATGAAGACTAAGACATTTCATAGTTCGTACTCCCAGTTCAACAGCTGTATTCTATTTCTAATTTTTTGAAATCGTCAGCAAGAAGTGTGTACTATGAAAATTTCAGATTTGTTCATAGATCTTATGTCGACGAAAACTTGTTTTTTTGTTTTTGTCGATAACTCGTTGAAAATGTTGTCGACCTGTTAAAATTTTCACACTACACTCTTTTTGTTCTCTATTAATTAAAAAAAATTAAGATACATGATCTGTCATTAAAAAAATATTCAAATTCATAATTTGTATGCCAATCACCGATAGCTATTTTACTTAAGCACAACCAAGTTACAGCCCAAGATGATAAATGTGATTCCACTGAAAAATGGGTATGGATATTGTGCTTGTAAAATTTATTAAACTTTTTAATAAAATTAACCATACTAAATCTTTTTAGGACAATGTAGTGTAGTCTTTTTAGTACAACATGGTGTAGAAAATATAGCATTGGGTCCCAGTAAGCTAAAAGGAAAAAGTACAGCTGGTATACCAAAAGAAAAGAAGAAAGAACGTGGTCGGTAAGAAGTAGAGGATGTGATTATCAAACTAATTGTGTGAGGGGAATCATAAGTTAAACTTGAAGATGGTTGATAGCTTTCTACTGTTACATCCCAAATATATTGACCGTATTGTATGAATGTTGAAAGACGAAAAGAATGCTGAGCGTTAATTTTAAGTACTTTCAGTAGAGTCAACGAGTACATGTTGACTACACAGAGCTTCAGTCAATTTTAATCACTCAAACTGGACTCTCGTACGACGCTCCTGTCTGTCGACAGAGCTACCAGTAATTAAGTGATTCGGTCATATATTATAATTTAATCTGAATAAATCTGTAATTGAAGTATTACAAGAGCGTGTTATTATTTATACATGTTCCTGCACATGACTGACCCTAGAGCAGCAGCAGAGTAACTTAATAAGGCTGGATAAGGGCTTAACACTATCAAAGGAAGTAAATTTAGATCTCTATAAAACATATTTCGAAAAATGTCTGAGATTCATCAAATTTACTATTAAATAAACTTGAAGATAGGTATTCATTTGGCACCTGCTTGCTAGAGCTTGGAGATTGTCAATATATAGAATGCGATAAATGCTTGTTATGGTATCATTTTACCTCTACTCAAGTCAAAAAAATGAAGGGAAAACTAAAAGATGAATCAATCCCTTGGTCTTTTGCTTCGTGCACCATAAAGTTTAAGTAAGGTGATTCATTTTAAAGTTCAATGTTTCAATGTAAGCCCACTTGAAGTTTTGTTACCTAAGTTGATAATAACTTATTGTGACATTCAATAATATATAAAAATGCAAAATATTTTTCATAATTAAAAAAAATTTATATAAGTGTCAATTTTATATACTTAAAAATAAGTAATTAAATAAGTAGTTATTACTTTAACATCAATTATTATTCAACACTCTTGTTTCCTTGTCTACATAGATTTACAAAGATCTATGTGGATCTACAGGGATCTACATGGATCTATGGGGATCTGTGTAGACTTTTAAAAATAGGACGTACAAATGCAGGAAACCCTAAGTGATAATCAAGATTAAAAGCTGTACACCTAGCAGCAGCATCAGTATACTTTGAATGAACAGCTGCAGTAGACACTGCATGTGTAGCTGCATTAAACCCTTGACAACAGTAGGGCATATAGCACTTAATAATGTCATTTAATGATGTTATAAAATAACGTTATTTTATGTGGTCATTATTTTTACTAGGGTCTACTCTTAAAATCTTTACATACTCTTAAATAATTAAAAATTGATAAAATAGTTATCCTTGCATAAAACTGATAAATTGGTTGCCTATATAGGTACTACCATCCACATAGTACCACCTATATAGGCAACCATTTTATCGGTTTTAAAGTATTCAAGAGTATGCACTTTTGGTTTCAAATATAGCAGCACCCAATAATGTTTTTTAATGCTGTCATTTTATAACACCATTTAATAATATTCTTTAAAATGACGTCATTTCTCTCAACAAGGTACAGCTACACTATTGGCGACACATTTAGAACAAGCAGTATATTTTGGAGATAGAGAGTAGCAAATGCATGTACAACAAAATCAACAACAGAATATCCTGGATGTACAACTGCAGTAAACTCTTAATAAACAAAACTACAAATTATTGAAAATGCTTTCCACTCGTTTTACTATAAATACAAATTTTTAATATAGCCTTGTATTGGTGATTAGTGAAAATTTGTTATCAATCAATATCGATGATATGCACATAACTCGAATATTAAAAGATACATCAACTTTTGGCATTTCTAAAAATATTTTTTTCAGTCTTTGACAATTTGAGGTGTATTTATACCTTTAATTAACTGAGATAAAAGTTAAATGTTCTGTTTATTGGCAACAAGTAAATATATAAATATATGAAAAAATTGTAAAATATAATAGTGGACTGCAACTGGTTAATGTGAAGAGATAATTTTGTTTCAGTAAACACTTTTTTCAAAAGCACACCTAACCAAATTATTTTTAAACACAATATGAATCAACTGATGTAACCTTAGATTAATTAAGTAAACAAAAATATCTCTATATAAGAGTACATGAGTAAAATGATGTAAAGATTAGGTTGTCAAAAGTTAACAGAGTTTTCATTATTGTGAATAAACAATAAAGTGAACTTTAAAGTTTGATAATTATAATAAAATATAATATTATTAAAACCTTCTTATCCATTTATGAAGCATACTTAGATTTATGAATTTTGCTTTATACTTAATGATATTTTGAATCTCTGTTGGCTATTATTTATTGCCTGATCTATATATATATAGGTATGAATATTTAAACTAAAAAGGTAATCTTTCTGAATTATATAATATTGTATTCTAAAACATATAAATTACCATAAACCTTACACAGAAAAAGTGACCATAAAAATATGCAAAGCACGGTTGGAGTTACCAGTATTGCAAATATTTGATTTGTATCCTTATTTAAAGTTACTGATGACAAGGTCATCCGGGGTCGATGATAATTGAACATAAGTAGCAGGGTATGTATAGCTTTTCGTATCATTTATATTCAATTTTCATATTTATTTACAACTGAACACCACCTACATATAATGCTTATTTCTGAAGAAATACAGAATAAACTTTGAATAAAATTCAAAGTAATGTAAATTATTGTATACAGCTAATTAAAGCCTTTAGAATCCTTATAAAAATTCTCATATGGTTCCTCTCATGTGGAATTTTGCAGATATCCCAATCAACTATCATCTAAAACCACATAGTACTCATATGTATGTATTTTATATTGCAGTTAACAAGTCAATCAAAACTATACATTTTTAATTAATTAATCTATATTAACAGTACATGAAAATCATGTCATAACCACTTCACATTGTTCCTACATATAAGCCATATGATCTACTAAAATTAATACTTTTTATTTTTTATTGTTAAATAAATTTATTAAAAATACAAATTTTCTGTTTTAATTATTATCAAATGCATAGTATACGTATTTTCATAAAAATACATTTTCACACATACATTAAGTGTTCGACTTTTCTTATAAAGTCTGATTGAATTTAACATAACGAAAAATTAATCATCAAAATATTTATAATAAATTATAAATACATAACTATCTTACTTGACGTTTATTCATTCGTTTCAAATCATCAAATATATTTTGCAACATATTTGTAGTAAAAATATGTATCTATTCTATTTTAATCACTTTTCAGATTGAGAAATATATTTTAGACAAGAATTCAACTTAATTTTAATAATTGGTATTTGTAGACTTGTAAGAGTATACATCTAATGAAAGATAACTGAATTAAAATAATTTTATATTATAATTTATTAGTTATATTAAACTATAAGGAATATCATAATATATAATAATATATTATAATAATATTAATAATGGAAAATTTTATTACAAATTAGGTTATGATGACGTCCGTTTCATCATTTAAGGATCTTCTAAATTCTCATGCTTAATAATAAAACGAAGGAATACGGTGTACCCTACCCCAGCAAAGAATTTGGATATCGGTATTAAAAAAAAATATAGAGGCACGTACTTTTAATAGCATATACTGAAAATAACAATTATTATAACTGCACCCCCGAAATTAACGATTAAAAAATAGGCCAAGGTCGCGCAATTTATAAGGTCAAAATCAGATTATATATTTGGAAATTCGCATTTTTTAAAACATAAATAAACTACAACCAACTCGATTCTAACTGCACTATCATTAAATTCGATAAAATATGATAGATATTGCAAAAAAATGCAATTTTTCTGTTGTTGAGCGGACGTGGCGTGGGAGCGCATGCGCAGCGCGGGTTTATGATATCGAGACTAATTAGTATTTGATACTATTATGATATAGGTATAAGAAACTGATTGCTTTAACCATATAGTTAAGTTTTTTTTTCTTTTATAAGTACCTTGCTAAAGCAATTAAGATCAAGTAGCGCGGCAGTGCTACGAAGGCGAGTTTGAGAAGCAGACGAAGCCGCGGCACCGCGCTACTATTTACTACTATGTTGGTGTTCGCATTTTTCATTATAAAGAAATAAATGCTTTTCTTTGTTATCTCTAAGTTATTTTGTCTTATATCGTATTTTATTATGCCTACCTATGATTTTCAATAAAAATATTGATAAAAAAAGCTACCTTTATACATGTGGGGACTCGAGACGGTCAAGTCTCCTGGAGTCGGCGCAAATAAACGCTGTTGTCCAAACTTTTTTGCAGGCTCGCAACCTGCAAAGTGGTGCCCCCGGAACTTCAGGACACGCCAGACCCTTCTCGATGAGCAGCAAGTTGCTCACCAACGGTTTTCTTCGTCGAGCGCCGTCATAGTCAATGACGCCGATCGAAACGCCGCGCATCGCCAACGGATTTTCAGCGACGTCCTCATCGATGCTTTGACGGCGACGACGACCGCGACGACCAAGTTTTCCATCGTCCCGGTCTCAAGAATCATCGGCGGGGTCAGCCGTCTTATAAACATCCAACGGCCGTTTTCGAAAACATCAACACCGAGGCATCTCTACAGCCAACGGCCCTTTTAAAAATAAAAACACCAATTCCAGCCAACGGATTTTATTTCTATATCGGCCTCTCTACAGCCATCGAATTTTATTCTGATTTCACCGCTATTTTAGTCAATAAGCTACAGCCGTGTCGGCCTTTCTTTTACACGGCCCATCTACAGCCAAGGCGCAACTGCAGCGGCAACCCTCACCCGTCATCAACGCTACGCTCCGAACCAGCCCAACAAAGTCTTCAAGATCCGCGCGTCAGCTTCGCCTGCAACCACCATTCGCCTTCCGGCGCACCTACACCAGAGTCTTTTCCACGAAGAGTAAGCCTAATACTACCAACCAAGTACGCCCGATCCAGCAGCAACGCGAAACGCGAGTTGCTTTTTTTTCCTTCGCCGTCTTCGCAAGGCACCTGGTGCGTGCCGTCGTCTCTACCGCAGCGGGCATTTAACTTTATCACTTTTCGTAATCCGCGCCAAAGCATTCGCCTTCGCATTTGGCGTCGCGGATGATTTCGCGCATTAATGGTTGTTTTAAACCACCATGCAGCGCCGCTCCTCACCAGGCTGGGCAGCCATACTGAGTCCTCTAATAGCGCACAGTCTCACACATTCCGCTGGCGCCGTCTAATTCGCCCGCTCAAAGTGGTCACACATCGCACCATGCGCGCGGAATTTCCTACGCGGGCACGACCCGGCTATGATTCAGCATAGCCCCCAAAACGCGAATTACCAGCGACCAATGATCCAGGACCAACAGGGGCTCGACAACAGTACAGCCGAGCAACAACAACAAGAGCAGCCGTTCGCCGGATTCCTGGAAGAATAACAGGCATTCCGATCTCGCCCGGGCGAATCTCGCTTTAAATCAGCCACCACAGCAGCTAGTGCCCAACAAGTTCGCTGACGGACAACGCACCAGTCGACGACGCCATGTATCCTTTCGGTAACCAGCAGCTTTTTCCTGCACCTAAGGGCGTTCCGAATCCTCCCCCGCTTCCCAATAATAGCGACAACCGTCCGGAAATCGAATCAACGATACGCCATGCGCTCCCATCCTATTGGAGCTTTAACCCACAATTATGGTTTGCACAAGTAGAAGCGGCATTCAACACCAATCGGATTCGTAGCGATAACATTCGGAGTATCATCAGCGCTCGGAGCGATCGGTCGTGTTTCGCGCGCCTGTGGTCAGCTTGGAACAGTATATATAAACTTTGTATATGATTAGTTAGTGCCTTAAAATTTAAACATGTTACTTGTTTAAATAGTTACATATTATCTTGCCAATATGGCATCGAAAGGGAAAACAGCTCCGGATAAGCCGGACCACAGCTTTTACAAGTGCCATCCAAAAAACCTAGTGAAAACAGTGATCTGCATAATATGTGAAAATGTTTATCATAAAAGTGACTATGAGAAGACCAAAAATCCTGTTTTTGTTGGTGAACACCTGGTTATCTGTCCAGAACATGTCCTGGGAGATATAACATCCAGCTCGGAAGAGCATACGCTAAGTGACGTGGCAAGAAAAACCATTGCACTCATAAAAATGAAGAAATTCATAATAAAACAGTTGAAAAACATAATTCAACAATAATAGGCAAGGAGAATGAAATGGAAAATCTTGTTACTGAAAATGCCTTATTAAAACACCTAGTTGCCGAACTTCAAGATAAAAATCAGCTTCAGAAAGAAATGACTGAGTTACAAAAACAGAAAAATACAGAGCCGCAGACAAATTTAAAATCATATGCTGATGCTATGAGAGAGATAAAGTCAAAACCGAATCGTGTGCCAAGTATAATGGTTAAGGCCAATGACCCGGAACAGACGAACAGAATGGAGCTACTCACGAAGTGTCTGGTTACAGAAAAGAATGTTCAAACTAAGTTTATACGCAAGAAGAACCAAAGTGAAATAGAAATCAGCTGTATGAATACTAAAAGCCTGGAAACACTCGAGAACGTGTTATCGAGTAAATTAAAAAATTGTGAAATTAAAGTTGAACAACAAGTTAATCCAAAAATGAGAATTATTCGAATAGACAATACTACAAATATGGATGAACAGGATATGGAAAATGACATTTTCACTCGTAATTTCAAAAATTATAACAACAAAAGTAAGGTACTGCACATGTACACCAATAGACAGACAAAAAGCTTGCACAGTCCTAATAGAACTCCCACCAGAAATCTACAAGCACATACGTCAAAATAATAATAAAGTTTTTATAGGTCATCAGTATTGTAAAGCCTACGATCTCATTAACATTAGCCCTTGCTACAACTGTGGAAGATGCGGACATAGTGCATCAAAGTGTAGGAACAAATCAGCATGTATAAAGTGCTCGGATATCCACAACGTAAGTGTCTGTAAGAATGATAGAATTGAGTGTGTGAACTGTATATTTAACAACGCCCCATACAAAAAAAGTTTACCAACGGATCATTTGCCAACAGATAGAATAAAGTGCACAATTCTTAAAAAGAAGATCAAAAAATATATCAACTCTATTGATTACCCGATCGCACCTGTATTACCGACGTGGGACGAAACAAGTGCACGTAAACAAATACACAATTTACAAACAAACAAACTGCTATACCACAGATTGATAACGGCAGGAAAAAAAGAGGGAATTCTACGTTTTGATACGCAGCAAGAAAACAACAGTCAGCATATTATTCCAAAGAACACAGCAAATTCATCAGTTGAATAATGGAAACACAAATAAATTTAATCGACGAAATACAAAATAGCCTAAATAAACAAGAGCGAACATATATGGATATTGAGTCTTTCAATAAGGAAAGGACTAGTAGTAATGATCTAATTTTGTATTTAAACATTAGAAGCCTAAATGCCAATTTCGATAAATTACAAATCTTTCTTAAAAGTCTAAAAATAAAACCTTACGTTATTGTATGTACAGAGGTAACTATGGAAACTAACACACTGTCAGTATTATAGAATAAAAGATTACGAACTTTATTATAATCACGGAGACATCAACAAAAATGATGGTGTTGTGGTTTATGTAAATAAAAATGTTAAACATACTAACAAAATGATAGCTATAGGTAAGCTTAAAATATTAAACACTACTATCCCTCTAAATAATAATAAACTACTTGAGATCTCATCCTTATATAGATCACACGGACTGAATAGCATAGAATTTAATCAGAACCTAAAAACTTATCTAGAAAAAAATGCAAAAACCATATTATAATTGGTGATTTTAACATAAATATTCAAGACTATAATCACGTAAGCATGGAATTCATGAACAACCTTCAGGAAAAAGGTTTCCTCCAACGTTTCACTAACACCACCAGACCCACAAACATAACTACGAATGAAGGAACTTGCATTGATAATATCTTTGTCAAAACTGATTTTCTACGTACAAAATCACTAACTCTCATGACGCCCATTACCGATCACTACCCACTTTCCCTAGAAGTAAAAAATGGAGTATTAAAACAGAATAAAAAAGAGTCAGAAGGAGATATATACTATAAAAAATTGTATAACATTGCTAGGCAAATAAATTGGTCACGATTTAAGAATACAAATGATTCAGATGAGATTATAAACGAAATGATAAAAGAAATCCAATATTGCGTGGAGAGTTCGAAATACAAAAAACCAAATCTGCGGAAATCCAAACAAACCCCCAGCAAAGACTGGATAACAAAAGCGATTCTAAATTCCTGTAATACAAAAGAAATACTCTACAACAAACTCAAACTAGGCTTGTTCAAACTTCACTAGGAATTATTCGTTAAAACTTTAGATAAAGTTATTAAAGAAGCGAAAATCGAACATGAAAAAAAAACAATTGAGACAAATAGGGATGATCCCAGAAAACTCTGGATCTGCATTAATAGCAAGATAAGCAAAAATAAAAATAAAACAGATACTACTATCAGTCAGCTAAAAACTGAAAACAATACTACAATAACCGACAAGAACGAAATGGCCAACAATATGAACAAATTTTACTGCGAACTTGGAGAAACATTGAGTAATAAAATAACTACACCAAGAAATAAAAAACTAGAATTACCTAAAAGCAATCCAAAAACAATCTACATCAAGCCTACCAGCGAAATTGAACTTATCAAAATAATAGACTATATGAAACTTAAAAAAGGTGGTATTGATAAGATAAGTGCAAAGGAACTGAAAACTATAGCTACTATTGTTGCAGATACCCTTGCCCACTTAATTAATCAATGTACCGAAATGGCAATCTGGTCTGATATATTGAAGGCAGCTGAAATGATACCAATATACAAAGCTGGGAAAAAAACAAAATGGGAAACTATAGGCCTATATCATGAATATCAAACATTGTTAAAATCATCGAAAAAATTATACATAATAGAATAATAGAATTTATATGTCAAAGTAAAATATTAAGTAAAAATCAATATGGATTTAGAAAAAACATTGGAACCAAGGATGCATTAAACACGATCTCAAAAGTAATATATGAAAACCTGGATCAAAGTTCACCGATAGCTATTACATTTCTAGATCTAGCAAAGGCATTTGACACTGTTAATCATAGAATACTTCTAGACAAGCTTTATGCATATGGTATTAGAGGCAAGGGTCACCAACTTATTACAAGTTACCTAAACAATACGAAGCAAAAAGTAAGAATAGGTTCGCATACAAGTAAATTCGAAAATGTAAATACCGGCGTCCCCCAAGCTACGATACTTGGCCCTTTGCTATTTATACTTTACGTAAATGACTTGCTAATAAATATGCCAGAAAACTCCATAATTTCCTATGCAGATGACACTGCAGTAATAACTACTGGGAAAACTTGGTCCGAGGTTGAAGTAAAAATGAACAAACACCTCGACGATATCTCTACATGGCTCAGGCTAAATAAATTGCCACTCAATGTTCAAAAAACAGTATACATGACTTTTGGAAATTACTGCGTTAGTGTGCCGAAAAAAATTGAATTTAAAATTAATAATGAAAAAATAAAGAGAGTAGAAGAAACGAAATACCTAGGCTTAATTTTTGACACGAACATGAGATGGGATAAACATATTGAATACCTTATAAACAAGACAAGATACCTTGTTTTTATCTTCAGTAAAATCTCCAAATTCATGGACACAACACTCTAAGAATAATTTACTACGCATTCTTTCATAGCCTGATTAACCATGGAATAGTTGCGTGGGATGGTGCGTATCAAAATAACCTACAACTATTACAAGCGGTCCAAAAAAGAATCATAAGAATTATAAACAAAAATATCTTTCAAAGTATTAACCCACTTAACCTTCAACAATTATTCGCCTACGAAACCTTGCAGTACCACTACAATAGCTTAAAAGATCAGTATACAAAATCATCAAGCATAATAAGGAAAAAGCTAATAATCCTACCGAAGTATGATAAAACTATTAGTACAAAAACCAGCTACATTAGAGCCATTAATATTTACAATAATCTACCAAATAATCTCAAAACCATAGATTTACGGAAAAAATACATACATACATACAACTACAACTATAAAAAAATGATTTTAACATATCAGAATATCACAGATAGTTTTTACGTCAGACTGCAAATGTGACTCATCTAAACAGCACAAAGAAATGTTTCCGCACTATAGAGTTACCTGTGCTGTCGGACTCACATGGCCGGCTACCAACCGCCGGAGAAGGCATCAACGCGGCAATCCAGGCAGCTAGACTATATCTTCCAGTTTCAGGTCAGTCTGGCCTACACTAAAGGCCCCGATAATGTGACAGCGGACGCGCTTTCACGGGTAGAGACCGTCGACATGCCAGCCCATCTGGACCTGGAAACTCTCGCTCAACACCAGGCGAACGACGCAGACTGCAGCCTCTCATTCTCAATGGCGCTGAGCTTCACTGCGCAGTTAACGGAGGCGTCGTCAGGCCTTACATCTCACGCGATCTTCGCAAGACGGCCTTCAACATCATTCACGGGCTCTCTCACCCGAGCAGCAGAGCGACGACACGCTTGGCCATCCAGAAGTACTTCTTGCCCAGGATGCAAAAGGATATCACGCGCTGGTCGCGTAACTGCATCCCGTACCAGCAGTCAAAGCTGCATAGTCATAATCGCTTCGCAGTCGGCGATTCCATGGCGCCTGATGCCTGCTTCGACCACTTGCACATCGACCTGATCAAGTTGCCGCTCTACTCGGATCTGCAGTATTGCCTCATTATCATTGATCGCTTCTCAGGGTGGCCAACAGCGCTACCCATCCCGGACCAGGAGGCCATCACCGTCGCTAGGACACTTCTCGAGCACTGTATGTGCGTCTTTGGGACGCCGCTAACCATCATCTCCGACCAGGGCGCCCAGTTCGAGGCGGTGCTTTTCTCGGAACTGTCATGCATCATCGGCGCAGAGCGAGTCCGCGCGTACCATCCACAGTCCAACGGGATGGATGAGCGCATGCATCACACCCTGAAGGCTGCGCTCATGTGCTGCGCGCATACGCCCTGGCCAGTCGCCCTTCCAGCTGTGCCACTCAGCCTCCGCACTACCTCCAAGGAGGACCTGCAGGCTTCGCCGGCCGAGATGCTTTTCGGTACAACGCTGCATGTACCCGGCGACTTCTTCGACCCGACGAGCCTCCCAGGAGCCAACGCACCAGCTTTCATCACCGAGCTGAGAACACTTATGTTCAAGCTCCGCGCCGTTCCGGGAGCCAGACACGTCCCGCCGCTCACTCCTTTCTTCCATCAGGATCTCCACACCTGTCCGTACATTTTCAGACGCGTGGACACCGTGAAGGAGCCACTACAGCTACCTTACGCGGGCCCACACAAGGTGTCAAGACAAGAAGTCAATGGCGTACCCAAGGCCACTTCGACAAAGCCAGCTTTCATGGAGTCCGTCAACCTCCAAGCGCCCACCCAGACGTCGCAGCAGCCCACGCTGCCATCGCGCATCTGCCCCCATCGCAACCAGCGCCGTCACCTGCTGACGACGCGCCAACCTCGCCAGCCCAATCAAGTCAACCAGACCAGGACGCATCCCTTAACAGGTAGCCGCAGAGAACCGTATTGTTCCATCTGCCTCCTGCAGTTGTCAATGGTGGGGGAGTAGCTGTGGGGACTCGAGATGATTAAGTCTCCTGGAGTTAGCGCAAACAAACGCTGGTGCCCAGAGCCACTTTCTAGCAGCACCAGCGCCAGCGCTCGCCGCTCTCCCCTCTCGCGAGCTGCCAGGATGGGTTGCGAGCAGGAGGGGGGGTGCTTAAATAGGATTTTCGGCGACTACTGAAGCAAGTTTTGGCTTGACCGCCGACCAATTCAGATATCAAATAAACTTCTTGTTGTTCAGTTGAACCCAGAGTCAATTTCTGCAACCTCTGGTCCATCCTTTAATCCAAGCAGGCATCATAGGCTAGTATTCCCAGCCGCCTATTACGCAACCTGCAAATACATAATATACGAGTATGCCATTCAGAATGCTCAAATCAGATATGATTTTTTTCTTCTACCTAAATGTTTGGACCGTTAAGACTGTTCTATACCCTAAAAGGGCCCTCTAATCTGCATATGTTAAAAAAAGTCGTAATACGTTAAAAAAACGAATTTGTTAAGGTTTTCTGGGCGACATATTGTTATAATAACTTGAAACTTTGGAAAATGATAGATAATAACATAACGGAGTGCAACCAACCCTTGGTTATTAGTTTGAATGGAGTGCAACCAACCCTTGGTTATTAAATTTGAATTTTTAATTGACTTTCAGATCCCCTTAAATTTTAAGAGTATATTGATAAAAAAATATATTGGAATATATTGATGGAAGAAAATGTTTAAGACACTTTACCGTATAAAATTTCGTAGAGAAACGACTATGTTCTCGCGTAGCAACGGTAAGTTCCTAAATACTGAAGTGTAGTGCTAGATTTTTCATAGAGCTTTTCAGCAGTTTATATTTTTGAGAGACCAAGATTGCATTTTACAGAATTAACTGCAGAAGTATCGTTGTCGAAATAAGCAAATATGAGTGTAAATGTGGATTTTTTCAAGATATGTTTAATTTTTTTTAAGAAGTTTTCAAGTGTAATACTAGTAAGTTTTTTATTTTATTTTTCTCGATAATTTTGATGTTTTATCAATTCTAACAATGTCAAGTACATGTAAAGGCCGAGACACATTTTGTGCTGTTTGTGGCATATTTCTAGTAAAAAATCAGAAAAAGAATTTCTCCAACTGCATTAAAAAAATTTATGAGAAGTGTTTCAACACATTAAGCAATATTTTTAATAAGCTTTGGACACCACAAGTGATTTGCACTCTGTGTTACTTGAATTTATCTAATGAAAATGATCGAACTGCAAAAAAATTTACTTTTCCTATGATTTGGCGCGAACTACTGAACCATGCCACTGACTGCTATTTTTGTATGTGTAATACTCAGGGTTATAATACAAACAATAAAAAAAATATTGTATATCCAAAAGTACAATCTGTTACTTTCCCTGTTTTGAGTAAAAGAGATACAGGAGATCGTGGCAATATTGATTCCAATTGTGAAATCAACGAGGAAATAGCGGTAGTCATTACTGTTGTCATTAAGTTTGAGACTTGGGACTCTCAAAAGAAAATGCGGAGCTATTAGCCTCAAGGTTGAAAGCGAAAAGATGTTTAACTGACGATGCCAAAGTAACTAATTAATTCGTTAATTAATTCTTTTAATTCTTTTATTCCTGTATAGATTTTACATCCGTTTACGAGTTCTTTACATTATATTTCTTATTCTATATTATACATCCATTATTTTCTTACAACTAGTTTTACAATATTTTACGCCGCTATACAATTTTTATATTATTTTTTTCCTTAACGCTTTTTAACTATTTTTATTTATTTTACATTTTTTACATACAACCCTAATCTTATTTCTCTCCGTATCTATCCCTTTTTTCCCGCACTCTGCTACCCTCAGCTGTCTTATTGACTCCCTATTTATTTTTTCCTTCTCGCGATTTTTTCGAACTGATATACACTATTGTGGTGTAGGTCTAGTTCCGTGGCACCAGTATAGCGATTATTTTGAATGAATATAGCGAGCGCGCGCAAAATTCAAACTAGAACTTGTTTAAGTCGACAAAATTTAGAAAACACGTTATAAAACAATTAATGCAATCACAACTAATAAATTATAGGGAAGACCAGCACATACAAGTACGAAGACGATACCAATATAAAGAACCCGAATACATAGCATACGTACAAGATCGATCTCAAAATGAACCACGCGATGGATATTCTGGCAACCGTCACCAAATAAATGGTTTCCAACAAAACCATTATCGAGAAAATAATTACCAAAATCAAAATTATTCAAGGAGTTATAACAATATGAATATATGGAAATGGATTTAGCCAATGTCAAAACTATAGCAATGATCGACAAGAAAGCAACAATTGGCGCGAGAGAAATAATCATGCCTATCGAAGGAGTCAAAGAATATTCAATCTTCAAACTGGAAGGTATGAAAATACTCAGAACTGGCCCGACAGACGGAACAGCAGTAGCTGGTGTAACGAGGACCCCAGATATGATAGTCAAAATAATAGAGATAATTTAAACTACGAGCAGCAAGGATCAAACTAGTTATCAGAAACAAATACAGGAGTTCAACCAAAGCCGAACTTCGAACCAAAGGAATCTTCACGAAAATTAAGCAAAAGCATTAGTGATGGCGATACTGACAAGGCCCTAGAAATCGCAAGGATGTGCTCCACGAACTGTAAAGAATTTGAAAACCAAAATGGAGGATGGAGAAGCAACGGCTGTAAGAATAAGAATACCCGAAGGAACACAACGACCGTACCTGGATTTCATGATAGATAATGGTGCAACCGTGAACCTGATAAAAATCGGAGCCTTGCATGATGACCAACCAATAAGCATCGAAGATGCCAGAGAATTGAGAGGCATCACGGACCAAACCGTGTGGACGGTAATATCAGTGTACCTGGACATAAGAGGCACCCCTATGAAATTTCAGATAATACAAGACAATTTTCCCATAAAACAAGATGGCATGCTGGGAAGAAATTATCTGAAAAAGGAAGAAGCCGTAATTTCCTATCACAAGAACGTTCTCATGATGACCGGCGATGTCATACACCCTGTACCATTCATAGGACATGAGGAAGAACATAATCCTAGAAACCTAAAGAAGGGATACAGATGTAAACGAGCGAATCAAGTATTAAGAGTAGAAACAAAGAGTGAGTACGAAATTAAGTCAACGGAACAAAACGCTGTGAGCAAAGAAAATACTACATCGGACAAAGTGAAATATGTAATAAAGGCTAGGACTAGACAAGTAGTACAGATTTGCTTAATTAAAAGTGAGCTAGAAGAAGATTACGTACCCAGAATAGACGCGGGAAATGAGAATGTATTCTTGGGAGAAGGCATGGTCAACCATGTGGATAACACTTGCAAAATGATGGCCATAAATACAAGCGAACAAGATGTAATGATAGAAGTAGATCCGAAAGAATTAATACCTTTCGGCACTGGACCAGACTTTTTATAAGAAACAGATGGTGACTTTAATGGTGATACAATTGTTGACAAAATCAAGAGGCTAGAACGAGTGAAAGCATCAGTCAGAAGAAACTATTTGAACAGATAGGAGTTAGAAATTGTGGACCGCATCATTGAAGACTTATTGGATCTTATATTATTGACCATTATATACATTTAGAAAATGATGTACCCATAAACACTAAGCAATATAGGCATCACCCACAACACAAACAAGTTGTAAGAGAAAGTGTAGCAAGAAAGATCAAGAACAAAATCATAAGAGAATCCAATTCTCTTTGTAATTCAGCAATCTGGATCGTACCCAAGAAACCGGATAGCCATGATAATCCAAGATGGCGCATGGTGATTGAAAATTGAATAAAGAAACTATAAGAGACGCATATCCATTACTAAACATTGCGGATATAATGGATCAGTTGGGAGGAGCAACCTACTTCTCGATATTTGACTTGGCCAGTGATATCCAACAAATACCGATGGCCCATGAAGATTGATATAAGACAGCGATCACAACAATAAATGGACACTACGTATATACAAGAATGCCTGAAGGTTTAAAGAACGGCATTACCACTTTTTAGCGCCTCATGAAAAAGGTTCTTAAAGGACTTCAGAATATTGAAATGTTAGTATACCTGGATGGCATAGTATACAGTAAAAACTTAAAGGACCATGAAAGAAGAATCCGAAACCTTATGGAGAGATTGAGAAAAGCAAAGTCAGGCTTGCAACCCGATAAGATTGGATTCTTTAGAAAAGAAGTTGGATTCCTGGGACATATAATTAGGGCGAAAGGAGTCGAACCTAACCCAGAGAAAGTTTCAGCAATAGCCAAACTAGCCACACCCAGGAGCGTAAACAACATAAGGGAAGTATTGGAATGTTTGGATACTACCGAAAATACATCAAAGACTTTGCTAAAATAGGGAACCCATTGAATGACCTACTGAAGAAAAATTTGAAAAATTTGAATTAGACTCCCCAATACGACGAAAGCTTTAAAAAACTCAAGCAATGCCTAATGGAAAAACCCATCTTACAATTCCCGGACTTCGATAAAGAATTCACTTTGACCACAGATGCATCAGACTATGCGATTGGAGCAGTCCTGAGTCAGGAGAAGGATGGATTTGATCATCCAGTCCAATACTTGTCGAGAGCTTTAAATAAAGCTGAGAGGAATCATGAACCACTAAATTGGATGCATAGTAAAAAAGATCCTGGACAAAGACTAATAAGGTGGATGTTTATATTCACGGGCTACGAATATATATTCAAATACAAACCAGGAAAGCTAAACAAAAACGCTGACGCTCTATCAAGAAACCCTCCTGAAGTAACCGAAGAAGAGATAAATAAAAATATACCAAGAATCAAAGTAATGATAATTGAAGAAAAGGCAAAACAAGAACAAGATACGGCCAAAACCAACGCATCAACGCAGAAAACTAGTTTTCGCAACATGCACACTCAGCACCTGAGAAAACCACTGTACCCAGGGGCAGTATGCAGACCTATAGGAGCGAAAACAAACAAAGAAGTACCCAAAATAGAACATAGTGTGGTAGCGCAGAGAACAAGAACAAAACGCTCTCAAGTAGAGAGTCCGGTAGGACAATACATGAAACAAGGAGACAGTGGCACGAAGAAAACCACACAAACCGAAACACCAACAAAAATTGAGATACCAGGCACAGAAGCAACTTCCATCAAACTAACAAAAATCCCAGGAAGTTCATCTGATTTAGACTCGGACATTTCAATGATAGTGAATCCATCTAGAAAATCATGGCTGTCGTCAAAAGCTAATGAGGCCAGCGACTTGGACAAATCACCAATACCAGATCCCAGATACAGCTGATTGCAACAACCAGACTCAGAAACCACATAAGATGAATCCCAAGAAGTACCAGAAGATGAAACATCTTCTTCAGAAAACAGTAAAGACAAAACTATAAGCAATATCACAATAGAAATGAACGCAGTGGAACGCAAATGGACAAACGAACTGATACCAATGAATCAACAACTGAAATAGCTATACAACTAGATTTACCCTCACACTTCTCTGAGGACAACAATGTACGCGACGATGTGCGTGAAGCAATTTACATATTGGATCCACGGTTTGAAAAAGGGACTGACGTAGACAAAGTCTGGAGAAAAAGTGTTCAAACTATCATAAAACAAGCACGACAAAAATTACAAAAAATATCAGGCCAAAAAGACACAGGAAATGAGTCAGATGTCAAAAGTGTAAGAGACATGTGGCGGTTGCCCAGGGCCGGCTTGTCAGACGCAGATGTCATGTTATGCGTTTATGACAAGCGTGCGAGAACGTGGAAAGACCGGCTTTTCTTTCGGGTTTTCCCCGCGTTCGTTTTTCGGCCGTACATTTTTTGCACAGCCTCGAAAGACGTACGCGGGCGTCCAGGTAGCGTCATAAAAGGCTTACCTCCGGACGCAGGCCGGGGTTTTCCCCGGACCTTGTTTTTTTTCATCTTTGCATATGCTCGACCCTTGCCCTCAGCGGCCAGCTGAGGGCACGGAGGTGGGAGCATCCAAGACGGGCCTTTCCACACGACATTTTACACGATCGACAGACAGTCAGTCTAGAGACACGGCACACGGCACACCTCTCTACAACACCCGCGCACACTTACACGCTCGAGGAAAATAAATACTAAGTTTCCCGTAATTTCGGCCTTAGCCATTTTCCTTTCCTTCCGAACACCTTCGCTCTCCCAAAGTGGTGACCCCGACGTGATCTGGTAGTGCAACTACGTAGTGCACAACACACCAGGTTCTCGCGAAATCGGTGAGACGAAGTGATACGGAACGCGCGTGTGTACAGAGTAGTGAAACGACGAGAACGACACAGCATCCAGAAGATGACGTCCCAGCAACCAGCCAACGACGGGACTGCCAGCACCGAGACGCTACGCTCGGTCGACCGCGTCGCACTCCGAGTGCCGGTATTCATAACGTCCGACCCCGAGCTCTGGTTCGACATGCTAGAGCGAGGATTCGACGCGGCTGGAATAACCACGGAGAAGACGAAGTACAGCTATGTGTGCAGCAACATTGATGTCCAACACGCCAAGGAGATCAAGGATCTCATCGCCAGACCGCCGCCGGACGAACCGTACACGAAGACCAAGGCGGAGCTCCTCAAACGCCTCAACGTTTCGCAGGAGGAAAAAACGAGAACGCTACTGGAAACGCAGGTACTGGGCGATCGAAAGCCAACACAATTTTTGCGACACTTGCGTAATCTCGCCGGGAGCTGCGCTAACGAGCACGTCGTCAGGACGTTATGGCTGTGCCACTTGCCAGCCCACGTTCAGGCGATCTTGGCGACCCAGCAGAACAAGCCGCTGGACGAAACCGCCGAGCTTGCAGACGCCATTATGGCCACGGTACGCGCCACGCAGCCGTTCGGAGCATCGCAAGTCTCTGCGGTAGCCGCCGCAACGCCATCCGCGAGCACGACCACCGCGACCATGAACCTCGAGGACATGTTCATGCACGTCTGCCGGCTCAACATCGACCTGCGCACGGAACTCGCCGAAGTGCGTCGGGACATCCGCGATGTGCGCGCACACAGTTCGCGTTCGCAAAGCCGAGGACGCTCAGCCTCGCGAGGGCGGTCGGAATCGCGTGGTAGAACCGGCAATCCCGAACATTGCTGGTACCACCAGAAGTTCGGCGCGAAAGCCACGAAGTGCCGTCAACCATGCACGTTCGCGGGAAACGGTCAGGGCACTCGCTAATGGCGGCTGACGAGAGTAGCCCAAATACGCGCCGCCTCTTCAGCACCGACCGACAGTCTCAGGTGACGTACCTGATCGACACGGGCGCGGATCTTTGCGTGTATCCACGCGCACTCGTCCGCGGCTCCCTCCGGAAGGCTAAGTACGAGCTTGCCGCCGCCAACGGAACTCCTATATCCACGTACGGCACGACTACGCTCACGCTGGACCTAGGACTCAGGCGCACGCTCGTATGGAAATTCGTGATCGCGGGCGTCTCGAAAGCGATCATCGGCGCAGATTTTTTGGCACATTTCGGGTTGCTTGTCGACCTGAAAGGTAGCCAACTGATCGACCGTGAGACCGGACTCACGTCACGCGGACGAGTATTCGCAAGCGATACACCGACCATCAAGGTCGTCACCGGGACTTCAAGCTATCACCAGCTGTTAGCCCAGTACCCGGACATCACGCGACCCGACGGACGGGCACCGCAGACGCGCCACTCTACGCGCCATTTCATCAGGACGACGCCAGGACCTCCTGAAGCTAGCAGACCACGCCGACTAGCACCGGAACGCCTCGTCATCGCTCGGAAGAAATTCGACACCATGGTCCAACTCGGCACGGCACGACCATCGGACAGCCCGTGGGCTGCACCGCTACACATGGCGCCGAAAGGAGACGAAGACGAACGGCCCTGCGGTGATTATCGTCGCCTGAATGACCGCACGATACCCGACCGGTATCCAGTGCCGCACATCCGCGACTTCGCGCAAGAGCTCCGGGGCAAGAAGATCTTTTCCAAGATCGACTTGGTCCGAGCTTACAATCAGATCCCGGTCGCCGACGAGGACATCCCGAAGACCGCTATCACAACGCCGTTCGGACTCTTCGAGTTCCCGTTCATGAGTTTTGGCCTCAGGAACGCCGCCCAGACATTTCAACGGTTCGTCGACGAAATGCTCCGTGGCCTCAACTCATGCTACGCGTACATCGACGATATCCTGATAGCGTCAGACAACGAGGAGGAGCATCTACGACACCTGAAGGAGCTCTTCGGCCGTTTGCAGCAGAATGGCATCGTCGTAAACCCCGCGAAGTGCGCTTTCGGTCTGGCGGAAGTCACGTTTCTCGGGTACACCGTAAACTCCGAAGGAATCCGCCCGACAGCAGAGAAAGTCGAGGCTCTGAGGAACTTCCCGCAACCGACGATAGCCAAGCAGCTTAGACGGTTCTTGGGCATCGCCAATTTCTACCGCGAATGCCTGCCAGACGTCGCAAAAACGCAAGCGTCCCTCAACGACCTTCTGCACGGCAACCTCAAGGGCAACGACGCCATCACCTGGTCGGACCAAGCCCAGCAGGATTTCGACCGCATCAAGACCGACCTCGCAGAAGCCACGCTCATCGCGCACCCGCAGATAGGCGCTCGCCTAGCCCTGGTGTGCGACGCATCGGACGTAGCGATCGGGGCGGTCCTGCAGCAACAGATCAACGAGCGGTGGGAGCCGTTGGGTTTCTTTTCTAAGAAATTGAGC